>JANCMC010010387.1:0-72916 GCA_024363005.1 Charaxes varanes | reverse complement strand
TAAAAATATGGATTATATAATTTTCCAGGCTAAATAATTTTAAGCGTGCCCCTGACAACGATATTTTATTTCCGTCAATTCCCTCCATTTCATTTCGTCTTAATGCTACGTTACATTTACAGTAAAAACTTTTTAAAATTCCCTATTTTTTAATTCAATTTTTAGTTCCTTAAAAATTGTGTATACTGCGTTGTCTACGGTATAACGTTGATTGGTAATTAATATTTTTGCCATATACACAGAAAAATAAAAAATATAATTTGGTTACATAATCTTGGAGGTCAAGTTCAAATTACAAAATTTGAACTCTATATTAAGAATGTCTTTTTAAGATTGAAATGTTGTGAATTTAATTTTGTAAAGGTTTTTGCGTTAAAAATTTTGTGAAAGTGGTGGCTATTTATATCAATATTTGTTGTATTGGAATGATTTAGAGCTTGATTATTGGTACTTGTTTTTATTACTTATATTTTCAGTTATTTAAATCTAACTTAATTACCCTGTAAATACACGACAAAAGCTTTATACAACCAAGTTGATTTTTGTTGAGTCTATTTGAAAAAATAACTTAAGTATTAACCTAACACGCAATGCTTTTAAGCATTTTATCAACAAAATGCTTCAAAATTGTATTTATAGACATTATTTATTGCTTTTAATTCTATATTACTTTAGGTTCAATTTTTTTTATAGCTTTTTTTTACTATTTTCTTGTATCTTACTAATTGTATCTGTGTGTAAGTGTACAAAAATTAAGTAAGTATCTCTAACATATATATTGATATAACAAAGTTGCAAATGTTACAAAGTTGTTTGGGAATTAAAATTTATAAAGCTCTTCTTTCAATATTCATTCATATAAGATTATTAATGTCCACAGTTTCATACAAACTTTTTGGTTGGGAAAGAAACAAAAACTAAATCCATACTTAAAGATATCCATCATAAAATATTAAGAAAGTTAGCTATTTCTGAAGAGAGCAGTTTTCCAATTTATAAGTAATATCGATGGAGTGAAATTAAGAATTTTTACACCCTTGTGTTTCCTGTCTTAGGTAAAAATATGTATTCATGTGTTAAATAAGATAAACACTCAATATTTGTAAATTCACCGCATGTATGAATATTAATTAATTATGTTCTCATAGTTTTGCACATGGTAATTTAACTAGTCATTTAAAAAATTGTAATCGTGATTCTTGTACTTATAATTGTTCCTAGCTAAAGCGTAAAAATTCAGAATATATTGTTGAAGTTAGGTACTTTGTAATATATCTTATATTTTTACGTTAAAACTCTTAATGAGTTTTAATTTTTGTATGTTATATATTTATAATATTATGGTTAGAATAATAACTCTGAACCTCAGTTTGTTATTGGTTTTTGTAAAAAAACAAATAGTGTTTTATTTGCTATCAGCTATATAAATCGTTATTTTGCTAAGCAGTTACAATTAAATTGAGCTGATATACCATAGACGGCAAATGGGAGCCATATTGTCACGCAGCCTCTATTGTCTTTGTGATGGCGTTGAGTATTCAATATTAATTATTTATACAAAACATAACCTACAAACGTAATGTATGTGATATGCTTCATGTAGATACATTTTCCCGATTAAATTTATATAAATATAAACTGTTTGTGAGAAGTTATCTCAGAGGAACAGAATATCTTTAGAAGCCGAAGCTTAGATAAAGGTTTTATTTACTCTGAATAGAATATTAGATTCTTTCTTATTCAGAGTTATATTGCTTGCTGACGAATCCTTACGAGAAACTCGCGAACAGGGCAAATCATTTTGACATAAGTTTATAACTATACGAAAGTTCAAATATACCAAAAATGTCATTGCTGCAAAGCAATTATAGAGGCTTCTAACTTTGGCTGTTAAATAAATTATTAATATAAGTGAAGCTTATTAAAATCTTCATATTATTTATTAGAGTTTTAAAGAAAGTCGTATAACTTTTCTCATAAGTACAAAGTACCTGATAGAAAAGTTTTTATGTAGTTACCCTTGCCGCCTTTAACAAGTTTTTAAGACATAAATAATCAGCACTATAATTATCTAAGGGTATGTTCCGATATACACTGCGAGCACTGCTCAGTGCTTGCGCTGGTGATAAAATCACTCCGGTTTACACTGCCAGTATCCTGCCGCAATATCCTATGGACATATATGACGTCATAAATAGTCGCCATTTTTGTACTCTGAGCGCTGGCGCTTTCGAGCTTCAGTGCTCTTAGTTCGTTGACCACGTGATCAACCAATAACAGCGGCTACTGTTAAAAATTTAACAGTTAAGTTTAAGAATTTAACAGATATTATTAAAAATTGTGGTTTAGTAAAATTGAAAATGGAAAAATTTAATGGGGATGTCAGTATACTGAACCGCATTCCGTTTTAAACTGTTACCAGTATATCAAACGAAAGAGGAACACCTTTACAGTATACAAAATTAACGTTACTGTGCTCGCAGTGTGTATCGGAGCACACACTAAGACTCGAGTAATATCGTGGCTCGGGGAACTATTCTCCCCGTGACCAGAGTACTTAGTGCGAGGTTTTCTAACTTTTACGCGTTTGTAAAGTTTACTTTGATTTGTTTGGAAATTGATCAGTGTTACAACGTTACCGCTAGGCGGCGCTGATCAATCTCCATACAAATTTAAGTAAATATGATTTTTTGGCTTTGCATGTTAAAATTTGAAGGTGTTATTGTCGCGTTTCGTTAAGTTTGTGAGGATTCCGTTGGACTAAACTCGTCATTAAAGGCTGGCAACGCATCTGCTAGCCTTCTGGTTGTGCAGATGTCCATGGGTGTCAGCAGGCACTTGGCTACCTGCTGCCTTTTCCCCTTGTAAAATAAAAAAAGGGATGACGTCAGACAGCTCAGTTATCTTAACTCGTCCCACAGCCACATCTTCTGTAATTTAAGAGGACCCCGTACTAGACTGGGATAACGTCAGGTAGAAGAAGTTGATAATTAAGTGCTGATTGGTTCCCGCGTTTGTCTATGTGTGGTAAGATTTACACACAGCCAAGTAATTATAGTGTGGCAGAAAATAGTACAGGGTTCTGTATTACAGAAAGAGCAATTTTTTTTCGTCCCCCAAACCATTCTTTTTAAGATACTGGCTGTGACCGCAACTTTGACTAAAATTGGGTACAAGAAAAAGATTTAATTTTATAGTGATGATATGTAAACAATAGCCCACCATATAGACGTTAAACCTCCAAGATAGGGGTCGGCTCAGGGAGGCCTTCAGCCTCTCTGCGATCGCCGAGTTCCTCGGAAGAAGGTCCTATCCGGGTTGAGGTAATAGAGATATAAATCTTAAAAAATTAACTAAAATTAAAAAATTATTTTTAATTATAATTTTAAATCATTTAAATAAAAAAAAAAGAAATTTCCATTATATTCTCATTTTCAAGTATTTTGTACAGTGAATATGTTGTTTGCATTCTACACAATAAGTTATTTACTGTGCACTAATTCCATTTCGTACCTTTTTTTCTTATTAGCCTATTGTGTCCCACAGCTGGGCAATGGCCTCCCCCTCCTTGATCCATCTTACTCTTTACTGTCCTATCACATCTACTACAACTACTATTGATGAAAAAGTAAAATATCCTTACATATGTTGTACTGATGTTTGCATAAGAGACTGTAATAACAGGGAGACCAAGTTGTCATCACGAGTCGCAAGCAGTATTGCAGCTTCCTCAGCAACGCGCGGATGAAACAGCTGAGACTTATTGTTCAGTGTCGATGGTAGAGGTGTTGGTAATGGAAGCACTGGTAACACTGCAAAGAAATAATAGTTACAATAATTCACATGCTAATATAAGATTCACAACATTTGACTAGCCCGTTGTCGCAGTTGGCAACAACTCTGCCTTCTTCTCTGTAGTTAGCGGATCAATACCTGCCTTGAGTCTGGGTGTTTTTCCAATATTTATAAAATAGTAGATTCTTGCAGCGAGCACAAAGTGCGTTATTAATGTACAAGTGTCATGTTGGTGTCCAAGCAAAGGCAAGAGATAATTAACACGAGTGCATTAATTAATCACTTAAGTGAGGTGCATAATCAACTTTTCTTCCAATTACATCACTGAATAGCCAAAAATAATTGGTACTTTCCTACGATTTAGTAGTCACCAGAAGTGTTGAAGACTTGCTTCGAAGCTTAGCTTCTCAACACACAGAAGGAAGGAATTAAATCTGGTTCCTTCGTTCTTGACTCCATTCCTTTGATTTTTAATATATTACTAGCTGTTACACGCGACTTCGTCGGGGCCAAATTAGCTGAAATTTTAATTGATTCATTTTTTTATTAATATTTCATTGGCCATGAATAAGAAAGCCTATATATCAATATCTATCTGCCTCTGAAAGCTTCAACAAAATTGGTTTTGCCATATCGAACAATACTCGTAAAAAAACAGGCAGGCAAAACCTCTAATTTTTTTTGTAAGTACTATCTTTTTTTTCGGCATATCTTTTCTTATGCAGGAGCCAGACATAGCTTCATTTGAATGATCATTTCAATGATCATGTAGTGTGGCCAGGGACTTTGTCAACGAGCATGGCAAAGGTTTGAAGTACTTTGGAGTCTTAAAGGAAAAAATGTACAAATTAAGCGCAAACGGCGGTTTAGCGGTTCTATTGAGTGAAATCGGCGCCCATGGACAGCTGCTCAATTTAGAATGCTTACAGATGCGTTGCCGGCCTTTGTAGATCCAGTTATACATATAAAATACGGTTTCAAAATACACTATTTTATTTACAGATAATGCACTTCTGCCTGTTGGTTTACACAATTGAAAAATTGACTTCGTCCGCGTTGAGTTCAATTATTGTTTTAGACCAGCGTTTCTCAAAATGATGGGTCGCGATCCGGTATCGTGTCATGATTAGCAAACTGGCGGGTTGTAAAAGCCTAATATCTTTATTATACATTCAGTTTTTTTTTTCAAACATTCTTATTTATTTCGTCCCAGTATCACGGATACTGAATAAAGAAAATATATACATACATAAGACTATATGACACACGAAAGTATGTTCCTAAGATAGATAACGTAATGCCTGTGTTGTAAGTAACAGACGCCTGCAATGCCCAAATATATTTTTTTTAAAGTATATAAATACATAGATATGCATAGAAATAGATATAGATAATACACTCAGAATCAAGGCGGAATTTGAACCCACAACTCACGGTGCGGTAGGCAGGGTCATGATCATCATGATTTTTGATTTATTTATTTATTTACTTATAAAACTTATTTCACACCTAGTCCTTAACATAAATACATTAAGATAACAAGAAATTGACAAGTACTAAATGGATAGCTTACTAACAATAATATTTAACCCCTGTTTTTATTTAAATGTAGTAAGTAAGAATATAGTAAGCGTAAGCAGGAATAATTTTGAGTAACCTCATGCTGTACATTTAAAAATTACGTAAGTATTAATTAAATCCATTACGTCCATGGCTAGTATATTCTTAGTGGGTCACGCAGAAAAGTTTGGGAAACGCTGTTCGCGATGTACACCTAAACTACTTAACCGATTTTGATCAAATTTGTACACCGTGTGCAGTTTGGTTCAACTTGAAAGAAAGGTTAACTTACATCTCAATTTATAGTCGCAAATTAAAATGAGGTAAATATAGTCTTTCCATCCTGTCCATCCACTATATAGTCCACCATCTTTTATATCCAGGTTAAGTCAGACAGCATGTGCAGGTATCGAATCCATTACGTTGCAGAGGAAGGAAACAAGGCAGTGCCTGGGACTTGCCTACGTGTAGGTTTGAGAGATCTCTTTAGGGTGGCCACTAACACTGACTTAGACTACCCATGTTACCTGCCCTGCCCAATCAGGCCCTGTCTGATCATATCCTATAATGATATCCTTCCTTAGCCTTCGTCAGGATGATGGTGGTGATTATTCTTATTTCTTCGATTATAATTTTAGGTCGTAAAGGAGGACATAGAGTAATAAGGAGAGAAGAATCCTCTTCCTCCTCGTTCCCTCATTTCTGAGGATCGTGACCATAAACGTACGGCCTCCATAAGTTACGATCTTGTGTTGCGTGGACGGCACGGTGTAGACCAGGGCTTCTTAAACTTTTTTCTATAGCGACCCCCTTCAAGCTTAGGAAATTTTAAACGACCCCCTGATCCATATAATGAAATATATATTTGTACGTAGTGTGTATACTAATTTTAAAATTTTATTTATAATGATTGAAAAGTATGATATAGGATAATAGAAGTAAATAATAAGTAGCCCAACGTTCGGGCAGAACATAGTCTGCCGGGTCCGCTAGTTTCTGATATAATATAGTCTACTAGCGGACTCGGCAGACGTTGTCCTGTCCGATCGTTAGCTTAAACATTGACGCCATTAATCAGAATAAAACCTATTCTATCTCTCGAATTGGACCAAATTACACATCAGAGCCAACTTTCATGTATATCGCTTGACTTGGTAAGTAGTTCGCTGGAAACAAAGTGGCATCGAATTTTTATACTAAGAATACTGGTGCCACTTCCATATAAAGTTAATTCTATGACTTTTTGATCGCGCGTTTATTGAATTAGGCTGCCTGTTATGTTGTTTTAATGTCCTATCAATACAGCTTTTGGGGCTTTCAGAGTGCAAAATTGAGGTACTTGTACGCAATTAGGGTTCTCTATATTCATTATTTTTTAATATATAAGAATAATTTATGAAATATTTGGCCGGCCCGTTGGTGCAGTGGGCAGTGACCTTTATCGTCGGGTGGGGACTGGATGGAAAGGCTCGGCCGGATTCCCAGTCCCCTCCATTGAGACGAAGTGGGAGTGCCCAGGGGTGTTAGTGGGTCGGGGCGATCCTCTTCTGGGACCCTCCAACCCTTTTTTTGTTCTTTTTTAGGGTTCCGTTGTAGTACAAGGAAATCTTATAGTTTCGCTCAGTCCGTCCGTCCGTGCGCCTTGACTCAACAAAGAGCGACTCTCGCAGGCAACGGAATGTTTAATATTAGTGGAGGCAATATTTTCACAATATTTCTCTGTATACAAGTTACATATCGCTCTGGAGCTTATTTTCGTTTTGTCATCTCGCTTAGCTGACATAATTTTATATAGTGATATTATATAAAGCGAACAATGACGCTTGTAGTCAGTGGAGTATAATAAGCGACACTATAACTAAAGCAGAACACAAATCGCCTGTGTGGCCACATAAACAGCGGCCAAGTTAATGTACGATTGGGCTGGACATGTCTGCCGCATGTCGGATGATCTTTGGATCAAAGTCTCCACTTTATGGACCCCAGGCAGGAAACGTCATCGCGGCAGACCAAGAATGAGATGGAGGAATGACTTGGATCGTTGTAATGGAGATTGGCAACGCATAGCCTTAGACAGAACTTTATGGAAAGAGGGTAGGGAGTCCTTTGCCCTGCAGTGGGGAAAAATGGTCTCTTAATAATAATAATAAATTAACTAAATATTTAGACGTTGCTCATGAGATTAAAGCCATGTGGAATGTTGAGTCAGCAGACATTGTCCCGATCGTTGTCTCAGTCAATGGTTTATAGCGAAGAGCTTTAATAAACACCTTAAAAAGCACTCGCTTGATTGTTGGATCAAGAGTCGGATACAGAAGGCGGTATTGCTTGAGACGGCAAATATTGTGAGGAAGTTTCTGGGGTAGAGGAGAATTCGTTCGTCGGATGTAAATCAGTCTTTATAGAAACATCTGAATATAATTTCTCACAAATGACTATTCCTTCCGCAAAAATACGTCAAGTAGGTCACCAGATCCGCTTTTGTCGGCCTGACATTATTCTAATGAAATGAGCTAGGAGACCTTCCAGATAGTATTTCGGGTTTTGGCAAGGCGCCGAGAGCACAGCCTCAATACAATAGCGATGTCATTAAAGGGCGAGCATCCATTGCATGCATGATTAATGATACGAATATAAGACTAGCTGTTTCACACGACTTGGTCTGCGTAAACTTACGGGAGCCCTTAGACTTCCTTAATCTGCTTCTTCTTCTTCTTCCTAGCGTTATCCCAGTTAAATGCCAGGGTCTGGTGACGACCTTTGGGGTTTGAAGGTCAGTCAGTGGCGACCACGCTCGGAGGAAAAGCCAGCACGACCTCCTACCCGGTGGACTCATGATTTGGTACGGGTCGCAAGAAGCCGTTGGATACAAGCAGCGCAACACCGCCATATAGGGACATTGATCGAGGAGGCATATATATATATATTTTTAATGTTACAAGCGGGCAGACGAGCAGGCAGCAGGCACCGAAGTGCCTACCGGCGCGACAACAACACCATGACTAGACGTAACAGCATTGCCGCCACTTCACGCCGATCTCATGTGAGAAAGAGGTACTGGTACCCGGACGCGCCGGCGATCCGTCATCCGTCATCCGTCACCCGTCATCCGTCATTCGTCATCCGTCATCCGTCATGCATCACACATCATGCGTCATCCGTCATCTGTCAAATATCAGACAAATAAAAAATTTAGGATACAATTTTATTAATATCACGGAAACCATAGATAACTGAAGAATTAATGCCTAACATTATTAAGCCGGATATCAAGAACGAGTATTAAATCGCGTTTGTAGGGCTGCAATAATTCGCACCGTGTGCGGGAGCCCTAACTGCGGAGGAAACACCACATACCCCAGATTAAACTATAGGGTTTCCTCGTAATGGTCTTATAAAAAGCCACATGGAACTAATACGGACTTTTCCAGAGATAAAAGTGGACTTAGGTTCCATGCGGTTTCATAGCCTATTTTTTATCTGGGGCTTCTGAGATATTATAGGCATTGGTTACTTGACTTTTTTTACGTAAGTTAGATGGGAAACTAGAATAAAAACCTGCATATATGTATTTGTCAAACATGCTTGGAAATTTGTGCATTATTTTGACAACCTTCTTCCAGATAAATCGAACTTGCCGTACTGGTCGAGTAGCGGCCGACAATAGTTGTATGAAAACCTATATCTGTCGTGTTTAGCGGCCAAATAAATTACTATGTAAAATATTTACAAAAACAACACTTCTTTTTTTAATCCCATCGTTCGTATGTGCCGTTATTACAACGATGTCACGATTAATACAAAACAATAATTTAGCCTAAACTATTTTGTAGATAGTACAATGCATCTTAAATTTAGCTTTATATATATATTAAACTTTCCTCTTGAAATTATCTATTTATTGATAAAAACCGCATTAAAATCCGTTGCGCAGATTAAAAGATCTACGCATACGAAGATGTCTAGTGAATTTGTTTTATTAAAATATATAAAACGAATCCCTATTTCCCTTAGTCACGGCATCACGCGTGTACGACTGAACCAATTTCGCTAATTCTTGTTGTTTTCATCCGGAGAAGGTTCTTTTAAAATAAGAAATTCTAAAAAATTGTGCGGATTACTGGAAAATTTAAAAATACTTAATCACCATATTAAATTATTTCTAATGTAATTTTAGCGCTTTAGACCGGGAACGGGAACGGAACCGGGAACGGGACCGTGAACGGGAACGGGAGTAGTATTATAGAATGATAGAATGTATTAAATAATAAGTAACCCAACGTACTGGCTGGACAGGTCTGCTGGTACTAAATAGATATATACCAACTTTTAGTGTACATAGGAACAGATACTTGAATAGGAATGATAAGAGGACTTGTTCAACATTGTTTATAAATAAAACACACTACAAAACCCATAAAGGACTCACGAAATTGATCACTTCTTCAGTATCGCAAATCACCCTTGATATTTTAAAGTTTTATGTATCATTCCGTGTCGTCGAGCCGTTGTCGTTATGTAGAGTGTGTGTTTGTGTAAATGTGTTCATGTTTATAGATTTCCAGAAAGCATGCAGAAATTTTTGCTCAGACGTTTCCTTTTCTTCGGGTTGTGCCACACTTAACGTCTGTTCTTATGTAGCATACGTCTGAAAATGAAACATTTTCTTTTTTCTTCTTTCTATATATTATCAAGTAGTATATGATCAAGATACATACTTGTAGATACGAATCGATCTATTTGCGGTTCGAAGTTTTCAGAATCAGTATTAAATAATTAGCTGACAAATACACTATTAGATTCAGTGTCCTATTTATGTTGTCAAGTAATATATGATCACGATACTACGGCTTGTAGATACGAGTCGATTTGTTTGCGGTTTGAAGTGTTAAGAGTCAGTACTGAATATTTGTAGCAATTCAAACTACTAGCTGACAAATGCACTATGAGATTCAGTGCCCTACTTTTATTGTCGAGTAACATATGATCAAGATAGCTTGTAGATACGTGTCGATCTGTTTGCGGTTTGAAGTATTTAGAGTCAGTAATGAATAATTGCAGGGAGTCCAACTATTATGGTTTAAGACTTTATTTTCTCAAAAGCTTTACAATGACTTATGGAAAAAAATAATATTATGAAATAGTGAAAGTGGGAATTTGGTCGATTAGCGTGTGACGTGATTTTGTAAAGGTGCAGTATCTATAGAACAGCATGTATGCGAGAACGTAGTTTAGGCCCATACCATAGTGACGAGAAAAGCGGAATAAACTATTAGCTGACAATTGCACTATTAAATTCAGTGTCTTACTTACTTAGCCGGCACTGAATAATTGTAGCGTGACAGCCTGGCTACACGGCTAATATTAGTTACACTTTTTTGACATAAACCCTATCTATTTTATCTGTTATTTGTAGTTTAAATTACAATTGTGTAATAATTGGAATTGTATTTGTAATTTTGGAAATAAAATATTTATTATTATATCATTAAAATATTCATTATTAATGCGTAGCTGTTATTAAGATTGAATTCACAAATTTAATTTTTAATTTTAGATTTTTTTGTGAGTTATAATTTAACGAAACTGGTAGCCTGATGGACGTAGATGGTTGTAAGAGATAGGTATAGTCCCTATTTAGCCTCTTCGCTCTCAGCTGTAACGGACACGAATAACTCATGCCAAAAACTAGAGAACGCCGAGTGACGTACTCCAATTGAAAATCCATTTAGCGGGGAATATTCCATTAGTGGCGGCCATATTTTTTCCGACGGCCCAAATTTTGGCGGTGCTCCATCATTTCTCTCACAATGATTCGATATTCGGTAAATAAACTTTGATTGAAAACAAACATACTCGGTCGGTTGGTCGCTTAGCAAAGTGATTTCTGATATGCCCCCTAAACGGTTCTTAATATATATTTTACGTTTTAGCAAAAAATATTTTCACTGCAGTCATTCCATTTCATCATATTGAAAAATTGAAATCTATTTATTAATTTTGTTGATTCACGTGAATTGAAACTTGATTAATTTATCTCTTCCGTCTTTCGTAAGTTGATTTTTCTTAGATGGTAAGTGCCTATGACTTTGCATTAAACTATATATACCTATGTTTAATAAAAAAGGACTAAGAGCGTGTGATATATTTATATAGAAGGGTTCCGTATCTGATACGCGATTAGGGTATTTGTTAAATAACTGCAAAATTTGTTGCTCAATTGCGCTCAAAATAATTTATGCAATGAGTTTTAGAATTTTTATTTGTATATGCTAAGCGGGTAAACGAGAAAACGGATCACCCGCAAACAGGCGATCAGCGTCGCCCACGGATCCCTGTAGCACCAGAGGAGCTGGTAGTGTTCTGCCGGCTTCTTAGGACTTTTTTAATCCACCTTTGAAAAATCCGCATGTTGTAGGATTGGGAGGCAACTGATTCCATATTTTCCATGTACGTGGAAGGAACGATCGAGCATACCGCACGGTGATCACGTAACATCTTGATAGCGCATTTCCATGTACTACATGGAAAATATCGAGTCTCTACGTCTAATAGTTTAGAAATCGTAAAAAAGGGTTCCTTGTCTGATTACAGAACCCTAAAAGCTTAGGAGTGTATGGTACATGCTCCACTAGAATACTGAACCCGATATTTTTCGAACCTTAGTCCTCCTTTTATCTTTTAACAACCAGGGCATCTGTATGCGATACTTATTGACGTGGGGGTGTAACTTCTGTCAGACCACTCTGAAACTCGTTGCAAACCGACAATCTGTTGCACAAGCCAACTTTATTAGCGAATACAGCCGGCTACGCCGAACTGCAGGTTGCATTTTATGTCATACAACATGGAGCGGAAGACTCAAAACGGCTTGACGGTAATAACCATCTGTGTAACCCAGTTGCAGGACTCGTGAACTACGTTGTAACTTGCAAGTGTCAGTGTGGACGTTAAATGAGCTCAAGTGAGATAATGGTCATGTTTATAGGTCGCCCAACTGACCGAGTGTCCGACGTTGATAGCGCAAAACGTTAGCTTAGACTTGGCGTTATTATGTTGGTACTGTCGCAAACAATAGCCTTAGAACATAGGCTCATACTAATTCCTTGATTGGTACATACAAGCCATACTGGGTCATATTGGTCATGTAGCTTGGATGACAAATATCTCAAGAGAGGATAATGATTGGAAAATCTCGTGATGGGTCAAACATTATAGATAAAAAGCACTGTATATTTTTACCTGTCTTCACAGGGTATGAACTTTAGATGTCACTCGATTCGGAATAGTATTATTTTAGAAAAATAAAAATAAGTTTCCACTCGCAATAATTATAATGCCGGCGCCAGACATAGCTCACTGTGTTTGTAAATTTTTGTCCTTTAAGACTACAAAGTTCTACAAAACTTTGCGCAGCTACATAAAGTTCCCTGCTACACTACATGATCATTGAAATGCAACTATGTCTGGCGTCGGCATGAAAGAGTTTGTCTTTTGCAAATATTTCAAAAACTATGTAAAGACTTAGAGCTGTTTGAAAAAAAAAATAGATTCGAAAAGAAGACAAAAATGAATCTAATATTACTAAGACAATATATGTATGTATATTTCAGAATATATTATGTAAAGAAATATGTAAATTAAATTTTGTAGGAACCACACGGACGAAGTTTGGAGCGTCAGCTAGTTTGGAAACATAACTCAATCATATTCAAATTATGACAAGCTGTCGTATTATTTCCAACAATTTGGGGACTCGAAAATAATTACTGCCTGCAAAACGGTCCGACGGTATGGTTTAAGGATTACATTTGAAATTAAAATTTCTCCTGTTCCCCTTTCTAGATTACTCGTGTGTTTTTGCCATTCGTTCTAACTTTGAGCCTTTTTAAAGTCAGTAAATAAAATGATGATTGATAGAAAACCATGAGACAATGAGGCGTGAAAGCTGGGACATTCCTTGATTTTCATTTATTCTTATGGCGGCTCCACATTAGTGCCGTGAAGCTCCGTTAAAGGGCGTGAACGTTAATGTGGACGCTTTTCGCGGTCTTCGCGCGCGCACACGCCAATTCCCCGATCAGAGTCGGTATTTTGTCCCGCGACAAGGAGTTCGCGCCTCCTTCGCGCGGCGTACACGGTTACACATCCACATTCACGGCCCCGTGAACTTAAATTTCACCACTGGGTTAAAATTATAATTTATATTAATATCATTTAACTGCATCTTTATAGAAAGTTTGAAAGGCAATTCTTATAATGAATAATGACAATTCTAATCATATAATAAGGCAATTCAAAAGTTCACCAAGCAGCATTTTCCACGTCTATTTCGCGAACGACTGTCAGCATCCCACGAATGTGGAGGGCGAGGGCATTACGTGTGCCGTGAATTCGCGGCGTGAATTCACGGCAATAATATGGAGCCGCTATTAAATTGTCATAACTCAATAAGGACAATTTTTCTTTAATGATAGTAGTAAAAACTATTCGTCAAATTGAAGCTGCGATTACGAAACTGTTGTTGATCTTAGCTAGGGTACTTTTTATTTTGCAGGATGATAATTTAAAAAGGTACATTCATAGATGACTTGGATGCCTTTGCGGGAAAGGGGTAGATTGGTTTAGCTTTTTAAAGGAGAGTGGTCTAGGAGAGGGAAAGCCTTTTTTATTTGTTGGGAAACGTGCGGTTTTTAAGATTCCAAAAATAAATGTTAAATAACTTCAAAATTTGTGATTAAAAACCTTGCAGTCGATCAACCATAATGTCAACTTTGTGATACAATGGTCTATAGGCACTATCAGAATGACAAGTGCAGGGTTTCTGATAAAATAACTAGTCTATGGATACTATTATCTTATCTGTATATTAATACGTGAAGCGAAAACTTTAGGTACCATTTCAGGAAAATTGCGCGGACGGAGGTACTAGTCATAACGCTTCTTGCTCCGCCCTGGAAAGCCTTAAATAGTCAACGCCTTGCTCTCTTATCTATGACTTAGTGGCATAGTGGATGGACCTAGCTAGGATTGCAGGGAGCCGCTGGACATCGGCGGCCCAGTATAAGATTTTTATGGAACCCCACGGAGGAGCCTAGGTCCAGCAGTGGGTTTCATCAGGATGAAGGAAGAAAAGAAATAAAGAATAACTTTAAGTACCTAAATTTTACTTCGTCATTATTCATGATTATTATCTAAGAATATTTTGAAATAACATATCTATAAATGGTAACAAATTTTTAAATGTAATTCCTGGCACCGCAACATTAATCGATTTAAAATATTGTTATTATGATATGAATGTCCAAGATTTTTAAAGATATACCTATACAATATCCTCGTAAACCCCTTAACGTGAAGTATTTGAAAGTGGGCGCGGCAGTACCGCTATCTTCGAGTATAAGCAATAACCTTATCGAGTTATTGCCTATACTACGATATAATGGTTTTATTAATATTAATTGATGACTCCCACGTAAATTATAGTAACTTCAAATTTCCAACTTCACAGTAAAACGTTACAAACATGTAAATTGAAATAAATTCGTAATTATTTAATATATTTTTGTATACAAATATATTATATTCAATAATGACGAATACATAATTGTATACAAAAATATATTAATTAGTGATATTACAATTTGGCCTAGCACGAACATCGATAGTTTTACTTACTTTTACGTTGAAACTGAACGTCAAGTGAAACATTAATGCTACCATTTTACACAACTTTGTTGCTAAATATTGCTAGCACGAATAAAATCAGAACTTGCACGTATCGAATCTTCGACGTTAGAAGTCGTGTAAATTGGAAGCACGAACCTTCATTTGACGTTTAGAAAAAGTAAGCAAAACCGTCGAGAATGTTCGTACTAGGCCCTCTGTTGCTGATAATTTTTTGACAGTGCGAACCATATGGTCTCGTCATGGCAACATTTTACATGAAAATGTTTATGGTGGGATACTCGTTCTTTAAACACTTCATCATTCAGTATAGATTCGACGGCTTTTGATTGATTTTAGCTTTTATATTGTGACAGCCAAATTACAACCACACCATCTCTCACTCCCGCCTTCCAGAAAATAGCTAACTCTATATAATTTAGGGCTCTGAAAGAAAACAATATAGCTGGAAATGAATCTGCTAGCTTTAATAGTGCCGTTGCCACTGACATGGATAGTCATGTGACCCACTTATCGCTTTGTCTCCTTGCTTTATTAATAAAATGTAACAAAATGAAATAACTTAAAATTGTCCGAACGGGACTAAATTGAAATGGGGCCTCTCGGGAAGCACGAGCTTCCAAATAAAGAAAGGATCATGAAAATCGTCAAAGTTCTGAGGCAACAAACATAAACAATACCACTTGTAAACAATTAATAATTTAACTTTATATATCAAAATCGACTGTACCTTTGTCAACCTATATCTCCCAAACCCGTGGACTGATTTGGATAACATTTTTTGTATGTACAATATATGTATATAAAATCTTATTCGAGGGGTTTAGATGGTTTGCAGAGAATGGTGGACTTCCAGCGGATGGTGTTCGCACTGCACCTCTTTTTTTATTCTGTTTTTGTCTGACCAAAAATGGGGCAAGACAACGTCTGCCGGGTCCGTTAGTCCTATATAAAAAAATGACTAGAATATATTCATTATATTAGCGTTGATTAAACATGAATCTACTTCATAAAAGTAAAATATTAGTCTACTTTTACATTGGTGCTATGGCTCGAATGTAAAATAATTCAAAAAAACACTTTGAAAGCTTTACCTTACCCTTGAACGCGTACATCTCAAACTACGCAATGGATTTTAATGCTGTTTTAACCAATAAATAGAGTGATTCAAGGAGAAGTTTCATACCTATAATACATACCTATTATAGAAGAGAAAAGCCGAGAACTGAAATGATTTATAGTGTTAAAAAAAACTTGTTTTTATGCGCATACATTGCGTTCGCAGGCTAAAAATTACGAGATAGATCAAAATAGGGTAGTACGGAATTGTATGTCACAGAAAGATCTACAAAATAGTCGGCGATGGCATAAATATATATCTCCAAATGCCAGCCATCCTTTGGTATCATTCAGTTAAGACCCTTATTCCTGTGCTAGTTAAAAGAAACTGTGATACAGGAAAAGTTTCCCGCGTTTTAGGGCAAAAATTAAAAATTTGACAAAAGAAAAACACAAAGTTTTTAGCAAAATCTATCGATATTAACATATTTTATTTAATTTTAAATTACTTAAACACTTCTCATAACAATAAACACTATATGTACGTATATTTTTATATAAAAAAACTATAACCCAATATGTCAGGTGTGGGGTTCGAACCCACGCTCCCTCTCGGGAACCAGAGCTTAAATCTGGCGCCTTAGACCTCTCGGCCAACCTGACTTGACATATACTTGGAAATTACTATATTATATCATCAAATTTTTGTATTTTATTTTAAAATAAAGTATATATGTATAACGTATGTATATTATTTTTAAATAAATTTTTCCTAGTGGTTTAAAATATACCCATTATTGGACATAAACATGATTAATATAATGGAATTTTATTTGTCTTAACAGTATATTTTTATATAATCTATTTTTAGCCACTTATTTCGAAGCATAGTGAATATTATAAAATTAAGGAAAAATATTATTTTATTCCCTAGTGCTGCCACCTATTACCACGCAGTAAAATTACGACCTAGCGTGTTCCTGTCTCTATGAACTTAGCAGCTTACACAACAGATGGCGCTGTCATTTAAATATTGTAAACAACTAAATTATTAATTTTTTGGCGACGTCGCCACGTTAGAAGCGTAGCCACGACTACTACTAGCTACTCCATTGGCAACCACAGGTATTCATGGCTACGTAGCCGGCGACGTCGCCACGGTGTCTCGGTGAGGTAGGGCGCTTAAGCGTACACGAGCGGTAAGCGACTTTATTTTATACTATGTAAATATTGAAAGTAAAAGAAGAAAAGAAGTTTAATTTGTCTGTATACGCTTTAACCTGAGCACGTTTATCGTTAGATATACGCTGTTAACGTTTTATTTTAGGTCCTTTGTTGTCTATGATCCTAACCATATCAGAGACATAGCGCAAAGATTCCGCCTTTTCACGTACAGGCATAGGAATGCCTTTCTAACGTTCAGGATATCTATTTGTGTTGTATTTCCTATTATATCGTATTTCTTTGACAACGATGGCTGAATATCCAAATAAGGCTGAAAGGCAGGTTCAGACTGACATTATAAATACACCAACGCTTTTAGCGCTTACTTGAGTACTTGCATGAATATTTAAAATTGAATTACAATGATTGGTATTCATAAATAAATTCATATAAATATATAAATGAATTTCAATTTCACTTGAGGACGGCATCACACATGAACGGCTGATCCGATTTCACTAGTTCTTTTTTTGTTCCGCCTGTTATTGGCAGGAGAACGTTCTGAAGAAAAAGCCATAGGCTATATCATCACGATAAAATTGAACTTTAATTTTTCCTGCCTCGAATTAGAACCGAAGTTTACCAACAGAAATCTATTACAGTACTGCAAAAACAATTATATTATAACTGGAGCAACTATAAGTTAAATTAATGCAGTGTGTAAACATTTTTGAATATAACGACTTTTATCATTATCACTTTTTTAAATCTATTATCCTATAATGATATAGTCGCGATTTAAAGTTGATACTGCAAACCCCCTATTACACGGTAGATATTTTCCGCTTTATAGGATTATTCTCGTACAAAGCGCTTGTACTACTCCGAATGTGCAAAATATGATGATATATATTTTTATAATATTAAATATTATAGAATAACTTTAATGCGTTAAAAGAGTACCGTGTTATAAGTGAGATTAAAGTATCTCATAGTCGTCTTTTGCACCGTTTCGTCTAAATGAATGTACACTATCATTGAACTGGTAGACAAGTGCAGACCGATCTTATAACTATACCATAGCCACATACCACAAAGGTAGATCTTCACGTGAAAGATCAACCTTTGTGGTAGGAAGATTCCTAGCTTTTTTTATATATATAACAAGGGGCAAATAAGCAGGCGGTTCACCTAAGTGACTACCGACGCTCATGGACAACTGCAACACCAGAGGACTCGCAGATGCGTTGCCGGCCTTTGAGAAATTAGTATGCTCTTTTCTTGAAGATTTATCCCGGTCTAGTGCAGGGTCCTCTTAAATTGCAGAGGATGGACAATTTGCTACCTGTTTTAAAGCTAACAAAAATGCCTGTTCTGGAGGTGGGAATCGAACCCACGACCCCCGGAGCGGAAGACAGGGTCCCTGCACACTGCGCCAACGGGCCAGTCAAGAAAAAGTTAAGATTAAGCCTTTGTTAAGACACGGCGGGAACCGCACGATTTGAATAGTGCGGTTTTCACACCGCGAATTCGTGAGTGTTCAAACGGCGGCGACTGTAAAGTGGCCCGTATAAATAAGAACCGCGCGGTTCCCACACGATTTTGAAACCGCACGGTTTCCGTCTTGTCTGAACAAAGGCTAAGCTACGACTTCCTCGTAAGAAAAAATTTATTACGTTACTTACGTTAAATTTAAGTATATAATTTATTGATATTCAAAAATGAGTTGGATGTATAAACGAATCTGATAAAAAATTTAATATTTTCTATTCAAATTTAATAAAAAATCTCCCAAAAAGAATTTAAAATTAAATACGTCTTTTTGCTCAGATTCAAAATCATATTTTATTACTACTTGCTTTTGACTATATACTATATACATTACCTATAGCAAAAACACAAGTCAAAACATTTTTGTCTGTCTGTTTGTTGTTTTATTCTGGGTCATCTCCTAAAAGACTCGACCGATTTTGGAAAGGACTTTCGCTGGTAGATAGCTGATTTTACAAGGCATAACGTAGACTACTTTGCTTTGAGATTACTAATTAGGGATGCGCAAAGTTATGTAGAACTTTGTAGTCTTCACAATAATGTACAAACACTTTGAGCTAGGAAAGTCAGTGTAGTGCTGTGGTTTGGTGGCGGATTCGGTGGCTTTCGGGTTGCAGAATTACACCGATTTTCCCTCGTATTCAATCGCGGATTAAAGCAAAGTAGTTTAGTTTCTCATGCAATTTACTATTACCTGGAAATGGTTAAAATAGACTCTTTTATCGCCATCGTGATAGTATTTTCAGCAGATGTGCGGATATTGTAATAATAACATCGCTTCAAACTCTGCCAAAAACATCAGGTAAATGGTAAGTGTTCATACACTGTTTCAATTCTTAGAAAGCATTGAGGAAAACGGAATATATTTAATCACTTTGTGTTAATCAGTGATTAATAATTTCCATATTTTTTTATTATGCAATAAGGCTTGAAATTTTATGGGTAATACTTAAAAGGTATCCATTAAGGAAAGGTTTTTGTAAATTGGTTTTCGAGAAGGTTTTTGAAAAGGAAAGGTTTTTGAAAATGTGGAAATTCTTCTTTTAAAAAAGATATTTTTTTTTATGTTACATAGGGCAAACGAGCAGGCAGCGGGCACCCAAGTGCCTACAGGCGCCCATGGAAATCTGCACGACCAGAACGCCAGCAGATGCGCTGCCGGCCCTTAATGACAAGTTTAGGCCACCGGGAAGTCTCACAAACCGAACGAAACGCGACATCGATTCGAAAAATACAATAACGTGTGACGTAATTTACGGATGACCCCTTAATATCTAAATCTCGGTGGCTTTATTAGAGGATGAGCTATGAGCTGAGACTGTTACAATGGACCTTACTGGTCGCAGTAACGGTAGGGCATTTGGTCTGCCTCAAAAAATACATGACGAGCTTAGATGTTATTCGTATTATCAGATAATGAGGACGCGAGAGGCGGCCCTTTGGGAGTTGGAAGAGAAGCAGATCCACGAGCGGCACCAGCTCGCCAAGCGGCAGCTCAAGGAGGAGTTCCTGCTGCGGCGGCACCAGATGCTGGTGCGCCACGACAAGGAACTCGAGCAGATCAAGAGGTCCGTACTAGTGCACTAGCTATCGCCTTCTTCCTGCTAAAAAAGTATTCATGAACCGTTGCTTGTGGGGTCCAGGAAGAACAGTCGCAAGGAGGAGGAGCTGGCCAAGTGCCAGGCGCTGGAGAAGCGCTCGCTGCCGAAGCGCATCCGCGCCGAGCAGAAGGCGCGCGAGATGATGTTCCGCGAGTCGCTGCGCATCGGCGCCATGCCCGCCTCCGCCGAGGACGACCGCGAGCGGCTCAAGAAGGTACCACTTTTCATTTTCTTATATATTTATTAGAAGGGGCAAACGGTGTCGTTTGGAATAAATGAGAATGGGTTTCCAAAATGCCTATACACCCCTTTCATTTCTCCGGCCGGTAACGCATCTTTAACCTGTTTTGTTCCAATATTCTCCATCCATCTCTGTCCTGTGTTAAGTTAAACTTTCCAAGTTCGTTGCGCCATCGTGTTAGAATTCGTCTATGTTTCCATTAGTCGTAGAAATATTTAATATATGTTTAGTAAATAGATGTACCTTTTATATCTTTTACAGTCTCAGAAAAAAGCTATGAAGGAGAAAAAGAAAAAGGAAGAGGCTTCAGATGTCTCCGAATTGAATCCATGGCCGACATATATTCAGAAACGTTTAGATCTGTGGGACAAGTATAAAGCACAGTACATTGAAGATCTATCCTCAAAGCCAGATCTGAGCGTTGTTGTTACGTTACCTGATGGTAAGACTGTCGAAGCAAAAGCTTGGAAGACAACACCTTATGATGTTGCAAAGGGTATCAGGTAATTTTTCGTTATAACTTTGTTAATATGCTTATTAGATATGTTATCCCGTTTTTAATACATCATGTATAGTTAGATTCACCATTAAAACAGTCACATTTAACATTTAATCATTTATTTGTCATAAATCCATGATACATGCATTTAGCCATTTCTGGCGTACAACAAAAAATAAAACTTAATGAACACTAGATTTTCAAATTCAATTCCATGTCAGTAATTTTGTCCATTTTTAATTGAATTAATGTCAATAGTCTGATGATGTCAAAAATATATGTAATTTAATGCAAAGAATAATAAGTTTAAATAATAGATTCCCGCCTCGAGTCTATGTGTATTATCTATATGTATTTATATATTTATACAAAAAAAATTGTATATAACAGATATCTTTTACCTATAACACAAGCATTACGTTATCTACCTTAGGAACAGACGTAGGTGTGTTATTGGTGTGTCCCGTATATATTCATTTATTATTTATTTTATTCTTTTTCCAACCACCAAGAAGGTTTCAATGGTCAATCCTAAACAATCGCCACAGATTTAAATTTATACTCGACCCACGATTCGTCACAAAATATAATTATTATACAAACTTTTATAGTGCTGAAAAAAACATTTCGCACTCGAAAAACCTTAATTTTTCCCTTAATTGTGAAAGGTACGATTCACTTGAGATCCGTTTTAATTACTTTTATTTTGCCACAATTCTGTCCGAGTTACCCCGTGGCTTGCGTGCAAACCATGCAGTTAAATTCTTTAACATTTATATTACTTGCTAATATTTATTTTGCTTTTTCCATACTTTGTATATTTCAATTATACAAACATAAAACAAAAATGTTATGTTATATTTATAACGTGTACGTACCACGATAATTAATTTTGATTTATCGATATTTCGATCCAGTTCGGGCCGTGGTCGCGACTGGACTGAAATATGGTACGTACTCGTTATAAATTGATTATAATGTTATTAGACCGCGAAGAGTTAAGTTTAAAATTTTTAATAAAACAAGAATATTTAAGAATTCCTAGGTATAAATAAAATTCTAACATATTACACCAAATATTTACGATTGATAGGTATAGTTTTTTAATATTATAAATTTACACACTTGCGCTTTTATTCCTTAGGTAGGCTGGCAGAAAATGCTTTAAGCTCTCTTTTTGTACTATGGAGTTGGTTATGCAAATCTCAAATCCACTCCAAATAAGCGCAAAGTTAGTTGTAGATAGAGAATAACATTAAATTCGTAATTTAAAAAACCCCCGACACTCGGGTATGTTGCTTAAATTTAGTAAATTAATTCCCCACGCTCAACCGATTTTCATCAAACATATCTAAGAACAGGTGCACAAAAGCCACCTTTACACACACACATGCCCGCACGAACTCACACACGCACATGGGGGGTACAAAGAAAGCTGTATTCAGAAATAAAGAATAATTACTCTTGAAGTGAGCGCGACATTAACTCTTCACATATTACGGCTCTAATTTGTTAAAATAATTTAACATTTTTCAAAATTCTACAATGTATCTCCTGGTAAGAGAACAAACGGTTTCGCATAGTACTCGTAGATTCAATTCCCGAGGTTGAGTTTTTGTTAGTCCCTTTAATTCAATAGTGCCTTAACAAAGTTGTTACTTCATAAAAAAAAAACAAATACAAATCGAATAAGGGCAAAATAGTGCTAAGAATCGTAGTTAAACACACCAAAAGTGTAATGGTTCGGGGTCACGTGATAATTACACTCAATTAATGAAAAGCAGAATTAGTAACATAGCATTGTGGAAATGGTTACTTAGCACGCTAGTATAATTAGGGGCTTGGCATACGAGATTTTTCGTCCGAAATCTAGAGCTACACTACTGAGGATATACAGAAAACCATTGGAATTTTCGGCGTCTCGGTTCTTTCCGATTGGCTGGATCCTTTGCTGCCGAGAGATGACTGATCACTTTGCATATTTTATCGTACTTATCATTGAGTTATATTCACTTATCGAGGGTCGATCCTGGTGCAGATTGGCTCAAGACCGTAATGAGTGGTACAAGCGGGGAGAGGCCTTTGCCCAGCAGTGGGAGAAAAAGGATTGTTAATGATGATGATCACTGATAGTGTTTAGGACTCTTGTTTGGACATACCGGCAGATGTATCCATCACTCCTCCACCACTACCACCACCGCCTCTAAGGCGAGATTCTCAAAACCAATACGATCTAGGAATCCTTATACAAGCGAACTAATTATATCACATAGGCTGGTACCGCTTTCGTGAGCCTTCTGCTGCCCGCCGTGTTACCTATTCCCCTGTCATCCCTCGGGAATGGTCCATTTTTCTTCTAAAGCCAACCATGCTAATATGTCTCCTTTTTTGTACCTCTAAGATTTTAAATTTAACAGTGGCTGATGAAGTACTGGTGAGGGGGTTGTAGCTTAGTCCGTGGACGGCAATTGGGTCGATTTAGGTTAAACAGTTCGTATCGCGGCCGGTTCATAGATGGGTGATCCATTCTAATACTGATTATCCAATATCCAACCTCCTCTGTGTTTCGGAAGGCACATAAAACAGTGGGTCCCGATTAATATCACTGAGTGATATCCGTCGTGAGATTGTGGTGGGGTACGGGGATGACGTCAGACGGCTATCTGTCATCTTAACTCGCCCCACAGCCACATCCTCCGTAATTTAAGCGGACACTGGAACTGGTACGGGATAACGATAGGATGAAGAAGACATCATCAGAACTTAAAATTTTACCCCCATCACCTCGATATCCAAAAGTCCACAACCGTGCGATTTTCTAGGATTAATTTTAATATTTATAACCAGGGACAAACGGGCAGGCAGTTAACCTGACTACCATCGCCCATGAAGGCTGCTCCCCAACAAATTAAAAAAAAAATAATTTCCTCACTTGTTACGAGACTATAGCCACTATTTAAGGAAAGATTAATTTAAAAGCATCGCATCCATTTTCGCGCCGCAGATAAATTCGCGGCTGATCGCATCGGGGGATGCAATTAAGATAAGCACGCTGAGCCACCGCAGAGAATTGCGGACTGGCTGAATTTATACATTCGTCCTAGGCAGTATTTTTATATTGTAGAATTACCATGCGTTGCTGCTGATGAAATAAGTATTACCAGCAGCAACGCATCTTTGAACCTTTTGGTAAGGCAGGTGGCCTTGGGCGTCGGTAGTCAGATGAAACACCGGCCCATTTGCCCATTCTTATATAAAAAAGTCATTTTTTTTTTAATTTCATACGTATATGTATATGTATATGAACTCGGCACTGGGCACAACAAATTTGAGAAATTAAATTCTTTGTGACTGTATATCGGATACCTATAACAAAACATTTTTGAGTGTCTTTCTGTCTGTATCTTTCGAGTAATCTCCGAAACGACTGGAGCGATTTCGATGGAACTTTCAGCGATAGCTGATGTAATGACACTGATAGCTGACTGATGGCTGTTGATATAAGAAACAACATAGGCTACTTTGTTTTTAGAAAAAACGCTTAGGGTTCCGCATGAAATAATAAAAACCCTCAACATTTCTGTCACGAAACTCACGTGTACCAAGTTGCGGGTTTCAGCTAGTTAGTAAATAAGTCAATAATGAATTTAATGTAAGTGTCAAGTAACATCGTAATAATAATTTCAGAGTATCTAAGTCAACCAGCGAACCGCCTTCTCTGACAGGATTTATATTTTCTAGGTATCATTTTGTCACTTTGATAGGCACTCGAGTGTACCACAAGCCCTTTTACAAAAGATCCAATAGAGAACAGGTGCATTCGCTTTCCGGAGCTCTTTCATTACATACATTGTATGTTGCTGTAAGATCCAAATAAAATAAACACGCCCTGCTAATTCCGACCCAGTTACGCCATTATCTCGTGGAAACATCGTACGCCTTTGTCCGGCTACCAGGCTGTTAATTAAGTTACATTTCAAAAGCACCGAGTCGGGTGAGCCAGCTTATTAATAATTCCTGAGATCCCGTCCCTAATTCATAATCGTTCACATGGTACACAGCGAAGAAACCTTGTCGTTTCCTCCGCACGCTGAAATTGAAACTCTATTCCAAAGGGCGTAAAGACGAAAATTGTTCCACCGTTGTCATCAGTTTGGATTCGACTCATACATGCAGTAAATAGTTTATGAATTTGCCTCTCTTCCACGAGTATAATCCGTACTGCTAAGCTGACTTTTCCTGTCGAGTTTATTTCGCTTATAAGATTTACTCTTTACAAAGCGTCAGGTGTTATTCGAACCCGTAGAAAACAAATCATCTTTTAGAAGAGATATATCTATAACAGTTCTATACCTAAGATGAACTTTTTGAAGTAAAACTTCTTGGGATTAGGTTGGCGAATGCGTGCCGAGAGCGTTACGGATGTGCATCATCTGGCGAGGCAAACGGAAGTTGAAAAGGAGATTCCCTTACTTCCGAACTACCAATGCGTGTTGTTCCGACATATTTTTTTTATATTAAAAAAAGTATGTTATGTTTTCATAATTCGATTAACTTATCGAGAGCGCAAAAGTTAAAAGAGGCCTGTTTCCCTTCTTGTGTGCCGGAACTTCATCAGATAAAACAAACAGAGGTCTACTTAATATTGACGAAACGTAATATAGTACTAAGGTCTCGATACATAACCATATTAACTGACCCATCGCCGGTCTGCGACATTTTAAACACGGTATTTTATTCAAAGTTGGTACTGTACTAGAGTGCACAATTGTAGTTGTACAACTGTACGGCATGTTATGGTTGTAGTAGCTTAGTGTTAGGACTTGATAAACCTAATGCACTTCTCTCCTCGGGACGAACACGTTTAAGATATACATGTATCATGTACCTCTAAAATTTAGTTATGATTTTTAAATACTATTGTGTTTGTCTCTCAATTGGATTAAAATAGTCTTTTCGTTTTATCTGTTTTCATTTGGTTATATGCTAAAGGATGTTATTAATCCATGCATAAAGTGAGAAGCTGTCTAAAATTGGGCAAAATTCTATAGGTCAAGTGTGGAGCCTTAAAAAAAAGTCGGTAAAAATATTGTTAAGAATATCACGGTTTTTGTTAGAAAAACTGAAAATGAGCTCAGATAATGCCGGTTATAGACTAAATTGAGATCCTTTGTTGCTCAAATAACGCCATTTCTGCAAACTACTGCCGCTTTAGATAACGCACGTCGATGATATTGTGCGTGTTCTTTCTTATAATTCTGTATCTCGTGTACCTATGTAATGTAAATCTATACATAAAAAAAATTAGATCGTCAAAGGGGAGATCTTTGCCCAACAGTGGGACACAACAGGCTTATTAAAAAAAGAAAACACACGTCGTGGCAACTCGGTAAAGCAAAATTTATATTCCTGACAAAAAATATTGTGCTTTCTATATTAAGGTCAAACAAAAAATACCAGGAAAAACTGAGTTATTTAAAATGTATTTTGAGATACATTGCGCCGTAATAATTTCTGTGTAATATAACCAAAATGCTTTGAATGAAATGAATGTGATGCATCTTCAGGAAACAGACTCTACAAAGTTAATTGGTTATGTCTTTAACAAGCCGCAAAATCAGTGCATTGCTGCACTTTTCCTCAGATTTTCTCAAATTTTCTCACGTTTTTACGCAAAGTTATTATGTTTTCCTATTAATTATTCCCCTACACTAACGCCTTGTTCTGTTAACGATAAAACATATTCCTTGATACACTTGAACAAATTTGTTTATCTGTCATGCTTCTTAATGTTTGCTGACCTAATTGGTACCTATTCACCCAATATTACCACCAGAAGGACTCGAAGGGACGATGAATCGAAGAGAGCGTGAAAATACACCAGTGTGAGTTAAGTCATTTTGTGTGCAACCTACATAAAGCCCCCGCGGGCGTCGCATTTTGATTTTGTTAAGCGCCCCGAGTTTTGCCCGTTTCAGAACATAAGATTGGCTATATCGTTTAAAAGTGGACCCGGATAATGATTTACGGAGGTCCTGTCTTTTGTACTTGTACTTATTTCCTCTTGTGGTCACATCGGAAGTGCCTATAATGTTGATGATATCCTCTAGTCTCTTTCGTTTAGTTTGTCTTGATTTGTTGATAAACTCATAAATAAAAAAAACTTAGTTTTCATATTGACACAAATTATTTTTCTAAGAAAATCTTAAGCTATAAGTATTCATAATTTTATAGAGAAAAAGTAATTTCTACCTAGACTTAAATCTATTTATATCTGCAAATTTTAATTTGGCAGAGAGGTAGTCAGATATAAATGACTGTACATTGGACAACTTCACTCCTATAAGTTCTATCTTCTGGCTCCTAATCTATGTGTATAAAAGCGAAAGGTCACCTAGCACTAAATCTCGACAATCGGGGAACTTATAAAAATAAAATCCGATAGGGAGGTGGTTTAATGACGGAAGAATTAGGGATAAAAACATTGAATCTATTGCAATTTCATCTAATATAGCGCCGATGAATTCCCGGGTCATAGCTAGTCATATTTATAATAAGAACGAAGAAATTCTAAATCTGTATTTTAAACATTTTTACAAAATATAAATACATAAATATATACAGAACTATAGGACACGGACGTCTGTTCCTAAGATGGACAACTTAATGCTTGTATTATAGGTAACAGACGCCTGTTATATACGAATATTTTTTTTTGTAGAAATATATAAATATACACATATTTATAATAAACCTAGACTCTAGGCCGGAATCGAACCCACGACCCTCGGAAAAAGATAACTGTAGCGGGTCTAACTCTAAAATCTAAATTGCCGATGCCGAAAAGATGCCGGCAACGCATCTGCGAGACCTCTGGTGTTGCAGCTGTAAGGGTACGTGTGTTTATGTGAGTGCGTATGTGAATGTAAGGATACGTGTGTGTAATTGTGTATATTATATCTATATTAATGTTTTTAGGTATATTAACTCTATTTATTGTTATTTTTAGATACGACTATCGCGTAAAAAATCTATAAACTTGCGATATACTCGAAACCTTAATACAGCCTTATCATAAAATCCCTTATTAGCGGCTTCTAAAAACTAAAACTAAACTATCCCCTTGCACAATTTCATCTTTGTACTCCCGCGGTTTTCGACATTTCTTGATTGGTCAACTTTTGTTTTGATTTACATATATTAAAGTTATGCTGTTGTTATTTTTTTTAATTAGCCTATAATGTCCCACTGATGGGCAAAGGCTTCCCCAATGCCTGATGCTATTATTACATATTGAAATCTAAAAAAAAAGTGTATTAAAAATGTATAATTTTTATAGCGAAACAGTTGTTAAAACCTTCACGGCGTGAAAACCTACCTTTGTGTTCATACGACTGTTGTGTTATAAAAATACATATATGAAATTTCTCTTTAGAAAGACTACGTTTGGTTTATTTATATGGGTTTATACACGTGTTAAAGCTTAGTTTATATAACAACGGCGTTTTAGACTCGCGTGTAGATATCTAATATATATAGTATTGAAATGTAATATATAAAATTCTCGTGTCACGGGGTGCCTTGCCAAACTTCTCCGAAACGGCAAATGGTAAGTTGAGGAACGTTAACACAAATCTATGTACAGAGTACAGTAAAAATTGTAAGTTAAGTAACAAGTTTAAATACTAAGATATCGCCTGAAAGTCGAAATTCGGCCAGAAGTGTTTATGCGTTATTTTGATTTGTGTGGTATATGCTGATTTAAAGGCTATATACAAATTTTTAGTTCTTTATACAGTGTTACGTATATGTTTGATTGAATTGTAATAGATATACGGTCGTCGTAATTACGCTTTGACACAATTTTATAGTATAATATATATAGGTGTTTGTAAAACGTATGTCATTGGTGTGCGTGTGGTGTTATTTTAATAATTTAATGTATTAATAATGCAAATGCAAATTTGGCTGGCCCGTTGGCGCAGTGGGCAGTGACCCTGCTTTCTGCTCCGGGGGTCGTGGGCTCGATTTCCACCTCGAGTCTGGGTGTATTATCCATATGTATGTATTTATATATTTCAAAAAATATATTTGTGTATAACAGGGGGCTGTTACCTATAAACACGGGCATTAAGTTGTCTACCTTAGGAACAGGCGCCCGTGTGTCATATAGTCCTGTATATATTTATTATTATCAATTTATAAAATATCTTTTGAATCGTCCATTACTACAAAGACATTTGCAACTGTATACGCATATACAGTGAGAGAGGCATGTAAAAAGTATAATTGCATTAATTTGCATTTTTCTTATTACAAAAAGACATAATATGTATCATGAAGGGGCGCCGGAAGGGCCTAGCTGCTAGTGTCACACCCCTATACCGTCCGTGACAGTAGTATCGGCATCCTTTCTCTCCTCCCCATCTACCTTTATATCCTTTTTCTTCATCCCTTTCCCCTACTGCTGTGTTTCTAATTAGAGGTAGCGCCACGATTGTAGCCGAATTGGGCTGGCGTCCAGGTCGCGTCCAGGTACCAGTACCTCTTTCTTCTCACATGAGATTGGCGTGTAGTGGCGACAATGCTGTCACGTCAAGTGATGGTATTGTTGTCGCGTTTCGTTCGGTTTGTGAGACTTCCGTGGCCTAAACTCGTCATTAAAGGCCGGCAACTCATCTGCTAGCCTTCTGGTCGTGCAGTTGTCCATGGGCATCGGTAGGCACTTAAGAGCCTGCTGCTTGCTCGTT
Organism: Charaxes varanes; assembly: GCA_024363005.1. Lineage (NCBI taxonomy): Eukaryota > Metazoa > Arthropoda > Insecta > Lepidoptera > Nymphalidae > Charaxes > Charaxes varanes. Next base: position 43,009 of record JANCMC010010387.1, on the reverse strand, counting down.
TGCCCCTTGTAACATAAAAAAAAAATATTTAATAAAATACATATATATGGTATTAAAGGTCACTTCAATATCTATCGATGAAATGATCTTTAATCTCATATTTAAAAGAAAATGTATTTTTTTAATGGAATAATATAAAAATATTTTACAAAAATATGTTTTCATGTGCGATTTCATTGCACCCGAGTGTGGATGGAGCTAAAGAAGTTTTACTCCAGTCAAGTGGTCTAAAGCACACTCGTCTTTTTTATTTCAGAGTATGATGCAAAGAGATAACTTAACTGCTAACCCTAGGCGCGTGCGGACAGAAGTGCGGCGGTTCGCTGGCAATGCCATAATATCTACTAAAACTCAGCGGAGCCCTTTTCATCCTTGATAGGACACCGGAGGCTCGCTTACACACTCCGAGCCGGTGTTCTGGATGATTTTACCTCAGAATCTCAAGGCGGGGGTAAGAGAAGCCCGAAAACCAAGACTCCTCTGGGCAACAAACTGTATTCTTAGTGGGATTGGATATAGAATATTGCGTTTACTAAATTATTCATAGTAGTCTTCTGGTAAAAAAAAAAAAATCACAAAGAAGCCCAAAGACGACTGCCGCTTGAAGATAAACAAACAACATAATTCGTTAGATCATGAATCATGAATTTACTCCCCATCCAAACCTATACGAGTTTTTACTTCAAAAACAGCCCCAATAACAATAATTGGAACTGATATCTCAAAATCGCTTATTCGCTCCAGACCTCACTATAATATATGTTTATTAATGGAGGAGCGAAAAACAAGTTTAATCAAAAAAGTCTGAATTTAAGCAAACAAAAATTATTCCTAGTCTTATGAAAACAATCCTTGAACCTGTCACGATATTTGCAAAGATCATCGCAATAAAAATGCAAATTGTTCGTCTTGCTGCAGTACAATTACAAAACCATAGCATCGAAAACAAGTGCTGTGGGCGGTATTCAGATAAATCACGCCGACACGCAAATGAGGAGATATATGCTTGGGTCCGTTAGCATTGTGGCCTGTGGGAGCGGGTCCGTTACGGAGACAATGCTCACTTTTGTTTATAAATAGTTGTTCTATCAATTCCAGTGGTTCGTCTGTGCTTACTTTACCGTTCAAACGCTCACAGCTTTTACTTTTATAAATATAGCCGTATCATATTCACAAAGAGAGACAGGAGGCGAATTCCTTAGCATTCAACAGATGCACCGTTCAGGTAGGTACCAATAAGGTAATTAAGCAGTGTCTGGGACTTGCGACTCAGGTGTATGAAAGAGGGGTTCCTGTACAATGCCCCTTGTGCTCCCTTTCTCTGCCAGTGTTTCCTTATATGTCTAGCCAAATTAGGTATGATCCTACAAGTGTGGCTGGCGACCTGTCATATAAAGAGCAATCGTTCTTGACAAGCAAATTTATTTTGTATTATTTTAACCTAAACTGTATTCACTGACTGCGCTAATTTCAGAAACTACTGGTCAGATTTAAAAAATTCTGTCAGTGTTAAATAGCACATAGGTATATTGAGGAAGGCAATAGACCATTGCCTATAATGAAATAAATTCAATTTTAGTATGATGATAGAGGTTTCATCACTCTAAAAGTCGCGAGAAACAGCTAGTGTATAGTATTTGTACGCCAGGCTTGACCGGCAAAATATAACATTGTTTTCTCATATTATATTAAAATAAAGTTTCTGGTTCTGTTCTGGCAATTACACTATACAGCAAAGATTTGGAAGTGAGAATTTTTTCACACTTCCAACGCTGATTTTTAAAGGATACCTTATTTTATTAGGGTAGCCTCTAATTAAATATGTGAAGTAGAATGAAAGGTCTGCAAGTGTCGAGTTTCTCTAATAAAAATGTTTATTTAGTTTTCCGCTAGCTTTTTTTATGTTACAAGGGGCAAACGAGCAGGCGGTTCACTTATGTGACTAACGACACCCATGGATATGTGCATAACCAGGATATCAGATCTGCTAGCAGATGCATTGCCAACCTTTAATGGCAAGATTAGACCACCGGGAAGTCTCACAAACTGAACGAAACGCGACAACTTGACATGACAGCATTGTCTCCATTCACTCTGATCTCGTGTGAGAAAAAGGTACTGGTACCCGTATACGCCGACCCAATTGGTCTGCAGATCAAACAGACTGCAAATGTGGCACTACCTCTAATTAAATTATATATTAACTACTGCTAATATTAGCTGCTACCCCTGACCGTATCAATAGTTTTGTTCCACTTTAGATTTATTTTTTGTCTATGGTATCTAAATGACTGCTTTTTCAAAGTAAATTTATTAGGATAATTAAAATATTATAAGCTATATGGGACTTTAAAGAATTTAAAGAAAAAGGAAATTTTGCTGTTGAAACAATAAGCAGAAGAATCCTGTCTAAATGACTCAACTAGTGCTGTTATAAATGCTTACCAGACTGTGATGTTGCATGCTGACCGAGCCGAGGCGGACGGTCGCCTCTAAGGTGAACGTCTTCTGCGTAGCTTTCAACTCGAGGAGATTCAGTGAGAACACTAAGAATTTTTCGTAATTTTTCGACGCTTGCAGTTTCTTTCTGTTAACGCTTACAATCAGTTCTGAAAACATTAAAAAAATACATAAGTATTTGCTATCTTAATATTAGGTAGGTCCTTACATCTGAAATTGGCGTTTTGTAAGGGGAGGAACATAAAGTCGATTTTTTTAATATAATATATTTATTTATATAATCAAAGTATATATCATTCATCTTCATGCACTTTTTTATATCTCACAGACAGTTCATTGATCCCTATACTAAAAAAATCATTCGGACGAGAATCAATAAAATCTTTGAAAGCGCTTTGGACTGGTTTTACAGAGTTAAATTTTATCCCTTGCAAGTTAACAAAACCTACTAGATCCAGTGTCACTATGTATGTTCTCGGCGAATTCCGTAGAAAATTAGCGATATTTATAAAAGTTGGCATTTATGTGTAATTTCATCCAACTTAACATTTTTTCTTTTTTAATTAGCCTATACTGTCCTTCCTGACCCACTTGAATCCATTTTATTGAACAATATTGGATGGTTTTTATTATAATTTAACAAAGTCGCGATTTACAGCTAGTATATTATGGGAAATGGGAAATTAAACCAAATCGTTATATAATATCATTAAATTATTTGTTTTTTTTTTTAGCTTAGTAATGTTATCATTAATCATTACATGACCGATTACTAAAGATGTTTTGCTTAGAACCTAAACAGTGCGGTAATGTTCTATGAAATTTAATTACTGCACTGTTTTTTATTTTTATATAAATTTAGCAAAGAGATTTAATGTCTCCTATTAAGTTTAATATATATATATATATTGTGCAAATAAAAAAAATCAACTGAATAAAAACTGGAAAAAAGGCGCGCATTATGTACCATTGTAAAACTTTAATACTTCATATATAATAACAAAAAAATTAACAAAGGAGAAAAGCAGATAAAGTTGCAAGAAAAGAAGATTTACACTCAGATCTTGCTGAAGTAATTAATACACTAGTGTTGATTCCTAGCGTACGCTGGGGTAACAACATAACACTCGTGCAATAATGACTCACGTAGAGCTCAGTGCAATAATCCACTATTATCTGTCAACGTTTGTGAAAGATTTGCTTAAAGCAAAAATTAATTACTATCACTTACCTAAAAAAAACTACGACGATTGGGCGTTAGCCAAGGATAAATAGCTGAAAATAAATTATTTAACATAATCTTCAGATCACGTGAGTAGAGGACGTTACAATCAATTCAACGTATTTAACAAACATCTATTAAGCACCTTTATTAAGGAAAAAAACCTTGAAATGATAAACTATGAACTGTAAATTTCATTGACACTTGAAACAGGAGACCCTCTGCGGACAAAAGATGCAGTTAGCCAATAAGCGTTTAAGGAAATTTGAACTTTCCTTCAACGAACTTAAAGATAATAGTGTAAACTAAAAGGTGGAGTTAAATTTGTCTGGCCCGTGACTCAGGGATCCAGTTCAAATGGTATAAAATTGTCAGTTCCTTTGAATTGATGCCAATTTACATTATGGCGTTGTTCACACACCGTGGCGTCGTGACACATCGTCTATTTGACCGAATTCTTAAATGAAATCCTTGTCTTCATATCCAAGACTTTATCCTTTGTCGTAATAAATATCTATGCCCGTAGTACGCACAGTTTGCTTAACAAGGTTCCTATTGATAACATTTTCTTAAGCAAAGGCAAGATTTAAAGAAGGCATTCAAGACCATAAGTTTTATCTCGCAATAGATAGGTATGTATTTAAATATTTCTTACTAAATTTAGATATTGCTTAAGTACTAATTAAATTGCGTTCAAAAACTAGTATCGTGAGAAAATACATAATTGGCTTGTAAAATCATTGACGTCCAAACTGGTATCAATTATGTGCTATAATTATTAACAAAAACCGCTCAAATTATTATGGGAACTGACTTAAAGAAAGCTAAGTATTATAGTGATTGATGGAATAACCCTGAGGTATAATACGCAATAAAGGATTAAAATATGAAAAAAATGCGAGAGGTATTAAATTTTTTCTTTCATTACTTGAAAATATTTAATACAAAACCAGTAGCCGCCGACGACCAGGTAGGCCGAGGAAGAGGTGGCGAGACGACTAGGACACCTTTGCGGGAAAGAAGTGGATTCAGGTGGTTGAGGAAAGGAAGGTGTGGTTAGAAAAGGGGGAAGCCTTTGCCAAGCAGTGGAACAGTATAGGTTAATTAAAAAAAGAGTTTGAAAATAAAATCAAATCCTACTAAGTGATATTAGCAAACCTATCGACTCCGCTCCGCGTTCGCATATCTCTTTAAAATATCCACATTCTTCATTTAATCATCACGACAGTGCTTAGGGACTGTGACGTCTTTATTATGTATAATAATATCTTATATACATAAAAATACAACCTCTTTTTATATAAAATTGTATTCAAACGACAGCCTGTAAAGTTTTAAAGTTCGTCCAAAATATAACGATAAATGTCAAGTAAGTAGGTGAAAATTCTGCCATCTGTGAGCCATTATGACGTGCAATACAAAAACCTTTAGATTTACACTTATATAGTGTATGAAGGAAATATTTATCTTAAATATTTCTACAAAAAAGCCCACAAGCGCATATATCTATCTTTTGAATTTAAGCCATTAACTCCAAAATAGTGAGCCGTTATGGAACTGGAACGGGGACAATATTATAGAATAATAATGTAGTAAATAGTAAGTAACCCAACGTTCGGGCAGGACACCGTCTACCGGGTCCGCTAGCTTTAATATAATTATTATTATGTGTCTAAAATGTAATAAATGGCATTATATTATCCTTTTCCATATTAATTCAGGTAGAGACAGAATAAAGAGTTTTTCTCGGCCCTCAAATTGTGGAAGTACGTTACTCACTCTGTAACCTGAGATCCGTCTAGACGCAAATTGCGTTAATTCGATCATAATAGGTTTATTCGGATGTGTATTTTCCCAGGCTCTTGCGCAACCGAGCTACTTGGTTCCAATGCCAAGTGAAACAAGTGTACGGTGATGAAATTTTGGCACTCTAATATTCTGATTACAATTTTAATTACAAATTATACACGATACTCAAGCACAATCAGTGTTTAGTATTCGATTCGATTGTTAGGTTAAGTAGCTCTTACCGCGGCCGGGTGATAGATGGGTGACCCATTCTAATACTGATTTTCAAACATTCGACCTTCTTCATGTTTCGGAAGTCCAGCGGCCACGTGGTTATTACTGGGTATCTTACTTATTTTAGTTTCATCAATTAGCCTAACAGTCTGTTATCGTGCCTATTGCCTTATGAATATAGCTCTATGTTTTGACCATTAAAACAATGGTGTTTTTGTACCTTAAGTCTGTGCTGGTCATTTGCAAGTCAGCGCTGGATCGAGATAAGTGGTGCGAAATTCTGTCGAAGGGCTAAACTCATTTTGAGTACAAACCCAAAGTTTAGAAGAACCACCCCAGTAAGTTAGTATTATCCATTCAATTTTAGTATTCTTATATACTTTTAACTTTAGATATTTATACTTTTCTATGTACCTCTACTGCATCATAATTCTGTAATATGTACTTAAATAAAATAAAAATAAATAAATAAACTTCTTGGATAGTCTTGGACCATAAAATAGTATAATTTTTACCATTAAAAATTCGAGTGTATATTCTATACTTTTAATCTCCAACAATTTCTCTATGAAATCAGGCTCCAGCTTTGGTATTCCTGATCATCCATCTGGTAGGGCAGCAGTCCATTTGATCCTTATTATTCTTTTAAAAGACCACATGTCTATGTGACCCCCTGTTATATATAAAAAACCAAATCAAGATTCAACTAATCGCGAATCCGTTGAAAAAAACAAAGCAACTTTTTGTACATTCTTAGGCTGTTTCGCGGACGGAACATCGAAACGCTATTACGTTAAGTATCTTTTCAAATATCTGCGATGGTATCTCTGAAAGAAGTACAGGAAGGAAGGCGATATTTGAACGGCGACAATACCCATTATATCATCACGCCGATGGCGAGACCAGCCGAGCGAGACGCCCTACACGACTGGATCGGGTGAATTCGCGTGTTTATAACTTAACTAGCTGATGCCCTCGACTCTGAACGGATTGTAATTCTAATTCAAAAGATTAACGATCAGTTTCATGCAAATGTTTTACAATATATCCTTGAAAATTGGAATAGGAATTTCGAGCCACAACAGACGTCCTATGAATTTCTGGTTGGTACGTAATTCAGAGCAGATCTTAAGACGATTTTAAAAATGTTTTTATTTTGTTTTACAACTAGATATATAAGTTTTTGTCGCCTTAATTAATATACGTAAAGCTTCGTAAGCAAAGAACACTATCAATCAAATATTTAGAAAGCAGTAAGGTAGAATTGCCATAGCTCTCCTCATATCATACACTCATCGAGGGCGCATGATGTGAGGACAGTAGCAGGAGGTGGCTGGATGAGATTGGCAAGTAATAGGGGAGAGTGGTAGAAGCAAAGAGAGGTCTATGCCTAGCCACTGCTAGGCATAGGCTTCCCTTTCCTTGGCCAACCTTGGCCAAACTTTCAGCCCTTATAGCCCACTGGCAATAAAGGGCTGAAAGTGATAATGATGATGAGGAAGGTAAAATTAAATGTAATTATTCGGCTTGCTTTATTTTTGATTTAATATAATATCGCGCCTAAAAGCATTACTTAAAGTAAGTAGCAAATTGAAAACATCTTACATACCGCAGTCATGAATACCTTATATATACGTCTTCCCATTAGAAAAGTCGTATCGCTTATTAACAGGAACCGTGACATATACGATTACAACTTTAGTTCTCAAGATTTGGTAGAACTTTTAAATTTAAACATTATTACTGCTTCTTCTTCGAGGTCAATAAAGATATTTGAATTATTGTATTACATAATTCTTGTTCGAAAACGGGAGGACCGAGTATTTTTTTTTTGTTTTTACTATTTTTTTTCGTGGGGAAACCCAGCTCGGGTACCTACATAGCTGATCATAGCTGCGTGGTATGAACTCTCTGGTATGAAAGTAAGTAAGACAACTCTTTTGTTCATACTAGTATGCTAGATCGTATTATTTGCATGGTGTGAACAGATATGTAAAGAAAAATCGGTCACTCAGAATACGCGGTGTGAACTCACAGATATGAACGTAAATCAGACGACTCTTGATATCAGTGGCGCGATAACCAGTAGTCCGTTAACCTGGAGTTGGATTATTTGCATGGTGTGAACAAAAACTACAGTTTAATTTCTCGTTTACCTGTAACCGGTTCACAGTCAAGAATTGGAAATATGTTTGGTTTGAACAATTTCTTACAGTGTATAATCCAATCTGTGTTTCTTGATATACGACATGTCCCAGTTATATCAAACTTCAAAGAAGTTTCGCCAGCATTATAGTCATTGATTTGTATGTGTAAATATATATTAAGGATTGTATCACTAAAATCATTTAAGTTTCATGGAAACTGCATATTGTTAATGAGTTGTAAGCTACAGCTTAATAAAACATATACTTTAACTAATATCTAGTTTTATTTACTCTTCACGTGTTATTTAAAAGGTTTTTGAAGTAAATATTTAAAAAAAGAACATTTTTTTTTATTTATTTTATTCACTTGTTTTTTTTATCATTATAGACTGTTTGTTAAATACACAAAAAATGTTATGTCTGTCTGTCTTTCTTTGGTTGGATGGATTTGAAATTTTACTTAACAAAAAATTATATTTTTATATCTTATTTCTCAAAAATTAACATAATTAATTGCCTAAAAAGGTACAGTTTTGACTTCATACATCACACATTTTGACAAAATATTAATAATGAAAGTGACAAAATCGTACGTTATAAGATTCAGATTAAACAAATAATGCACGAATTGAATATCCGGAATTATCACTTTATCAATAAACGATTAATTAAGACACTTAATGACACAGTATTTTACATTAAGACACTTAATGATATATTGATAGTACAAAAAAATAACTTTTTCAGTCTTCAAATTTTGTTGCCACAGTAAATTTACCGCTCTGGGCACCAGCGACTGCTTCAAGTGTAAATCTAGTGTTGAGCAAGCAAAACTGCAAGCAATTTAATTGACCGCTAGTAAACGTAGATTAAATATCGAGAAAGAAAAAAAATGAAACGTCAAATATTTTTAGAGCTGCCACCGATTCCGAAGAGTCGTGCCACGAGAAGAATCAGCAAGAAACTCGTTAGTCACTCTCGTAAAAATAGTTCTTACAGAAATGACTTTTTCACATTTTTGCATGTTACCTATCAAGTACAAAGCTGGAGCGACTCAACTCCAAGCAGTTTTAAATTTAATATAGTCTTTGACAGTATAATACGCTTTACGAATAAGCGTGTTTTTAATATGTAGTTGAAATTTAACTAGAGACAAATTTAATATTGTCTTCTTCTTCTTTCAGCTCGCTGACGTCCACTGCTGGGCATAGGCTTCCTCCATAGACTTCCATATAGATCATGTCTGCGCGACTGGCATCCAGCGGTTTTCTGCTACCCTAAGTATGTCGTCGGTCCATCGTGTAGGAGGCTAGGTATCATCACGTTAAAATGGAGTCTTTTTTACTTAATTTTACGCGAAAGAAGTCGTGGGCACAGCTAGTGTTACATAAAGGTAAACAGTTCTATATGCGATACAACTTTTACACTTCAAATACCTACATAAAAGTTAAACGTGCCCAGTTTACAGATGAAAAGTTTGGCCATAGTTTAAAATAGCAGAACGTATGGCTGTTATTTATCAGAGTATCTTTATATAATGTACAAGTCAGAACCCGCGACTTCGCCCGCAATTTCTGTGATGTTGTTAAATTTTGAGGGTTTTTATTTTTGTGATTAATTATTTAGCTAAAAGCAAAGTAGCCTATGATATGTCTTGTAAAATCTATACTAATACATAAAGCCGAAGAGTTTGTTTGTTTGAACGTGCTAATCTCAGGTACTACTGATTCTCGAGAGCCTCAATAGCTCAACGGTATAAGGTATGGACTGAAATCCGCAATATACCCGGTTCAAACCCTACCACTGTTGGGGTATTGTCGCACCCACTCCTAATACAAGCTTTTAATTTAAGCGTAGTAGGAGGGGAAAAGGGAATATTAGACATAGACTCGGAGCGGAAGGCAGAGCCACTGCCCACTGCGCCAACGGGCCAGTTATTTTAAAAATAGTAGGAAGGAATATATAACCATTTTCTTTTCAATATAACAAGAGGCAAACGAACAGGCGGTAATCTTAAGTGATTACCGAAGCCCATGAACAATTGCAACACCAGGGGGATCGCAGATGCGTTGCCAGCCTTTGAGAATTTAGCATAGCCTTTTTCCTACGGTCTATAAATGTATATATGTTCATGGACCGAACATATATTCGATCTTTATTGTGTTACACAGAGTAATTTTAACATAGATCATGTGCTTTAAGAGTATTTAAATATATATGAACCAAAGCGTCTAATAGTTAAATGACTATAATGTTTAAACTACTGGTTAACCTTTTACGGCATACAAGGTCAGATCTTAATCACTGCATGTATTAGTTGGCCGCATGGCATTATCAGTATCAAATCTCTGTCTGAACAATCATTACGAGATGTAATACACACGACAGTTAATCTTCACTTTAACATCACTACAATGTTTTGTTTTATTCACTATTCCCAGGTGGTAAATTCTAAGAAGTATCATAATATCCTTAAATCTGCGGCCTTTTCGACATACGTAATGGAATTATGTAAGATTACGGTGTGGTATTTTAAGTTTTATTTCTTAAAACTAGATTGAAAAGTGAAGTAAGAAAAAAATTAAATACAACCTCATAAAATTGCGTTTACATTCAATATAGCTCTGAAACTACTGGACTGATTTGAAAAATTCTTTCACCATTAGAATTTTTCTAATCGGTCACATTATCCCTGATGGATATAGGCGATAGAATATATTTAAAAAGTTAGGGATCCGTATGGAAACTTTAACCCCAACTCGCCGGGTTATTATCGCACGCACTCTTGACCTAAGCTTATTAGAAAGGGTTATGGAAAGAATAGACATATCTAATCTTCTGTAACCGATTCTTGATCCAACAGACCATCGAGAGTTTTTAAAGACATTTATTAACGCCCGTCGCACTTAATAAATGTAAAATATAAATGTACAAAGGACTATATGACACACGGACGTCTGTTCCTGTAGACAACTTAATGTCCGTGTTAATAAATAAATATATACAACTTCAAAAGCCCAAAATGAATTAATTATCATGAAAGCACTCACTTGTATCCGGTGAGGATGTTGAGCAGGGTGGACTTGCCGGCGCCCGAGGGCCCCATGATGGCCGTCAGCTCGCCGGAGCGCAGTCGCCCCGACACCGATTTGAGGATCGTCTTCACATCTGCCACCAAATTCACATTCAAAGGATACTATGACATACATTTTTAGAAATAAAATATTGATCTCGCGAAACTGGTCCCCTACTGACACCAATGATGATTCATTTTTACTTCTGGCCTTACACCCGGACTCTCACTGTTTGTTTCTTTATGCAAAATAAGAGTTTGGCTAAGCCCTTTTCACAATACAAAAACAAAGACAATAGACGTTTACGGACGTCGTTGTAGCAATCCCGCCCTTATGTATAAAGTAATAAAGAGTAGAGTTGTCTGCGTCGTACGACACGCATGAAAGGAAAAACACTTCCCATTGTGAGGAAAATGGACAAAAAGAAGCGGCGTGCGTTTGTGTTTATGAGTTATTACGGATACAATACTGGACACGTCGACAAGCGCCATTAGGGTCACGTCACAACTTGCGGGTCAACGGTCACTTCTAATATCATAATTACTTACTTTCTACACACTAAATTTTCTCAGTTTAGTTAGTAGAAGTAAAAATCAAGTCAGGTACTTTTTTCTATAGAAGAAGCAGGGAATATCGTATGTTCCTACAATTATGTTCAAGTCTCAAATTTATTTTAATCTAACTATATAAAAGCCGAAGGTCATCTAACACGAAATCTCGGAAACCGCTGAACGTACAATGATGAAATTTGACAAGGAAGTAAATTATAGTTACTAGATATCCGCTAAGAATGAATTTTTCGATAGGCCCAGATTAAGGAGGCTCTCGCAGATTTACGCGAAAGTATTTGATCTGTGAAATTAGATCTTCTTTTTATTAAGCATCAAGTGACTGCTTTATTAATTACTTTATCTCAAACATGCGCGGAAATAGTGACTTTACATTCGAGAAAAGAATACGCGAAGTTGCCCTACCGCCCGCCGGCCGCCCGCTCTGGCTCCCTATTTTAAAACACTCACATTTTCTAAGATATTTTCTATGATATGCTAAACAAAGCAATTTTGAACTGCGTAAAATGTACATCGTATCTAGCGTATTCAAATGGATAGAGATTAACAGGACAGTCTTCAAAATAGCATCTTAAGTAGTTAATTTTTTTTTGTAATATGTAATCGACAAACGAGTAATATAATATGTAATCGATAAAAATGGTTATTGCGAGTTAAGCATAGGAGATAGACATATGCCATCGCGGACTATCTTATAGCTCGTTTTAAGATCTACAATTCCGTAGTACATTATTTTGTAAGGTAGTATTAATTAAGTCGTAAGGTTTAGCCGGCGCACTCAATGTAAGCGCACAGAATTACGTTTTACTACGGCATCACGTAACAAATCAATTAAGTTCTCGGCTTTTATGTACTACAATATATATGTATTATACATGTAAATCTTCCTCGTGAATCAATCTACCTGTTAACGAAAACCGCATGTTAATCCGTTCTGTACTTTTTGAGTTTATCGCGAACAGACAGACAGACGCGGCGGAGGACTTTGTTTTATAATATTTAAGGATAAGGATAAAGAAGAATAAGGATAATAAAAAGTCCCCGTATAATTTTAGGAAAATGCTATAAAAAACCGGCCCTGTATAATTTTGTTCGAATCCTATAGACAAAACCGTGTTTCTGAGTGATATTAGTCGTGAGTTTGTAGATCGTGGGGTTCCATGGATGACGTCAGATGGCAATCGGTCATCATAATTCGCCCCACAGTAACATCCTCTTCAAACGAGGTATACTCTGATAGTAGACCGAGATGAAGCTAGGAACAAGAAGATGCTTAGTTAAAGTTATATATCTTAATTATTTTTAAAAGGACACTCTTATATTGTAAAATTAATATACATACGGTCGTCATATCTACGCTTTGACACAATCTTATTGTAAAATGTATACATGTGTGTGTATTGGTGTGCGTGTGGTTTTGTTTTACTAATTATAAATAAATAAATAATATATACAGGACTATATGACATACGGACGTCTGTTCCTAAGATAGACAACTTAATACCTGTGTTATAGGTAACAGCCGCCTGTTATACACAAATATTTTTTTTTGTATATGTAATACAATTAGTTGCCAGTTGCCAACTGTTTATTATAAAGACCAGTTTACTTAAATATTTCACAATCATATAATTAAGGTTTTACATAAATTAATATGTAAGTAGCGTTAGTAGGAAACGCGTATAAAGTTGATGTTAATGATAAAATTAAATATAATATATATGTAATAATATTTTTTGTTGCAGATATATTGTACCATGCGCGCGTAGTGAGTGACGTACCTAACAAAATGGCGGCCCCGGCCGTGATGGTCAGGCGGGCTTACAAATACTATGGACCGCTAATATTAAATTTCTTAACGATGTCTGTCCCATGCCTGCCAAAAGGCTGGCGACCAATGCCCTAGATAGATTAACCTCTAGGTTATAGATAAATATAGATATTATAGATAATATTCTAGGTACAAATATTATCTATAACATTTGTTATTATCTGGATGGAACCTATATACATATAAATAAGGAAAGTGTCCGATTTATCGCAATGGCTACTCGTCATACAAAGTTTTTCAAAAAATTAACTTGATTAGTAGCGAAACTATCAGGCACAATTAAAAAAAAAACAAATATTCTTTTTTTTAAGAACTACTTTGTTAAACATAGAGCAGTTAAAATTATAATTTATGTACGTCATCCGCACGGAATAACATAATTTGATATTTGAAGGATTTAGTGAACTCCTGTCAAAATTGGTCCAGCGGTTGCAAAAATTAGATGTAACAAATAAATCGATAGACAGGCAGACAAAATTGTAAAATATTATAAATGCTGTAGGTATATATTCTTATGATCGCATGCGTTAAGCAAAATAAGTTTATTTCGCCTGTAAAAACAGACTCCTTAATTTTATTTATTTTTATAGATATCGGCGAAAACTACGAATCCATTTTGACCTTGACTGAAAATAATTTTGTTTATTTCCATTCTGATTGTAAATTCTGTGGTCGACGAACCTTAACCGTGTAGATATTGCGGTCGCTTTATACCGATATTAAGTTAAGGCCGGCAACGCATCTGCGTTCCCCCTGGTGTTGCAGTTGTCCATGGGCGTCGGTGGTCACTTAAGAGTACCGCCTGCTCGTTTGCCCCTTGTTATATATAAAAAAAAATCCATTCACATCTATTATATTGGTGCCCGGCCATAGTTTTCCACAGTAAAAGTTCTAATATCATAGACTATAAACACAAAGCCCTCTGAAAATAATATTTTAATTAACTCCTGACTTAATTGAATGCTAAGAAATATGCAAAAGCGTATCTAGGAAGCACGGTATAATAAACTTTGAAAGCAGAACATGAGCTTCCATGTCTGTTAATAAACGGTTTGAGGCTAAAGCTCGATTCCTGGTAAAAGACGCCTTCAAACGACTCAAAGCTTCTGCGGTTTAATATTTCGAATGCACAAGCCCTTTTACTTTGAGATTGCGTTGGAAATGGAAATCTGTCAAAGTTGGTTTTATATTTATAATATTAATATTATTCAACAGGTTATAATTAGCTTTTGCTGCGACCGGGTGATAGAGGTGTGACCTATTCGAATATCCGACTTCCTCCGTATTTCGGAAGTCACATAAAATAGTGGGACCCGAGGCCCTAGCACGAATATTTCGAACCGTTCGAATTCTTTCTTTCTAGTGCCTTTATCGTGTCACGCTTTTAATCAATTCTAATGCAACCCGCGTCGACACTAAGGAGGGTCCGATGTAGGCCCAGCCCCTTACACGGTAAGTACTTGATATGAAGCCTGTATTTAAATAGTGTGCCCCGTGTGATAGCGGACGCGTAAGCGTATAGCGATTTAAATTATATGGAACGAAATTTTATTTCTTTACGAATTATATCACACAGTAAAAGAGGTTACGTGTGACTAACCCAAAAAAGGTAATAACTCAGTATACTTCTGCATGTTTTTTAGCGAATGAGAAAACATATAGAGCTTATTTTCAGATGAAACTTGAACTGAAATTAATTTAAAATATGAATTTTAAAAAAGTCTGAAATTGAATGACAATTTTGTAATTATTACGTGACGTGAAGCCTAAATTTAAATAGTGTTTCGCGCTGTATGTGAGACCCCTCGGTGGCCTAATTTCATCATTAAAGGCCGGCACCGCATCTGCTAGCCTTCTGGTGGTGTAGATATCCATGGGCTTCGGGTTTCACTTATATGAACCGACTGTTCGTTTGCCCCTGTAACACACAAAAAAGCTTGCCTGATGACATACTGCTTGAGGTAGTGTTTTTGTGGAAAATAAAAGAGAGCAACATTCAACACGCAATGGAGAGAGTTATTTAAGGTATATTCCTGCAAGACAGAGTCCCCAATACCGAAATTAAGAGAAGAACTGGCGTCATTGCCATCGCTCATACAGCTGCTGTGCTTAAGTGGCGTTGGGCGGGACACATATGGTTTTATCGCAGCATCTAAAACCTAATTTATTAAAAATGTATTTACCTTTTGTGTTAATAAAGCTATTAAATTCTATGAAAATTGTTAAAGTTTCAACATTAGTGCAGAAACAGTCCAAAAGAACTCCTATTTTAAAACCCTCACCGAATTTTCTATAAAAAGTACTACCTTATTAAGGTGTACTGTAATGAATACCTTAGTAAGGTGGAATGTATTTACCTTTTATTTAAATGGAACTATTAAATTTTATGAGAATTGTTAAGGTTTTAACATTAATATAGGAACAGTTCAAACTAACTCGTATTTTCAACTCCTAGCCGTCGCGTCGCGTCGCGTCGTAGTAACAATGGCTCGCGCCGTTTTTTGCCCGGTAGCTGCAGCGATTCGATTGCCCGGCTTTTTGCTCCTGTCCAAACAAACCAAAGTAATTGTTTGTTTTACCGTAGATTGCGTCCGCCGCGGATTCGACACAGACATTTTCTGTACACGAAAATAAAGACTTCAAAATGGTTGACTGATTATAGGCGATGAAAGTTCCACCTATTGTTGAACTCTTTTGTTGGGTTGATGGTTTACTTGTCATCGGGTAAATATAAAATAAGTAACCGATTACAATATCATTCGTGGTTGGTAAGAGCTTTTTATGACATTTTTCTTATATATATTTATTATATGGCTGGCCCGTTGGCGCAGTGGGCAGTGACCCTGCCTTCTGCTCCGGGGGTCGTGGGTTCGATTCCCACCTTCTGTATATTCATACAAGTGTTTATGTACTGTTACTATGGAAACGAAGTAACGCATCAGGTATTAGCAAAGCAATATTTTTATATGGGCTATGTTCGGATATACACTGCCAGTATACTGCCGCTGTCCTCTATGGAAATGTGTGACGTCATAATTTTTGTACTGTGAGCTTTCGAGCTTCAGTCCTCACTTTGATCACGTGATCATTCAAAAACAAAACGAGTAAGTCTTGTTAAAAAAAATAACAGTTAACAATTTAACAACATTATATTATTAAAAAATCTTGAGTGAAGACAAATGGTAAAATTGAAAAAGTAAAATGGAAAAATTGAATGTGGATGTCAGTATACTGAACCGCATTGCGTTTTAAGCAAACGAAAAATGAACACCTTTTCAGTATATTTAATTGATGTCTTAACATACAGTGCTCGCAGTGTATATCGGAACACACGCATGATCTTTATACATCAACATTATTTTATATGAGTTAACGACAATGAATAAACTTTATTACTTGTAAGCGTTTCGTTTCATGTGGGCTTTAAGGTTTTTCTTAACATTGTATTTATTTTTATAATATAAGAAGATAGCCGTTTAAGCATTTGGTGGACGTGACTGCACTGTACAGCAACGGAAGACAGTCTAAAAGTACCTATTCTAAATTACATTGATTTTGAATCAACTACTGACAAAATTCATTCTATTACAATTATTGAAACATATTAACTGAAAGCTAATAAAAGAACTTTATTCAGTTATTCTTTTATTTTTTACGTAGCAAAGTTACCTATTTTTGATATGGAAATGAAGTTAACGAATCTCCACCTATGTTACCTACTGTTTTATTTACGATTTTTTTCTCTTTCTTTAATTCTTTAGAAAAACAGTCCCATAGAATATTTGCCTTTTGTTGCACTTGAAACAATTTACAAAAATTTTGTAAAAAAATTATAAAAAAATCAGTAAAACTAAAACAAAAATGCCTTATTTGTCATCTTTGAAAAAAGAATGGAGTTAACAAATTCGTGCTCGTTTTGATACTTTGAACTTTTAAGCCCATAAGCGTTTATTTTGAAATTGCAAGTAAAGATTGCTACGGTATATCGTATAATTAATATAAAAAAATCCATTTCCCAGAGCACTTGCAAAGTAAACAGATATTCATACCCTTGAGAGATATGATAGTTTTTATCTCGATTCTCGATCTTTTACCATAAAATTTGGGGCGGGACTGCGTCCACCGAGTCCGCTAGTATGATACAATTTATATTCAAAATACCCCGATATTATGAACAAAGTTAAAAACCAGCCATTCCCCTTTTCCGTGACTAAAAAAAATTATAAGTAAATCCATTGCTATTAATCAGGGGTGGGCAAATACTTTAAAGCGCGGGCCAAAATGAAATTTTCAAAATGTCTCCCGGGCCGGAGGACTATACATATATAGTAATCGTAAGTAGAAACTTCGCTAGCGTGAGTTGGTTTGTATGAAGATTTTCAGCGTTTGTACTGCGGTCGCCGTCATCCGTATAGCGCCATCTAGCTTGCTTTGGTGTAACCTTTTTCCACTCGACATCATTGCTATCTCGTTACGTAGCGGTGGCTACAATATATAGAAACATACTTTTATCATTTTAGATATGCCTAACAGTCTCATTACCACAGTTAACCTAGCTTCAGTAGTATTAGGCACACTGAAAAAGTGACCCTAGTATACGAAAAAAAGATTTTTCCAATCTCCGAACCCCAGGCCGTAACAGTATTGATTGCAATCAATGTGTCATGATGCCAAACAGATGGAAAAACGATCGGAGCGCCCAATTCGTCAGAAATGAATTTTTGTAGACATCAACCGCGATATCTGAATTCAATTAGGCGGAGTTGAAACCAGTTTCATTGTATTTTTTATTTATTTTCGACTATCTGTTCCCCGCGACTTCGTCCGCTTTGGGTTCAATACTTTTCGTTTAAATTAGGGACCATTAATAAAAGAGCATATATATAACGATTTATCAAAGGCCGGCAACGTATATGCGTGTCTTCTATTAGCGCAGTTGTCCATGGTCGTACATAGTTACTCAGGCGATCTGCCCGTTTGTGCCTTTTAATTAAAAACTAGATATTCATTGTTTTGTACGGAACCCCAATTATTTTTCGTATGTTTTACATGTCAGAGGCAAGGGAGTAAAGTACGCTCTACCGTACCGTATAAACGCTATATGATAGATATGTACTCCGTATTTGTTCAATTATAATTTCAATTATAATATAACAAATAACAAACAAATAAAAGAAATAAAAAAATGCAAAACCGACTGGTTTATGTTGCACTGAGTAAATTTTATAAGTAAAGTTGTCTCTAAATAAATAAAAGTAGATTTATTGACTCATCTTCATTAAAAGGCAATCTGCGTTAAATGCCTATCAGTATTGCCACCATGATAATCCAAATGTAAGACGAATGTTATTGGCCGGTCGCAATGGCAGCATTAATAACTGAACACGATAGCAGTGCTACAATCTAATAGTGGTAATTATTACAGCAATGATATTGAAGTATTGGGTGCCCATTTAAGGAATGTGTATAATATATCCGGCATTATTCACTTCGGTCCTTGAGACATCATCAAATTTACATTAGATTTTTTTTTATGTTACAAGGGGCAAACGAGCAGGCAGCATGCAACTAAGTGCCTACCGACGTCCATGGATATCTGCACCACTAAAGGCTAGTAGAAGGCTAGCAGATGCGTTGCCGGCCTTAAATGACGAGTTTTTCTTTTCTCATTTCACGCTGATCTCATGTGAGAAAGAGGTACTGGTACCCAATTCGGCTACAAGCGCGGCGCTATATACCTCTAATAGAAAAATTAAAAATTAACAGTCATTGTTTACCAAATGGAATGGGATATTGAATCGCTTGTATTTCATCTAACAGGTAACTTATCAGTATGTATGTAGTCTACATTGTGCGGATATACTAACGATCCTACAATTATGGTCGCCTACAGATTCCGGCACCACCCTCTACCTCCGGAAATACCCCCTATCCCCGGGGTATTCTCCGCACAGTCAGAAATTTCCATGTAGTCGTCTCACCTCACACTCACATCTGTCAGACACAAATTAATAGTTGATACAAGTACTATAGTTACCGATGGAATATTGAACACTATTTGCTATACAAAAATGTCGTAAAATATAACGCAATAATGTAATGTGTCTGTTTCACATGAAAAGTGCAAAACTTTTTGTATAGCTAACAATGGGGCAGAAATCCTACACGTTTGGTTAATTTAACAAGAGAATAAAAACATGTGCATTAACTTAGAAATAAATAAAAAAACGTATTCGTCCCTGATGCAAGTGAATAAAATTAAGAAATTTAAAAAGAATTAATGCAAACATGCATTACCGGCTATTCAATATAATCGACTTCGGATTTATAGTCGATTGCGATATATTATGGTGGCGATACAGATAGACGTTTAACACAGATCACAATTTTCCACTTACTGAAGATAAGTCAATACATCTACCTTAATAATTTAAATTATTAAGGAAAGAAAAAGAAAAAGCTTATTAACACTATATATATAAACTATAATTGTGCCCAATTTCATGCTCCTCCGTTCGCGCGAATTTCTTAAAATGGTACCGAATGGAAGTTTTTTTTTCCCGTATTAATACATAGACATATGGTAGAGTGTCAGCTGCGAAGGATAACTTCTGTTTGCATGTATTAAGCTGGTGGTTTGAGATGTAATAAAGTTTATTTAAAAAAAAAAACAACGCAAAATGTAAAGTTTTTTTTAATATTTATTTTATTTTTATTTATTAGTAATCAACAGCGTTACAAAAGAAAATAACAGGTTAATAAGGGGAAAAGTGATTATATTTATAGATTTAAGAAATACGCAAAAGGGAACGAAATAAAAAGTACAAATTATGAGAGTGTGTGTACCTGTCCGTGTGTGTGTGTGTGTGGGTATGTATGGGCGACTTTAGTATCTCTTTTCTTAAATGAACTTTGAAGAGATAAATAATAAGGGGGAAACTGGCTGGCTTAAGGGAAAGCTGAGCAGGGACAACTGTGCTAGTAGAAGGCTTAGACAAGGAATTCCTGACGAACATCAGAAGTTAGTCTAGAACGACATAGAAGGAATTAAAAGGAAGAGGAGGGAGCAATAGGAAAAAATAAGGGAAGCCTGTGCTTAACTGTGGAACAAAAATGACTCACGTGACTGAAAATAATACAGTTTGTAATAAAATACAGTTATGTACGTCATAGGTTAATTAACAGGGAATGTCGAAAATTTTCAGCGTTTGTACAGGGTTTGTAATGACTACTTCGTAGTAAAAAAAAAAGAATTGGTAAAATTGGTCCAGTGGTCCAGGCGTTATTGGGTTATGCGCTTACCAACATACTTTGCGATTCATTTTTATATATATAGACTACAAACACGATTCACTTAAAAGATGGCGCAAGCTTATATTTTTGAGTCCTTTTTCCTTTTTTTAGTAAACTAGCCACACGCCCCAGCTTTGCACAGGTTCAACTGAAATATATATTTACTAAAATAATAAGTAGCTTTGTAATTTATAAAATTATAGTATAGTACAAGTTTATAAGTATACTGAACATTACCTTGTATAGTCGACGAAGAAAGTGCTGCACCATTTTGGATGACAGCTCCTAGTTAAAGAAAATTTTGCTAAGGGTTATTTTTAGAAAATAACGCAATGCGTAACAAACAAAAATAAGCCATTTAACTAATTGACGTGCAAACGATATTCAACCTTACCGTGGCAAACCAATTTCTTGGTCGACTATACATTAACAATTCTTCTTCTTCCTAACGTTATCCCGGTTAAGTGCCAGGGTCCGCTTAGATTGCAGAGGATTTAGCTGTGGGGTGAGTTAAGATGACCGAATGCCATCTGACGTTATCCTCGGAACCCCCACGATCTCTGCAATCCCACTGTTTAACGTGTCTTCCGAAACACGGAGGAGGTTGGATATCAAATATAAACAACCGCCACTGCGCCAACGGACCAGTCATTATGCTCTTATTATGATCTTTTTTTCTCTTTATTACCTGCAGCGCTTTATATTTAACACTATTTGCATAAACTATTTACATACAATCCAGGAAAGTCAGAAAAGACCTCTTTTAGGGATATTTTTTTTATTTTCTCCTTATTGTGTATGTAATTTTAGGTACATAAATAAATAAACAAATTAAATCCCTGACATCAACCTATATGCTGAAATTAAGGTTAGTGTATATTTTATCGACCATCGCAACTTGGAGATACTAATTTCTGCAAATCGTTATTTATTATTAATTTTTTTAATGATTAGCGAAACTCACACATTGTATGGCAGAACTGTGTCCGTGAAGGAGGAAGGATGAAAAATACATTTGCTTAAATTCGTTATTAATTATATAAACAAAATATGGCATCACCCACATTCATGGATAACTGGTAGAAGATGAAAAATTTCTTCGTAATCATATGTCCACTTTAAAAGATTAAACATACAGACAGACATCGAAATAAAAACGTTCTATTTTCAAAACGTTTATATAAAAACAACAACTAAAAAAAAAGCATGAGAAATGTTTTTCATAAAAGAATGTAAGCTCGTTCTAAAATAGCGCCAGGACAGCGTATTTTAAACGCGATTTGCGTCAAGTCCGTCAAAATAATTTGTTTTACGACACATTTGTGCTCAAAAAAATATCGGATTCAACATGCCACGGCCTACATAGTTTGATATGTTGTTACAGAAAAATATACACAATGTTTAAACGGACAAGGTAGAGCCTGGAAAGAACTCTATTAATACATATGAATCGTGCTCTTTTAGATTTTGTAAACTAATTACATATATTTATTTATATTGTATATTATTGTTACGCAACTTCAGTCACAGCGATATTTACAGGCTACCTAGAAAAGTCACGTCTAAACAATATTGTGCAGACACAGCCAAATTAGAGAGATATCTGATTTTGCAGAAATGCCTTATACTTTGGAAAAATAAACTTAAATATTCCTTCATAATCAATTTAAAACAGTAAATAAGTTGTACCATAATATACATATAAACTCTTTATATGAAACAAAATATTCATATATGTATAAATACGATGAAAATAATATTGGCAGATTTGTATGATAAAAAAGATCAAGTACTTTAAACTCTCTCAATTCGAATCAACAAGTCATTGTTGGGTCGACAATTTCAGAAATATAACTAAAGAATAATATAGCTTTCGAATGAGTTGAAGCGATTTGTATGTCAGCGAAATCCTTTGCTTTTTGACCACTTCTGTAATTTATCAATCACAAAGGATATCTAGCGATCGTGCAAGTCTTATTGCATTGACTGGAATCACGGTAGAGGCCCTCACGACGAGCCAAGCGAAGCGCGAGGTCAATACCTAACTATCTTTTTTCGAAACGCTTTATCTTTTTTTGAACCTTCATAACTTGAGAATGGATTATACCATATAAACAAAATTGTCGGGATATGATGCTAGTAGTGAATTCATTAAATATATGAAGTTTAAATTGCACAAAACCCGATTTCGATGCTGACTCACTGATGATCAAAACCTATAGGCTACTAGAAAGCTAAAATTTGATATGTAAGCTAGTGCACAAGTAACTGAACAATTATAAACTTTTAAATGAAAAAAAAAACAATAAAATAAAAACATTATAAGCAACTTAAAAAAGAGGAGAAATGTCGCCACACCACATATTTTGACTAAGGTATAGATTCAATGAAGTTACGACGTTTAGAGAAAGGGCATGACTTAGAAGTGTGGCTCCACAAGAGATCTGATCACTTTTTGCCTCTGCAAGTCATATAGTCTCGTTGTGGTAACAATTTATATGAAAATATTTTTGTGGGTTATATCTGTATATACTTTAAATGTAATCAGATATAGAGTTCTCGCTGGAGTGATTTAATACATGCAAAAATTCCGTTCGTCGTTATGATAATAGATAACTCAACGGCAACATTGTATCACTCGGATGGCTTAAAACGGGGCTATAAATAGGCCGTATACATTACGATAGTCCCTTGAGAAAGCCCGATAGATTTATCTATACTTTAATTTAAGTCAGATGTAGAGTTCTTGCTGCAATGATGTAGTGTAAGCAAAAAAAAAACAGTTCATAGTTATAATCAGTTTAATAAATAACTCTATAATAATACACAAAGCAACAATATATCACTCGGATAACATAAAACGGCTATAAATAGTCCATATATATTACGATAGTCCCTTCAGAAACCCCGATAACTTGTGACTCTTGTAGTCAGCCCGCAGCTGTATAAAGTTGTGTAGGATCGACCGATCTAACTCCGCCTGCAAATATAATTGAATGAATGAATAGGCCTTTATTGCTGATAGTTACACAAACATTTCTGTACAATTAATAAATAGAGATCAAATTAAAACTATATCAAATTAAGGTTACTCGGCATTCGGTTGATCTCCCCTCTTGACAGCTTGTCTTTCGACAAAGGCCTCCTCTAAGGCATTTCACTCATGGGAATAAGCTAAATGAGAAGGCTAGGAGAAGGAATTGAAGATCATGGAAAGCACAAACTATATTATAAGGGAGAAACATCAGGGCAAATATAATTATTAATTCATAAATAACTATCTGTAACCCGCGACTTGGCCCGCATGAATTCAGTTATTTTGTCAAATTTTCATTTTGTAGGTGGCATGTTGTTGCGGTTTGTTAAAAGTTGTCAAAACCAATGATAAATATCTGACGAAATGGTAGTGATTTTGGCGGCGGGCAGAAGTGGGGAGTGACGCCCAGAACCTGCATCTCTGCAGCTTTCGTAGACGGCTGTCAATTCACGCTGATAAAATATTATTTTAAAACTAGCTGTGTCCCGCGACTTCTCCCGTATGACTTGAGTATGATTTCGCCAAATTTTCAGGTTTTTATTTTTTTGTACGACACCCTAATCAATAATTTAGATGCAAAGTAGTTATATTCCTTATAAAAGCAGATGTTTACCACTGAAAGTTCTGTTTAAATCGGTCGAGCCGTTTCGGAGATTACCGGCACAAATTGACGGACAGACAAAAATGTTTTAACTTCGGTTTTTTTCTATAGGTATCGAATATGAAACTAGTAATATCCACGTTACAAACAAACTCTTTAATTTTATTTATATGTATAGATGTATAGATTAATAGAATCAAACGATATTTTGTATAGATCCATAACATCATGATAAGCAGGAAGAACTAAACTTACTTTGAACTAATCCCCGAATAAAACTGTAATCTTTTGATTCGCGGATAGTATATAAGTAAGTAAATATATAGGACTATTCATATACGGACGTCTGTCCTTAAGGTAGACAGCTTATGCCTGTGTTATAGGTAACAGACGCCTGTTACACACAAATATATATTTTTTAAATATATATAATACATACATATGGATAATACACCCAGACTCGGGGCGGGAATCGAACCCACGACCCCCGGAGCGGAATGAATTATATGATCGTATAATTTGGTAACATTGCCTGGGAAGTTTTCCGGGAGTTTTGAAAAATAACAATTTTACAGATTTTGATGTTCTCTTTCCGAATTTTAACTATGCCACCTCGTATCTCTGGCCCTCGCGTCGCCATATTGGAAAAATGGCGCCTATCTCTAGTTTTATTTTATCTGTTTTTATTGCGAGATAAGTTGGAAGGGAGATATTGTTAAAAAAAACCGCACAGTAAGCACATCAGAATCTATAAAACTGCCAATTTTCCAAACTCTCGGAAAACTTTGTAGATAACCTTTCTTTCGAACCAAAGGACTAATAATTCTTCCAGCTTATTTAGTTTATTATATGAATTAATCGTGCACATTGTGGTGAAAATATTAGTCCCCATTTGTAAAGGCAGACTTTCCGTGGTTGGTCCGGAATAATTTTCTCTGGGCAGAGGAGGGAACATACCAAGGAAGGCGAGCGTTACTATTGCACAGTAGAGACAAATTAAGACAATAATTTGGTCTAACGAACCTTTGCTACATTTTTGCTAATCGGTTAAATAATCCTAAATACAATTGAATAGCACATATAACACCTGCGCAATATCTTATCAGGTCAGCAAATATAATATTTACTGCGTAACGTTTATAAATATATATACCTAAAATCTTAAATTGCGACGTGATATTTACGAGTACGTACTCGTATGTGATGAAATTGAAATGTATTACTAGCTGTTTCCCAGGACTTCGTCTGCGCAAAATTAAACTTATCCTCAAATCTCCTTAATCCATCCCTAAAAACCCCAAAAATCCCTTCTTTGCGGATGTCTACAAACGAAACAATGCCCCCTTGTCACATTACATATATTTCGCCACGCGATTTTTATTACATATATGGCTGTTAAGTGGATGTAGAGGTTCCGCGAAGATGTTATGCAAGAAAAGAAATTCTTACCAAAATCGCACAGTTGTGGACTTTGTGACGCGGGTGGCAATTGCGTGTTTTGACTCGATTTTCGATGATGAAATTCACCTTTTCCTATATCACCATCATCATCATCAGACCTTAATCGCTCACTGCTGGGTACAGACCTCCCTTTTTTATGCTACTTTCCCCTGTCTCTTGCCAGTTACCTTTGTCATCCTCTTTATGTCGTCCATCCACCTTGCCATGGGACGACCTGGTTTCCTTCAACCCAATCGATTATTGCCCTATGACTAGACCTTATGATGGCAGGTGGTCTAACCTGCCATCACCAGAACTAGCTATAGGTTCTGACCATATAGTATCATATATATTTAGTTTTAAATAATTGATAGCACAGGCCACGATCTTCAGGCTGTCGTAGTATGGCCCAGTCAAAAGAACGCCAATTAGTACTATAACTTTTCATACCTGGGCGAAGACCCAGAGGCAGGTCCAAAACAAGAGAGGAAGAGAGAAGAAGTGTTAAAGGACATTATGAAATGCCAGAGTGGAGGAATTATCCCACATAGTGGTTGTCCTCGCCACCATGTGGGATACATAGCAAAGGCAGAGAGAAGGGGGCACAAAAGCGCAGTAACTCAATTAGCGAACTTAAACTCAATAATACTTTATGATTAATCATTAGAAGTTAATCTACAGCAAGGCTGGTATATATTAAAACAAAAGTCACCTAATTCGAACCTTTAAAAACCGCGGGCCATACAAAGATGAAATTTTGCTGTTGTTAGGCTAATCCGCTGAGAACGGATTTTTCTGTAGAGCCAAATTAAGGAAGCCCTCCTTAATTGCGCATGTTTAATTCTACGCGGAAGTAGTCGTAGGAAACAGCTAGTGTTATATAACTTTGAAAACTCCCTCAGTCATCTTATATAGTGTCTACAACAAGAGAGAAACAACTCTGCACTAAGCACCACATTGTGCCATTCATTTATAATTGCATACATCTATACAAACCATTCGATGTTCTTTATTAGCGTTATACAACAAAAGGAACGGAGGAGTGCCACAATTCTAATCTACACAATGTATAATATCTGTATGCAACTAACCGTATAATATATACATAATAATAAATATCTCTTACGGTATAAAAAGTTGTACAAAAAATTCAACACCAAAATTCTTGATCAATAAAAATTAATCAAGAGATATTTCGCTGTCAAGGACCTCTACACATTTTTATTTTGTCCAGTATTAAACGCTAATCAAACATCATAAACGTGTTAACTAGCGATTATTATGTGTCTTTGTCTGTATTTTTACAGTATATTTCTACGCCGTCGGTAGTGGGCCTTCCTAGGGTTTCCAAACTATTAGCCCTCATTTGCACGAGATTTAAAAAAGCGTTGCGTTATACAATCTTAATCTAATTGAACTATACCCGATCGACTCAAATGCCGACCACTGATTAGGCCACGACCTCCTCATTTACTGTTCTTATTATTTATCTTAATTATTCTAGTACGAACCCCTCGCTAATCTAAGGTGTAGGCCTCCTCTAGAGATTTCCATGTGTCTCTGTTTTTGCTACTTCTGTCCAATTCTCGCCAGCGATACGAGTAATGTCATCTCACCACCGGGCGGTTGGTCTGCTTCTCTTCCTAATTCCTAAGGGCCCTTACATACAAGTAAACAAACAAAGAACTTCTTCAGCTTTATATATTAGTGTACATATAATAACGCTCAATAGACAGAAACCTGGTACAAATTTTAAAAACATAGTTCTACAATGTCTTCCATAATAATTTTAAAGCCACGTTCGTGATAAGCAGCAATTACGGCAAGATAAGGAACACCTAATTACGATCACCATTACTGCTAGTGAAATTTCCTTTCGCGTTCGTGCAGCTGTACCATTATTGTATAGTTTATTTCATTTTAATGACCTAAGAAATAAAAATGTCGTACAGTATCTGCTATTTCTTTAAAAATGTCTTCGATAATATCAGTCGCATTAAGATACAATATTTTTACTGCATGAAATTCTATGTCGTCATTTATACTTTGTTTCTTTCAATGTAAATCCGTAAAGCCGAAACAATTGTATTTTTTCTATACTGCCTGTTTTTTTTCTGTAAATCCTATATTTTTTCTGGCACATTAATTTTTTGTCTAATTTTACGATGATGGCACATAAAATAACCTTTTTTATTGATTGTTTAACTTTTGTCTCTAGAGAAAATGAATAGGGTATAGACTTTTATTGTTATAACGAGAAATGTAAATATGACTATCGATTACATCGCCACAAATAGGCAGCAATAGTCAAAACAGCGCGAGCGCTATGGCCTACAATCAAATCATCGATACGTACAGCGACCATTTTGGGTCCCCTCCACGCTTTATTTCTGGCTTTGAGCCAAATAGGGGATCCAAATGCAAATGTTCTTTATAACATCCGCTAAAGATGTATCGGAATTGAAAGTATACGAGGAAACATGCTTAAGTGGCGTATTCCGTTTTTAAGACAAATCACTATATGTTTTTACTTGATGATAAAAAGTGTGCTTTCAGCCTTATTTCTGGCTTTGTGCCAAATAAGGGATATATCCCCTAAAATTGTACCATTGTTCTTCATAGCATCCGCTAAAACTCGAGGAAAAAGCGTAAGTAGGAAAGATGCTGGCGTAGTTAATGTTTTTCTTTCTCACTCACTCACACTTAATGCAATGGAAGAAAGTGTGCTGGCAGACTTATTTCTGGCTTTGAGCCAAATAAAGGATACGCAAGTTATGGCCACAAAATGACATCCGCAAAAATTATGCCAGAATTAAAAGCATATGAGAACAAATTCACATTTATTGCATGTTAACTATCACGTACAAAGCTGGAGCGACTCAACTCCAAGCAGTTTTATCTTTAATATAGTTTTCGGCAGTATAATACTCTTTACGAATAATTCTTAACATGTAGTTTAAATTTAACTAGATACAAATTTAATATTGCATCTGCAATTTTCACAAACGATTTTTGTTGATGTCAAACGTTGTGAATTAAAGTGTTTCTTACTTTCTTATTCATTAAGATTTGCGCGAATCGTTAACAATAATTGTTCAAAAGAAATAACTCTTTGGGGGGAGGGCGAATACGAAGGTGAGTTAATTGGGCTTTTACACGGAACCCAACAAACAGAAACTCATGTTAGCGTCTATAAGTAAAATGTACGACAGCAATTTTACGATAAGAAATGACACAAATTATATGACTTGTGAAACCTTACACAAAATACTCAAGTGGAAAGAATGCTTACAATTGACGACTTGTGATACTTTACACTATTTAATAATTTGATCCCTGAAAAATATTAAAAAAAAAAATACTTTATTTGAAGTCATTTCCCATATATTTAAAACGATCAACTTATAAAGCTTATTTAAATAAAAAGATTCCGTTTTATATATAAAATTTATTATTATTAATTTTAGATTGTGTAAATACGCGTAATTTTTACAGACCGTCAAGGAAGTTTATACGATGACAAAGAGAAAGACTTTCGTAATTTACAAGTCTTACAACGAATTTACAGTTTTCGAATTTTCTCCTTTACTTGTGCTACAAGATGTAGCTTCTTGCCAAAATTCATGATTTTAGGTCAACGGGAAGTACCCTATAGGTTTTGGTTTCTCTTGCAAATGTATGGGAAAAGTGGCATAAATGGCCATATCTTTGGATTGTGTTCACTTGGATGGTTGATTTTTTCACAGCTTCAAGGACTTCAATATTTGATATTAATTTCAACTTTGTAGGTTTTCTTGTTCCTGAAAAAAACAAAGGGTCTTGACAGATAGACGGACAACGAAGTAATCCTATAAGGGTTCATTTTTTCCTTTTGAGGTACGGGACCCTAAAAATCGATCTAATGAAAACCGACAAAAAAGACGCGCATTCTATAAATCGCTACTTCATATATACCAAGAAAAGTTTAATCTATGGAAATAGACAGCGATGTAGTTGAAAGAAAATTAGATTACGCACCTTGCTGAAGTGAGTAATTAATGCACTCGTCTTAATTTACAACTAACATAACACTGGTGTCTTAATGACTCACTTTGCGCTCGGTGTAATAATCTACTATTATTTCAACGTTACAAACTGTTATTTCAATTTTATTAACTTGCCCCGATATTGATAGTAAAAACCCTTTATTTCCGCGTGCTCAGATCGTTGATCACAATATAAAATATAATATTGTGTGCATGTATATCCGGTGGACATCTATCGCATCCTTTAGAGAATTTCTAGAGAGCTTAAAGTTGCAGCATTATTACCGCGAAGCGACATAGAGATTTCATACACTGAGCAGCTTTGGAGCGTTGTTCAGTGTAGCAGTTCACCCAACATTTTTTTTTAATTACTTGTAATCGCTTACGTTTCGTTTGTGCTTGAAACAGCAGTTTTATCCTTGACTAGATGTACCCCACGACTTCGTTCGCGTATGCCAGTCTTATCACGTCGAGGTTTAAAAATAGTTTTTAGAAAAGGTTTAATATTATATTTATAAAAAGACCTTCACAAGTTCACATTATTTTAGAACAAATTTGATTAAACATAAAAAACCTTAAAAGATAGCCATATGCTGTCGCGGACTTTTATTTAGAACTTATAAAGGGGAACAATTTTGTCGTATATGACTTTTGCGAAACTTTAACTATTTACGCAGCGCACGCAGCGGAAGCTCTCGAATGGGAAAAAGAATCCCCGATTTTCAGACTTTTTCATTGGTGCTCCGCTCCTATTGATCTTCTCGTGATGATATATAGCCTATAGCCTTCCTCGATAAATGACCTAACTAACACTGAAAGAATTTTTCAAATCGTATCTGTACTATCTAAGATTAGCGCGTTCAAACAAAAAACTCTTCAGCTTTATATATTAATATAGATATACCGAGAAGAGTAACTATTTTCTATGAAGCTTAAGATGTGTCTCTTTTTGGTAAGTGTAGTTAAGCTGTTTTAAATTATCACTGTCGTTAACAGTTTAATTGGATATGATTATTTAACGAAGTGTATTTAATTATTTAACGCATTTAACGAAGCAAATTCAACGTAATCAATACGTTCTTTGCGGGCTGAGATGCGGAAGTTCTAATGCGTTGTCATAACTCATTTCGCCAGTTTACTCTATGGGCAAATCGATTCCATGTTATTAGTATTAAAGCTTTTTAACCGACTATTACAAAAGAAGACTAGTGTGCTTCAATTGCATTTCTGAAATATGTAATATGGTTAAACTCTGAGGATTTTTATCATTCGCGTAAAAGTAACGTTAGATTATTAAACATTCTCAAATATGACTGCAAATCGCGAGGCATTTCCTGCTTTGCATAATTCATGATGGAACAAAATATTCGCTTTGATGTATTCGAGCCGAAAAAAGACAGTTGCAGTTAAATCCTGGCACTGTGCATTTCTTCAAGTTTAATTATAGATAATTTGAAATGCCATTGACAACTCTTATGCCGGAGCCATACGTAGCTCAAAGTGTTTGTACAGTTTTGTCCTTGAAGACTACAAAGTACTGCAAAACTTTGCGCAGCTACACAAAGTCCCCGGCCACACTACATGATCAATCAAATGAAGCTATGTCTAGCTCCGACATTATAAAGGGAAATACCAATTGATACCTACCCATACTGGGAAGACGTTGGACTCTTCGTTTTCCAATGGCGCGCACAATTGAAGCTTTTTAAACATGTATTATTATAACTAGTTGCGTCCCGCGGATTCGTCCGCGTGAGCTTGCGTTCCGCGTTAGACCTCCTTCGGGACCATTTGAAAAATCGGGTTTTACCTAACTAACTATATACTACCTCCTTGCCAAATTTCGCCCTTTACATGTCCCACGTTTTTCGAAATTTCAGAATAAGTAACTTTTCGCTTTTCGGATTTAACTTATGATCTTTAATGTAATTTATTTCTTTACTTAAGAACTATATACAGCTACAAGTATAAATGGAACGAATTGGAATACATGCTTGATCTATCCATGCAAGTACATATGGTTAAAACATGCGCCAGTTAAAAATGCGTCATACATTGATAATATAAAAAATTGCAATTTTATTATTTTTATTTTCAATAAATAAATGCATAGGACTATATGAGCCACGGACTAAATGTACAAATAATTAACTTAAAAGGAGAAATTTATTAATTATTTTTCATATATTATATAAATAAAAAAATATGCATATGTTAAGAAATTTGACTAACAAAAAAAACTGGCTGGCACGTTTTAATTAACGAGAGATCGCCAGCTAAAATCTTTAGTTTTGCGTACCATATTTAAACCTATATAAATTTTAATATTTAATTTTTTCTCGTACCTATAAAACAGACGGTATATTTGAGATAGGTTCGCTGTATACAGAGTGACAGATACCAGTACCAACTAGAGTACATATTTTTATAAGTATATATACAAAAAAAAAGATGAAAATTTTGAATCATGTCATTATATGATCCTAAATTAAAGGCATGCCCAACGTTGTGCTAAAAATATAATGTTAAACATTTAGCTGATTAAAAATTTAAAAAGAGAAAGAAAACGTAAACATAAAAATTAAAGACTATAGAGGAATTGCAAGATATTATATTAAAGCGGAATATATTTATTTTGTTCGAAAAGATATCTATATTAGTGCTTACGTGAAATATGTCATTGTAGTTACGTAGCATAGTTGGTAAAGGAGAGTGCTGGCCGTATTTATTTTAAAAAAATATATGTTAAATGGACGGTAATTGTGAAGACGTGCTGAGGTACGAGGGACTGTGATCTCAATTTGAGATGAAAGTTGAGGACAATCGACAAGATTATTGACTAATTTATAGAGAAATATCAAACCTAGGTATTGGTGGCTATATATTATATAGGGCAACAAAAGTAATTATGCGTTTTACAAGGATACGATAGGATCTAACCTCTCCCTTCACCCTTTACAATACGTTACATCACATCATTCGAGGTGTCAGTCAACACCTAATTTATGATACAGATCTATCTCAAATATAAAACGACTTGTCCGAACCAGGTTAAATTGGATACGGTGCTAGGTTAATTATCCTGTCCGTTTGTACGTACATACCGTAACTATATTATTAAAAGACTGGTCTTTACATATCCTACCTCCTCCGTGTTTCGGAAGGTACGTAAAACAGTGGGTCACGATCACGTCACGATTAATGACACTGATATTTGTCACTGTATTATTATTATTATTGAGAGTAGAGATTGTGGAGTTCCGGGGATGACGTCAGACGGCAGCCAGTCATCATACCACGCCTCACACTATGCAATTTTGGCAGACCCTATAGACCAGAGTAACGCTACCGAATAAACGCTTAAATACCGAAGAAGTTAATAACAGAAATAAAATTTAAGTAAGAAGATTTTTTTAAAGCTTTTATTTTGGGATTGTATCATTTCAGTACGGAGATCCTATGACTATCTTCCAGCTCCATCATCAGACCCTGGATACCATCTAAAGACAAAGTACTCGTCAGGACGAATCATACGAGCCAAACCTCGATGGAATTACGTTATTTTATATATTTTTTTTTATATAATAAGGGGAAACGAGCAGCCAGCTTTCACCCAAGTGACTACCAACGCCCATGGACAACTGCAACACCAGAGGGGCCGCAGATACGTTACCGGCCTTTGAGAAATGAGTATGCTCTTTTCTTGACGGTCCCTAAGTCGTATCCGTTCGGAAATACCGAAGCAGGCAACTGATTCCACAAATTAATTGTGCGAGGTAAGAAATTCCTAGAGAATCGCACGGTTGTGGACTTGAGGACATCGATGTGATGCGGGTGGAATTTCTGTAGCGGCCATTTTCTTCCAAATAAAATCTTAATATTTTATGTGTTACCATAGAGCATTCCTCCGCACATCGGTATTGGATTCCCTGAAGATACCCTCCAGTCGTGCTTTGGGCTGACACCGAAGCCACCGCATAAGGACGTTATCAGATACAACCTTAACGCAAACAAGGTAAGGTCTTATGCCGGAGACAGACTTAGCATCATTTAAATGATCATTTCGGTACTCATGTAGTGCGGCCGAGGAGTTTGTGTAGCTGCGCAAAGTTTTATAGTACTTTGTAGTCTTCATGGACAAAAATGTACAAACACTTTGAGCTATGTCTGGCTCCGACATTATGATATGCCTTTTTGCTATCTTTATAATATGTAAAAGTCTTATGTGTCTGCATCGCCGTTCGTTTCGCCGGTCCTTCGGTATGCGAGGGTTCCCGTTGGCCTTAAACCTATCTTTAAAGGCCGGCAACACATCTGCCAGCCTTTTAGGAATCGGTAGTAACTTACCGTCTGCTCGTTTGCCCCTTGTAATATGAAAAAACTGTTGGAAAGAACAGCCGCCAGAAATCTTTCGGAAGATAGAAGGTAAATGGTCGGTAACGTATGAGTATGCATCCATCGTAAGAAAGCCTTTTTTTATAGTTACATCGCACGATTAGTCATAAACTGACCTAACTCAAAAAACAGGTTTTTGGGAAATCGCAAAAAATGTTTTGTCACTTACAACTTACTTCGCTTATAATTCGATAAAAACGTCATCACAGTGACAAATTATGTACGTTAATAATAGTTTATGAAGTGATTAATAATATTAAAATGTTATTTTAATGATATTTTATTATTTGTTTGTCTTTTTAACCAAAAACTTATTTTAGTTAAAAGGACAAAAATAGCTGTATAATAGTATCTCAGTGTTGGATGGATATTTCGAAATAATTCTTAAATTGGCTGATAGAGGACTTTAAAACGAAGCTGCCTGTATTATTAACTCATTTTAGACCTAAAACGTAATAAGTCAGTTTATGACTATTATACTAGAATTATTATAAAGAGGAAAGATTTCATTGCTTATTAGCCGCTGTGAAACTATTGGAACGATTTGGAAAATTCTTTCACTATTATAATCCAACATTATATACCTCTGATGAACACAATCGATAGAACATTTTCAAAAAAGTTAGGGATCCGTGTGTAAACTTAGATAGTGTATATATCCGTGCGATGCCGCTAACCTTGATAATCTAATTACTAAAACCTTGTTTTATGTAAATCGACGAATGTCCGGTTTCAAATCGACTATCCTGCGGAATTCAATCTACCCTGTTTATCATTGTGCTCTTGAGAATCTTATTGTTATCGTGGCTGCATGCTAATAACCGGGTCCTACTTTACAACCTTACTTTAAAAAATTACTGGCACTCCGAGAGCCGTCATATAAGTGTAAACGATTCGTCAGAGGTGTCCATAACGGTAACGTCAAAGTCGAGTGATCAACGAGTTTCATGATTTTTATTCACCTAAAAAGACAGTTTACATATAGCTCATGGAAAGCGTTCGGTGGCGATGACGCGAATTCGCAAAAAAAAAAGTGCGCAACGTGCAAAAAAGTGCGCAATCCGAAAAAAAGCGCGCAACCCACAAAATAGCGCGTATAGCGCAAAAAATTGCGCATTGCGCGTAAAGACACTTCAAAAACAATTACAATTGGTCCCTCTTTAAGAACGCGATATCATTTTTAAAAGTAGAAATGAATGTGAAAACATCTAAACTAAAACATTTAACTTTTGCCTCCCTAGAGGCTAAGAAGTAATATAATTCCTATAGTAAATGAGAAAAGAACAGTTGACAATCATCTGAAACAATTCCAAGACTCGACGTTGCAATCTAAACCGCTCAGAGTACAATCTCCAGCGTCATATTTCCACAAACACGATAATAGTTTTTCAAGAACTGCTCGTACTTAATTGTTTTGCTGAAATTGAGTTTTTATCTTTATATTACAATGGGCAAACAAGCAGGAGGTAAGTGACGATTGACTCCCATGGACATCTGCACTGAATCCATCGAGTTTTGGCTCGTATGATTCGTCCTAATGAGTACATTGTCTTTAGATGGTATTCAGGGTCTGATGATGGAGTTGGAAGGTAGTCATAGGATCTCCGCAATAAAATGACACAATTCCAAACTCTTTTTACTTAAAATTTATATGATCTTTTTTGCAGTACCTACGTTACTTGTGCGAATTGGATTGGATTCACCCCGAGGACAAGGGTCGTCAGTTCGTGCTGGCGTACAGCCTGGCCGACGGGAGTATCAAGATTGGAGAGGTCCCGCGTCGCAACTCGGGCATTCGCGAGGGCAAGTTCCTGAAGGCCATGCGCCTGCAGACGCCCGAGTCCGACCCCAATTTCCCCACCTATTTCACACCGGACAGATTCTTTATCGGTACGCAGAAGTAGCACTTACTCTATCTATCGCACAGTCGGGCGACATCCTAATAGAATGCGAATTCGCGACGCGAATGTCTAAGAAGTGTACTAATTGAAGGCGATGCGATCGCTCGAACTTTAATTAGTCACTTCTAAATTGTTTAGAACACTTTATATGTCGGAGCGAGACATATATTCGTTTAAATGATCATTTCAATGATCATGTAATGTGGCCGGGAACTTTGTGTAGCTGCGCCAAATTTTGTAGTATTTTGTAGTCTTCAAGGACAAAAATGTACTAACATTTTGAGCTACATGTGTCTGACTCCGGCATTAGACATCAATACGTTTGATCGCACGTTCTTTATGGACTAAGTTAGCTCGCATCGTTTTAGTGACCTAATTGAAGTTCGATGCGATCGCACGAATTAACGCTGTTTACTTTTATTGTTACTATTCTGTTATTATTATCTTTTGTTGTTTGGTTATAGTCCTCCGTTCCCACTATTATTATATATCAAAGAGTATCAAATTTGGCACAATTACAGTTTACATAGAGGATGGTGTACGAATGGTAATAAATTTATAAAATATGCATTATTAAATGATTAAAATCTTTACTCACACCTATGCAAAACGATTTACGCACACATGTATACGTTTTACTGTCGGATAGTGGCAATGCGTAATCATGACCGAATACCTATCTATCTTATAAATTTAAAATAATTATTTGTTGGAAATCTAAAGATTTGTGGCCGAATTTTGATCAACCGGCGATCGCTAATAATTATTAGCACTTGATTTTTATTCCAGGTGCGATCGTTCCGGTGTTCAAGCATCGGTTCAAGATAGTGGGCTGCGATCTATACGTGTACCGTTATATGAGCGCCAACCCTGACAAGTTCCCGCAAGAGGTCATCGACAATGTCCGCAATTATCACATGCAGCAGGGCAACCTGAAGGATGAATTAGAGGTGGGTCATTCAAACTCTTCTTTTACCTAGCCGTATCCTGGTCTAGTACCTGGGTCTGCCTAAATTGTATAGTATGTGACTGTACGCTGAGTTAAGATGACCTACTGCATCCCCGGAACCCCCCCCCAATCTCACGACAAAAATCGTTCAGTTCCATTATTCGGGACCCACTGTTTTACGGACCTTCCGAAACACGAAGGAGATCGGATATTTGAAAACCACTGTTACATTCAATCACCCATCTATCACCCGGTCGCTTTAAGAACCGACCATTGTTGCCATAGACGCAAGCGGACGGAACTTAATATATAATTACGACTCGACGGAGACATTGGGCACAAATATAGTTTATATAGAGGATAAACTATAATTGTACCAAATGCTAACATTTATATAAGGTATACTATATATATATATAGGTAATTCTTTACTCAAAAGAATCTCTTGAATAAAAAATAATATTAATTGTTACTTCTCTTGTCTATTTTCTTAAGTCAGCCTATTGTGTCTAACTGCTAGGCAAAACTTTCCCATTCTCGGTCCACTTTTCTCTTTTCTGGGCCAAACTCCACAATTTCCCCGCAAAGACATCCAAACCGTCGCGCCACCACGTCCTCAGCCTGCCTGGTCGTCGGCGGCCATTCTTGTTCATAGAAAATATTACTTTTTAGGGTTCCGTAGTACTACAAGGAACCTTTATAATTTCGCTCTGTCGGTCTGTCTGCCCGTAAGGTGATCCCCACCCCCTAGCATTTCCAAACTATTAGACGTCGAAACTTGAAATTTTCCATGTTAATAGAAACATGCCAAAAACTCATTAGGAAAATTATTCTGGACGAAATCAGACAACAACTATTGTAGTTATTTAACAAATTCGTTTATAGCGTATCAGATATAGAATCCTTCTATAGGAGCGTTTCTCGACACGCTCTAGGCCATTTTAATTCCTATATTTTTTCGTCAATAGGCAGCAGTACGCGAGGAGCAGGCCGCGGAGATACACGCTCAGATTGTTCCGATAGTTGTTTCCGTTAATGGTCTCATAGCAAAGAGCCTCGACCGTCATCTTAAGAGGCTCTCGCTTGCTGGTTGGATCAAAAGTCGGATACAGAAGGCGGTTTTGCTTGAGACGGCACGCATAGTGAGGAGGTTCCTCTCTCTGGACCCCTGTCCACCGGTGGCTTGAGGTCTTGCTCCGCTGCCGGTGGACATCTATTTTTTATATATTTTAAATGTTTTATTTTTATACTAATATTTAAAAATGTATTTAGAATAAGTGTATTGAATAACTGATAGACCTATAATAATAATGAACAAGAAAAAGGATGTAGAAAAAATAGCCAAGAATGCAAAGAACAGTTAACAATAGATGTAATATTATATTAAATTATATAATAATAAGAGTTTTATTTCTGAAAAATTACACGTACATCACTGAGACATTACATTGCATGTGTATATTATCTCTAAGTTGTGTCGCTAATACTTAAAATAGGTTAAACCTGTGCTATAAGTATCAGCAGCCTTCCATTTAGCCTGTGTTGCGGACAGATGATACAAGGAAAGTGGCATGGCGACTTCTCTGACCGCGGACGTCGACGGCACAACTAGGTGGGGCTGGCACTAGTGTACATACTGAGCGAGATAGCTAAACTCCTGCTGGAGTGAGATGAAGATAGTGCTATCTCGCTCACGTAAACACGGATCGTTTACTGATTTACGGCGTACGAAACGAGGAAGGAATTAATACATTCCGAATTCAGAGCTTAATATGCAGATTTAGATTCTGAGATAAGCTATTGTTTTAAACAATGCTCTGTTAGCGTTTACTGAACAAAGCGAAAATACGATTTTTGTTCATAAATATCGTTAAATAGTTCAGCACAAAATTAACGATATTACGCAACGTAATTTTGTAACATTTTGCTGCATATAAAAGATTTTTTCCACATTTTTTTATACGTACTAGAGGTAATTCCAAGGTTTATTTAACTGTAGGAAAAATAATTTTCAAATTTTAATGTTCATGCTCACATCTTGGGCATCGTACAATTAAAAAAAAACATTCCAACACCTAGGGAACACCCGGATTTGAACCGGGGACCTATCGATCTGCAGTCGATTGCTCTACCACTGAGCTATATTCCCACGTGTTATGTTTACTTAAATTATGCTTATATTACAAATTGAAGTATCAGCGCTACTTATAATACATACATTCTATTGGTTGTTTACCATTAAATCATACGCTTGTTGGATAACTTGAAGAAGGTGGTAGATATCTGCTATACAATTTGCATGAAATAATAACAATAATATGCACGCACATTTCCCAAAGGTCGGTAACGCATCTGCGAGTCTTCTGATAGGTTTGTTATGTTTTATTACGTTGTAGGATAGTGCTTTCCTTTGCATTGCGGTTGAGTTTAGTACAGTACATTGTATTTGGAGAAGACACGAAGGTGATTGGGCAACAAAAACTAAAAGTTTTTTAAACAATATAAAGTTTGTTAAATTAAAAATGGTTTATGCTACAACAATACACTAAAGTAGACTAATAAAAATATAACAGAACAAAACAATATAGCTAGTAACACCGGAGCCAGATATAGCTCAAAGTGTTTGTACATTTTTGACCTTGAAGTCTACAAAACTTTGTGAAGTTACACAAATTCCCCGGCCACGCTACATGATCATTAAAATAATAATTCAAATGGAATTATGTCTGGCTCCGGCATCATATACATGCAGAAGCACAGATTATAATTTGAGATTCTTACGTTTATTCTTTGAAGTGCTGTAATATTATTTAAGATAGTATGTGCTCTTTGATTTGATATAACAGAGTATTTAGTGTACTTAGCAGAAACATATACGCTTTTATATAGCGAAGTATAAATATAGCATAAATTATGAAATTTATTATTATACTTTTCTTATCTATTTATTGATTTATTATACTGCTATAGAATACATTATCACACAACACAACAATGTTACATGTACTTAACCAATCTCCTTCGTGTCTTCTGCATTAAACTTGACATTGGCGAAATAAATTGCACAAATGCGTAATGCCGAAGCCAGACATTCATTTAAATGATCAAGTGGCCGAGGACTTTGTGTAGCTGCACAAGTTTTGTAGTTCCTTGTAGTCTTCAAGGAGTTAGAACTGAATAGTATTCTAGTATTCTATATAAAAAATAAATAAAAAAATATTAGTAGAGGTAAAACATAACAGGTATACGATATTCTCCTTTTTTGAAGTAGTTTAAAAATAGCACAACTGGACACAATTATACAAATTTCAAACAATTAAAATATAACTTACCTTAACTTTCTGAACGATTTAGTAAAAAAAAAGTTTTTAAAGTTTTAAATTCTCGGTACATTTAGGTAGTGAAAAAAGTATCACCGCTTATCTGTTCTTCGATTCATCTTCTCTGAATAATTTTGTGAATATTATTTACGCAAGGGTTCCTTCCAAAGCCGGCCAAGACACCGTTCATTCAGTCACGAAAGAAGAAACAAGCACAAAGAGGAGAGACGGAGCAGCGCACATTCTTTAGACCTAGAAGTAGGAAGCACACAAACTGCTTCCATACATAAGTAAGTTAAAGTACTATCTAAAATAAAATTCACTTTAGATAGATTTGCTTACAGGTTACGATTTTTCGGAGTTCTTATAGCCGCTGCACACGTATCGATAAATCGTTGCGAAAATACTGTGCAGTTAAATCCAACGTTCCTAGTGGTCCGTGAAGAGCCGAAATGAGCAATCGCCATCCAATCGCACCGATAAAACTGTGCAGTTTAAACTGTACTGTTTCTTCGCAACGATGTATCGGAACGTGTGTGACGGATATTATACTTGAAAAAAAGAAATTGGTGTCTCGTGACATTGTTGATTTCATATCAATTCATTGTTCTGAATAATAGAAGTGCCCCTTTGTTTATGAGTTGAGCATTTTTAGTTATTTGTGATTAAATTTATGATCTTAAAATTATAATTTTTATTTTTTTAGTTGTCTGTGGTTGAAATTTATAACTCTATATTATTATTCCCGCTCCCGGTCTCTTTCCCTTTCCCAATATTATTGGAAGTTACCCTTAGCAGATAGACATTTTTAATTATAAAAACCTCATCCTAATAATAACCAACACAATATAAAATAATTATCTCTTTTGGTGCAGTCGTTCGGATGTTAAGCGCCTACATTTTGAATACTTAGTTTTATTTATATAGTATACATATAAAGATAGCTTTACTGAAGCATCTGTTTTAAACGATAATCAGTTTTTAACCATTCTCTCTCTTCTTCTTTTGATAGATGGCTTGCATTTGTGCATAAGCACATTTTAATTCGCCAATATCACGTTCAATAACCATTCTCTTTGACGATATGTGCAGCACGCATTCTGTCAATGTTATGTCAAATACCATAAAGTTTAAATTGTCAAAAGCGCTAAATGTTTTTTCCCCCATTCCATTCTCAGATTACTGAAGTGAAAACTTCTTTAGCATGCTGGGCATATTTGGGATGGGAAAAAACCATTGTTGTCTCGACGCTGCTTCTATATTATTGTAAAACTTTGATACTTCGTTATGCAAATCCAAATTGCCCTTTAAAGGATATCATTAAAATTGATATCTTAGAAGATATAAGAGATTTAAAATAGGGAGTCCGATCGCGCCGGCGGCGGGCGGTAGGTGGCGTAAGCGACCAATAGATGGCGCTATAATTTATTATAAGAAATAAGCCAACGTTCCGGCAGGATAAAGTCTGCTGGGTCCACTAGTTTTATTTAAAGCATTTTCATTGTTTTAACCTTTGTCCCAATTTAATCCAGTCCAGCTTGGCTCTATTTCATAAGTTTTGCACCAATACATCACTTAGTCATTTGTTTTGCTCCGTGACATTGATGAATGTCCGTATGAAAAAAATCTCACGCAAAGCTAAATCCGCAGAGTTGAATATAGTTTATTTCTCTAAATTGACAATTTGACAATTATTTCCTTGCTACTCGTAAACGAAAAAGTAGCTTCAATTAGATTAGGAATCACCACTTAGTTGTCAAGTATCTTCGTGGAAAGTTAACAACACGAGTGGGGGTAAAATGGTCACCACTACAGTAGTTCTTTATAGTATTTTT
Organism: Charaxes varanes; assembly: GCA_024363005.1. NCBI lineage: Eukaryota > Metazoa > Arthropoda > Insecta > Lepidoptera > Nymphalidae > Charaxes > Charaxes varanes. Next base: position 888 of record JANCMC010010387.1, on the reverse strand, counting down.
TATATGATAGTATTCTTTTAATTTAAACAAAAGAAATTCTCAAACACAATACATTAGTCGCCTTATACGTCATCCACTAGAACTAAAAGAGTTGTGGGAAAGGCACACCAAGGTGGAAGGCTTTTCGGCGAGGAATGAAAGGTGGGAGCGAAGGTCGATATGCTCAACCCTGACTAGTAGAGAGTAGAGACTCACTGATTAGAGGTGCACGCTTGCAGTCCTTTTGGTCTGCAGCCGAATTGGGCCGGCGCGTCCGGGTACCAGTACTTCTTTTTCACAAAAGATTGGCGTGAAGGGGCGGCAATACTGCAATGTCAAGTGATGGTATTGTTGTCGCGTTTCGTTCGGTTTGTGAGATATCCCGGTAGCCTAATCTCGTCATTGAAGGCGGGCAAGGCATCTGCTAGCCTTCTGGTGGTGCAGATGTTCCTGGGCGTCGGTAGTCAGTTATGTGAACATCTGCTCGTTTGCCCCTCGCAATATAAAAAAAGACTACTGGTTGACGTTAATCCACAAATCTTTAAGATTTGCGTACCATATTTCAAACTACACAAAATTTTAATACTTTTACAATCACATTGTTATATTTGATAATTAATATACACACGGCCATCTTGACTACATCATGCTTTGACACTATTTTATAGCAAAATCTATACATGTGTGTGTAAATTCTTTGACATCGGTGTGCGTGTGATTTTATTTTAATATATTAATATTGCATATTTTATAATATTAACACTCGCACACTCCCTTCTATAAAAACCATAATTGCGTCAAATTTCACACTCTTCTGTTCGCGCAATTTTCATATAATGGTACCTAAAGTTTTTGCTTCACGTATTAATATATAAGAATACATTCTGTGTTTCTGGAGTTTTAAGCCCG
>JANCMC010010383.1:0-10152 GCA_024363005.1 Charaxes varanes | reverse complement strand
TATATTGCGAAATGTCAATAAAGAAGCTACTTGTGGATAAGTTGGTTTGGAGTTTATATCTCTGTTATTTGAGAGTGATGAGTTTACATATCTGCAATGATCTATTGAATTTTAATTAAGACTAATTTATGAATACTTAACTAATGTTAATTAAGTTTGTCAGGACAACATTACCGTGTCTCTATATATTTTTTATTAAAAAAAAGGAAGCTATATTATCTTACATTGATTTATTGCCTGGGTGGTAGTTGTAATTTATCGTATAATTGCGCGGTTAAGTAGCAAATGACAGGCGCGAGATGATATCACCTGTGATAAATCGATCGGCTCAGCCTCTCTTATTAAGCGTCGAATAGCGCCTGATTGCTCTAATGCTTGTAGTGAAATTGTATGATTATATGGTGCTTGAGGGAGTCGTGTGTAAGCTAAATCGGTTGTCTAACAAATCGATTAAGAATGAATTGCTTCGAAAAAATTATAACCGTAATACATGCTCGTGAAAATGACCTTCAATAACTGAAAAGTCGAAAGGATGTACCGTGGATCCGCAAACTAACTGGTTCAAACCCTGACGATACACAACACAAAATAAGAAAGAAAGAGTGAATGAAAAGAAAGATTATAACGTAATATATACTTTTAAAATGACACGGGCACTTAGACTGTGGTGAAAATTGATTAACGGTAAAAAAAAACTTCGACGATATTAGGTTATTGTAGCAACCACTCGTAACACAATATTTTAATTTAAGCTTAGGGAGAGAAGAAACGAAACAGGAGAGAGGAATTTGTTAGCATACCGTGGATTTATCTTGCCTTTTTCGAGTCCAATGCGTTGCAGAAGAAACCATATCAGTTCCGGGATTTGTGATCTAGGTGTAAGCTTAAGGGTGGTCTTAAGTTCCCACTATAAGTTAAGGACCTTCAGTGCTAGTGTTTCCTCCCCTGCCTAGCCAAATCTGACATGATTTAGATGTCGTTTCTAATAAAAAACTTATGACAGTTTTTTTAAATAATAATAATTGTTAACAAGATCAAAAATATTTATGTTTAAAATGTATACCATAATCTATTCCAAATTTAAAACGTTGAAAGTTATTTTATTATACACAAAATTTACATAAACGAATTCAAAATTCTAACATCATCGATGTATTGGCGATTACATAAATGTTTATAGGAAGTGCAATTATATTGTAAACTATCAATAAAAATAAAAACCTGATTTCACTTCAAGAGCGACGAACTCTACGTAGAGTTATTTTAAATTTTAAACCGTCTTTCAACGAAATTTTTTACGATTTCAAATATTACTTAACTTGTGATATTACTTAATATATTCTCTGTGAACATATAATTGGTATATTATTTAGTCGGATAATAGCTATGAAACCATTCATATCTGACCATATTTGTTAGTAATCACCAGTCAGTTGCTAAGTCCAGGCAGATTAAAAGGCAATAATTCGGCTGCTCTTACAAATTTTTAAGAACAAATGACAAACAGGCAAGCGGTTACTTTAGTGACTACCGACGACCACGAACAACTGTACTATTAGAAGGATCGCAGATGCGTTGCCGGCTTTTTTTTAAAGTATGTTGTTTGAACTGTTGAACTGTGCCAGACTTTCTTTTTTAAGAGAAGAAGGAATATTTTTGTTGCATAGATAGCCATAGAGCGCGCCATGCTTGACAAGATCGTGTTCATAATACCGAAATCTGACTATGTACAAACGTCAAGGATATCGGGACTAGGATGGTCAAACTCAAATGGACGTATGGCTAGACGCGGTGATGGCAGGTGGTGTACTCAAGCTACTGAATGGTGACCTAGATTGGGTTGAAGCAGTCCGATTCGATCCGTTGCTAGATGGGTATGGGTACTGCATGCAGGTTGCAAGAGATAAGGGAGAAAGGCAGAAGCAAATGGAAGTCTATGCCCAGCAGTGAGCTATTAGGGGCTAATAGATAAATAGGAAGAAGGAATATTTGAAACATTACGCCTGACAATTTTATTTCATATCCATAAGGCGACTGTTCGTAAAGCGGCGATTCGAACTGGACACCTTCCGGTTTTCAATGCGCACTTTCTACCATTGAGTTTCAAATAATGTGCATTTGATTTTCGTACAATAATAAGATGGTTTTATTTCTATAAAATTGTATAGGAATAATTATGCTCTGACATTTAAGGATAACACCGACCTTCTTGTGACCCGAACACACCTCGCAGCTCTATCGTTCTACCGATCAAGTAATGAATGAGTCACTCTTTGACATTTGAAACTAAAACCTAATCTAAATGTTGCCATTTTGCACATTTATATGTATATCCGGGAGAATTCATTTAATGAAAGCTAAGTTTTACTTATTTAGTTTTTATATAACAAGGGGCAAACGGGTTGTCTAGATTTGTCAATGAACATAAATAGCTCAACGGTAAAAGGTACGGACTAAAATCAGCAAGGTACCCGGTTCAAACACAGAAGCCGCAGGGATATTGCTGTACCCACTTCTGTCAGAAGCTTTTAATTCAAGCTTAGTATGAGGGGAAACTGCAATATTTTAATACAATATAATATAAAAAAACTGCATCACGAGCTCGCAGGTGCATTGCCGGCCTATAAGGAAAGACTATGCTCTTTTCTTGAGGTCCCTAGGGAGTGCGAAGCAATTACTGATGAACTATATGTTTAAGTCAAATATTGATTATTTGGGACCTTTTATTGCCGAGTACAGGGCCTGCCAGAGGCCTCCCAAGTCTCTACCATGACTCTATGTATCTCTATTAGGCCTATTATTAAATACATCCAAATCATTTATCTATTTTGTCGTTTCCACGGAGTGGAAGTTGTGGTTCAAAGATGACCCAATTGTTGGTTAGTTTAGCAGTTTTTTTGAGCCACACAAGAGTTATATACATTCACAAAGATGACCTTACATTGCCTACTATTATAACATTAATTCTAGAAAATTCATTAAATTACATATTTAATGTTTTTTTATTATTACTTAACGTTGACAGATTATGTCATCTGTTTTTTAAACGTTTTTTGTAATAATTTGTGCAACAGATTAGGCAACCGCAAATAACTAGAGCTGATCCTAAAATCCATAATAGGCATGACGACAAATCTTGAAAAATAGGTTTATAATGTTCTCAAGTATTGCCAAAAAAAATCTATATTTCTGCAGAAGTTAATGTTTATATAGCAATAAAAAATATTAATAATTTAAGTATTAAAATTCACTCTAAACACTCGAAGTTGTCATGATGTCACTTTATGTTAACAGTGCGTTCCACTAAGCGACACCTCGACTTTTTCGCGACCGTAACGATCGCAGTCTTCAAATGTCATGTATCTAAATGAGCACTTTTAAACGTTGCGATCGCTTATTGGAACGCACTTATAATATACGGTAACGTCATACGCTCTTTTGGGTGTTTTACCTACCATGGCGGATTGTTGTATTTTTAGTTTCTTTTTTTGTTAATCCCAATTAATCTTGCTTGCAATATAAAAACAAATACGTTTTTTAAGCTTTATGTATCTTATTTTATCAGACAAATACATAATTTAAATTATTTCTGATTACTGTCGTCATGCCTATTATAACCATTTATATGGAGTTTTTTTTTAATATTGTTAATTCATTAATATCCTATTTAAAAATCTCGCGTGTATTATATACTGTATTAAGTATGTACATTCTTAAGGTTTGTTTCTTTTGCATTAAACTTTACTTTTATTTATCATCAATGCAAACCCGTTCCATTTGAATAATTTGCAACCAGTTGTGATGACTTCTCTACTTTTATTCGACATTTTATATGTTCGTTTGCTTGAACGCACTAATCTTAAAAACTACTGATCCAATTTGAAAAATTCTTTCAGTGTTACATAGTATATTTATCGAGGAAGGCTAGAGACTATATACATATATCATCACACTAAAATTGAGTCTATTTTTTTTGTGCCCAATTTTACGCGAAGGAAGTCGCGGGCGTAATCATTACATGCGTAAATGAATAATTAAAAATGTGAGTTTTATTATTTCTATGTGATTTTGTTTGTGGTTGAGTTGTTACTTTGGGTATGTACTGAACCCGCTGGTTTATCTTTGTGGTCACTCCTAACATAAGCTTTTACAAATCTGAACTGGACGGGTAACGGGAATAAAGCATATCTAAAAGCATAACTTCTTTCCTTCTTTTAAGTTTTGCAGTTAAAATTCCTTGTATTCTTTTCAAAAAGAAGTTTTGAAGTCTATCAAAGTATTTTTAACGCGGTCCGGTCCGGCGAATTCTTTGAAATATACAAAATTACAATATTGCGTAAGTTTTTTGGCGAAGCCGTGCTCCGATGAAACAGGTTGGGGAGTCCATCTAAAGATGGCGGCTTCCCGGCTCCAGGCCGGTCAGACCAGCTTGGAGATTCCAGAGAACAGCTCCGTCGCTTTCAAAACTTCTTATCGGGTTAATTCACTGGTATCAGATGCAATTTTACTACCAATTATGTCTTATTTTTCATCTGTTACTGAGAAATAAACAGTATTGTAGGAGTTTAATAATAATTTGATTCAATTTTATGTCTATTGATAAAATTTGTACATAAAATAATTTCCCTAAGTACAGAGCGTCATTATTTAATCTATATTTGAAATAAAACAGTATAACAGGACTTAAATGCTACTATTGTTTTATTAAATAATAATAATAAAACTAAAGGGACTTATTATCATAATAATCATTATAACCAATTGTAATCGTTTTATCATTTCCGCAATATGTCACGACAGATTTAGCCATTATTATGAAGAAACCTTAATATCTTAATCTGACTATTGAAAGCTTTAAAGAATAATTTTATACATGAAAAGAAGCAAAAGTTAATAACTGCTACAAATAAACCAGGCTATAAATGTAGAGGAAAATAGATATTTAAAATATCGAGCATGGAAAAGAATTTCTATTAGGTATTTACTTTCTTTACAAAAAGAATATATGTGTTAATACAACGTGTATTTTATAAAAGGCAATTTCGTTTATAGCTAAGCAATAAAATGAATTTATTTTGCAAGACAAAATTTTCGCGACTATTTGTTTTTCTAATACACTGTTTTCTTAATCTTCATATTTACAAAATAACGTTTTTGTACATAAATTTTCAAATACATAGATAGTTGTCATACCACAAGATAATATTAAATGAAGTGAAGTACGTCTTAGATTGCCGGTATCCAATCTTAACTCAACTTACAGATCAAACCTTTGTAATAAAAACAAATCTAAAAATAAACTTTGCAAATTGAATGCACTCACCGGTCTATAACGTTTCTATCGATAGCCAATGTTATTCACATATCAAGCACCAAATCACTGATCACGTATCATATTTGTCATTGAATGTAACTATTATAATTATATAGAAGAGAAGGCACTTTCGGAGGTTTAAAGACACGTGCGACCTCTCCCGCGTCTCAACGCAGACTGGAAATCGTGAATACTATCTCCTGTAAGTCTGTGATAACGGACGTACAGAGCTTTTTGAAAAAATCTCTATCCTTTTATTTATTTACTCCTTTAACGCGTACGACGTCAATTAAAGAGCGTGTTCGTCACTGGCTGTGGAGCTTAGTGCTTTTAAGCTCGCTAAAGGCGCTTGTAATGATTTAAACACAGAATTAATTGCACAGGAAATGAATTCAAATTTAATTAACGAGAAAATTTACGTTCACTATATTCACCGTTAATAAAGCATAAATTTAATATACTGTAAAGGCTAAGTTAAATCAAGTATTAAGAATCATCATCCATTAGCCTTTCATCGCTCACTGCTGGGCACAGGCCTCCCTTTGTTTCTGCCACTCTTCCCAATCTCTCGCAATCAGCAGATTTAGGAATAATAGAGCCATATGATAAAAAAAATTTTCATAACGGTTAACTAAGCACATTTTTTTTTATTAAAAAGAACTAAAATAGTTTTTTTTTTTTTCATTTTAAAGTATTTTGGGGAATACTTTATGCATGCCTAATAGGTTTAATTCCCCACTCAAATAAAGCTTCCGTTTAACCTTATAGAATTATCTCTGAAATGAGCGCCATACAATATAATGTTAAACATATATGTACGTATCAAATTGTACAAAAAATATTTTCTTTTGTATCCAAATTGCTATTGTGTATATCTCTACATTAACTTTTATTATGCCGTAAATATTCCTTATAACATTTTTTTTACAATATTAAAAATAAACAACATTTATACCACTTATTAACCAAAACAGTTGAAGTCGTTAACATGAGACTGTTATCTGAGTGCTACATATTTTAAGCTTTTTGCTCTTGGCGGCCTTTGTACAGCGTACGAAGCTCGCGATTGATACAATCATAGCAGAGAGTGAACAATTTTTAATAAGTGATGCACAATTCTCGTTGGCGCTCCCAAACGGTCATAACCCTAAAACTGCACAAGAATAATAAATTAACTTACAACTAATTTTTTTATGATAACACTATATTTTATTACTCAACTATGTACATAAAAAAACATGTCTCTCGATGTCTTCTTTTGCGATTTACTCTGAAACTACTGAACCCATTTTAATCAAATATTACATATATTTAGTCTAACTTAAATAGAATAGTTTTATCTCGATTTTTAAACCTTATATACTTCTCATCTGAAAATTAATTAGGAATAAAAGTCAAAAAAAAACGAAAGTGTTTCGATTTTTCTGAAGATAGTTTATTATTATTTATTGCAAACTAAATGTTGTAATACAATAGTCGAGCATATTCAATAGTAAGTTCCCGCCAGGACTACGTCTGTCGAGTCCGCAAGTAAATTGTAATTTTTGACTTGCTACACTTTCGTAGGATATGCTTTCCAGACCAGACGATCTTTTTATCTGAACGTTAGGGCCGGCGGTGAATTAAATAAAGTGCTTTTCTAAATATAAACGCTATCTCGACAGACCATTGGCACACGCGTCCACGTCCCTTTTCGCAGTTTTTGTACATTTATTTTTTGCCGAAGCAGGCATTTTTTTAATTAAGGCCTGGCGCACTCGCGTCTTAGTTTTACTAAGAAAACGCGTGCATTGTACGCTTATCGTGATGTCGCGTAGAAGAATACATGATTATAACGATTAATTGCATGTAGCATTCAGATATAGGTTTTTTAGCAGCCTACTATATCCCACGGCTGGGCAAAGACCTCCCATCCCTCCGACCACTCTCTCTCCGATCTCTTCTTTCATAAGCTAGCCCCAACCACTTCTTACTCCTCTTTTTTAGGGTTCCATAGTCCTACAAGGAACCTGCATAGTTTATATCCGCCCGTCCTTCCGTCGGTCCGTCCGACTGTCCTATCCGCAAGGTGGTCCCCCCCTAGGACTTCCAAATGAAGAGACATGAAATTTTCTATGTTGATAGGACATGCTAAAAACTCATTAATTATTTTAAGCAAAACCGGACCACAACTTTTTATGGTATATTAAATAAATACCCAATATATAAAATTCGTGTCAAAGTGTTTGTAACAAAACTGCGCCGTAAGGGCTCGATCGATTTTTAAGAAAATTTCAAAAAGTCTGAGCATCGGCCGTAAACTATTTTTTAAACCCCTAAGTTATAAGAGCCACCCTTACTCACACGGACAAAGTCGCGGGTTATAACTAATAATATATAAGTATAGGGCTATTTGACACACGAACGTCCGTTCCCATGGTAGACACCTTAACATAGGTAATGTTAGGTAAGAAATGCCTGTCATACACTAATAATTTTCATATAAATACATACATTTATAGGACGCCCAGAATCGACACGGGAATTGAAGCCGCATTCCACGGAGCGGAAGGCAGAGTCACTACCTACTGCGCCAACGGGCTAGTCAATATTAATATTCGATCATTTACGTAATTTATATCATATTAAAGAAACTCAATGTGGTATTATTTTGGGCTTTACAATTTTTCATAATAATTATTATAAATATCTGTATGCCGTAATACTTAAACGAGAAAGGCGGTTTCGTTGCAAACCGGAAGTGCCCCTCGGAAGGTTATCAGCATATCCTTATACAAAGAGGTCATCTTGCTTTTTGATATAAATGAATGTTTAATTGAATTCTTGTTCCGGACTTGCAACTTGTCGTGTGTGATTTATCTACGATATACTCGTATAGTGCGTTCATTCTTCTACACGCTCCCCCCCCCCCCAAGTATACATATATTTCTAAAGAAAATGTGTATAACAGGCGTCTGTACACAGGCAGTAAGTTGTTTGCCTACAATACAGTTAAAACTCGACAATTTTATTTAAACTAGAAACACAATTAATCGGATGCCAATTAAATAAAAATTACGTAGCGATGACGGACACGGAGTTAAGAATTAAGAGGAAATGGCGTGTGATGTGATTATGGTGCCGTTAATATCATCGTCTAAGTTATGTGCATCCTGTTTCTGTTGAAATTATAGCAGCATTGTCGTAAAAGTGGTTTTTCCGATCCAAAATTATATATAGGTACTGGAGGACCCAGCAGACGATGTTTTGCCCGATATATGGCCTGGAAGTTTTCCGAAGATGCGAAATTTTAGTATTTTTAAATATTCTTTTGACTTTAACTTTCTTTCTATTTTTTAGATCTTCCCAGAAATAATGCTGATAACACAAATCAGACAGCAGTCGAACAGAGCCAGCTGTTATGTAGTTTTACCGAGAAACGTATCAAATTTAGGTTAAATACCGACAGCAGCACTACCTATCAGTTCCGATTTCTCTGCAAACCGTATACGAACCCCTTGGCACATACAATATACCGAATGGGTTCAAGGGTTTAGAAGGAATAGGATGACAAAGGCTTCTACAGACGATTTTATGTATAAAGATTTTGTATTCATGTGTTCAGACTATAGTTTATAAGTAATTTACCACGTTAAGCCTATTATAACACGGAACTTAGCTCTAAGTCAATTTTTATCACCAAAATATTACACATCTTTTAAAAAAATATACATAATTATGTGAAAAAACGACTTATATAATTGTTTGCAAAAAGCCTAAGAGAACAAACGAATTTTGAATTTGATTATATATCACTTCCGGTCACTACTTTAGTTCATGAGCGTCCACTCTTCGGTTATCCACAACCGAATTTTATGTAACAGTGAGAGCTTCAATTTGATTCGGTGTAGTGTTAATTATTTTAACTTTTATTTGTACAGCATCATGCTTTTGTGTCCAAATACCGTACAATTCAGCATCGAACTTCAGAGATTCTATCCGATTTTTTTTTTTATGTTACAAGGGGGCAGACGAGCAGGCAGTAGGCACCGAAGTGCCCACTGGCGCCCATGGACATCTGAACGACCAGAAGGCCAGCAGATGCGCTGCCGGCCCTTAATGACGAGTTTAGGCCACCGGAGCCACACCTACAATCACAAATTATTGTAACAATTTTAATTATACCTTGAAATGGTAAACATTTTCTTTCAATCATGCGCGGATATAGTGACATTACATTCGAAAAAAGAATACGCGATGTTTGCCATTTACGGATTCTCAAATTTATGAAAAAAAAACGTGCCTGTCAAGTTGAATGAAATTTCATTAATGTCGTGTTTTTAAAATTCGAACAGGATGCAACTTATCTACAAAAAAATGGCGGCACTATTTCACTATATTTGTATCCTAAAGGTAAAATGAAAAAGAGTAGTAAAACAGAGCACGTTTGTTTTACTATTATTTTTATTTTACCTTTTTGGCTGTATGTCTGTGTTACCTTTGCCTTATGAAAACGGGACAAACATAAAATAACTTTTAATATTCATTAAATTATAAATTTTGATTTATTTCCTTGCATTTTTTTGAGAAAAGCACTATGTAAGCCTCGGCAGACACAACAATTGCCTAACTCGTATTTTTAAAGTTTAAACTTTACTCCTCCGGTAATTGGTCGATTTCTGCACCTCGGCAACAATGTACTATAATCTTTTGTATCAGAAGTGAGTGTTGAGGTTTAATATAACTAAAATGTACAGTGCCTGAACATGCCCTTTTCCACGCGTCCATCGAATGCACTCATCACCTTTCCACCTTGGCATTATTTTGAAGTCCTACATTTATAGGCTAGTATATCTGTC
>JANCMC010010366.1:0-11603 GCA_024363005.1 Charaxes varanes | reverse complement strand
GGTTCCGAGGATGACGTCAGATGGCAATCGGTCATCTTAACTCGCCCCACAGCCAAATCCTCTGCAATCTAAGCAGATCCTGGCACTTAACCGGGATAACGCTAGGAAATAAATAGATAAATTTTATTGTAATTTAATCCAGATTAAAGTTCTTATTGTATAATTAACTGTTTGTCTCGATGTATGAGCGAGGCACACAGCAAAAGGGGCTTAAGCCACACGCACGGGCTTTTGCCACAATTTATGCTTTGACATGAATAAAGATGAATTTATGGAATAAAAGAAACGATTAAAAAGGATGACAGATAAGTAAAAATAATAGAGCTACTAATCGCGTGATAAAACAGTAACTTTCTTCCACGGAGTCCCAATAAAAACAACACGGAGCGGTACTCATAATATTATTTCATAATAGGATATAACCCATTGTTCCGCCCCGCCATTGTTGTCGATATGGTTCAATATAACGTTTGCCACAATACGAGAAACTGCTTCCATATTATTGGGCACTTGAATAAGATTTTTATTGGTTAATGCTAATATAATATTTCCGTTTCTCGTTTAACGTATAATAGCTTCAACAGAAGAGGTTTTAAGTGTATCGACTTTTCTGATTTCTTTTATATTTTAAGATAGAACTAGTCAGAGAAAACTTGTTGTGAATGTTGCCTGTTGGATCATTTCCAATATAAAACTGACTAGCACGTTGGCACGGTTAGTGATATAAATATTGTGCTTGTAAATATACAGTCTGCGGGAAGTTTAAGTCAAGTTGGTGTTTTATTGATTTTCATCAATATAACTCAAAAAAGATACCAACGTGTCCGTTACAATTAAATTGATAGGAGCGTATTTAAGGCTCTTAAAACAAAAAGACCTATTATTTATATTTTTATCTCTGTCTAGAGAGCTGGTACTCAATAAATTTAATCGTTTAAAAAGTAAGGGCTCACACATTAGGACGGAAACGTTTGAAAGCATGACAAAGTCTCCACTCGTAATTAATGGTCATCCCTTAACGATCTTAGGGGTGAAAACATAAAAGAACCAAGAGACAAACTTTGACATGAACTTTCCGGCGCCTGATAAAGTATGGAAACTTTTGGTCGCAAAAAAGATATCAATTTCTGGCTAGGAAGTAGTCACTTGGGGCCATCCAGCAGTTGTATATCAGACGAAATATTTATACCTATAGCTATAGCTTTTAAACTTTCTTCTTTTAATGCTGTAAGGGTGACATATTATCTCTCAAACTAAGTTTAAAACTTGTACTAGGAGTGGCGACGTGGTTAAAGATTTCAGTATTTTTCTATTTTTTTTTTTGTTGAGCAGTTGACGCTTTCTATTTTTTTTATCAGTGAACCAATATTTTTATAAGAAATAATAGCAATTTCATGTACACGTACAACTTAATGCCTGTAACGTGTTAATTTTGAAATTTGTACATGTCTATATCACTAATATTCTAAATTGTTAGACTGATTTTCATGAATTATTTTGCAATATAGTTTTTATACTCAATCCACAAATATAGCTTTGAGCTTTTTCTCACCAATTTCAGTTGGTAAGCATGTAATACAAGGTCATAAATGTCCTTAGATTAATTTTCGATTATTGTGATATTATGTTGTGCTAGAATTCGTGCCTATATTGGTTGATAAGAGTAGCTACTTTACCTGACGATTAGTCTACTTGAGATTTCCTCAATATTATTAATAATATTGAATCTTAAACTGGGGTTATAACTCCAAGAGGGTACAACAGTTAGGTTTAAATCGATAGATTTTTTTGTTTTTTTTTTTTGTGCTAAATTACTTTATTTTATGAAATTTAATTAAAGTTAGGACCACTAGGCGGTCAGTTAATTACTAGGCATAACACAATTCCTATATAACTTATTCAATGCTATTAATATTGTACCATCAACATTGGTTATATGAGACTAATGCTGGAGCCAGGCACAGCTTCAGTTGAAGGATCATGTAATGTGGCCGGGGATTTTGTGTAGCTCTGCAAAGTTTTGTAGAAGTTTGTTGACTTCAAAGACAAAAATGTACAAATATTTTGAGCTATGTCTACATCTGGCTCCGGTATAAGAGATTATTTTTAGATATTATCTATCTGTATATATTTACTAATACATAAATAAAGCTTCTGACGTTAATTTTTAATTTTATTTTAAAAGTACACTTTATATCTATACCTATTTTTACTAATCTATCTTCTATAGTAATATATAAAGCTGAAGAATTTCTTTGTTTGCTTTATCGGGCAAATCTGAGGAAGTATTTGACGGATTTATTTAATTCTTTCATTTTCTATCGAGGAAGGCTAAAGGCTTTAAATTTTCACGATGAAACTGAATTAATTTTCTTCACCTAAATTTACGCAGACAAAATCACGGGCACAGCTAGATTTTTTATATTGCACGCTATAATCGGAGTTTGGCTGTACTTTTTTAGTTTTAAGATCCTCTGTCATAAACCAAAATCGCGATAAAGATTTTTTTTCATTTGCTTAGAAACTTGCCACGAAGATGCTTTAGTTATGTTTATACGCTGCTTTAAAATTTACACAAACAGTCCATTTTTATTATGTGTTTATATGGATCTAATAAATTGCTGATCTGGGACCCATTTGTAGTCTGCAATTTTTATAACTGTCTCGCCAGTCCCGCGTCTCGCAGTTTAGACCTTAAAGAAGTGATATTACGGGAAGAGCAGACTAATGATACGATTTAAGATATTGTATATATTGATACGTAAAGCTAATGGCGTTCTCAATCTTGGCATTTAAAGACGAAAGGCAGATATATGCTGTACTGGGCTTTTTTGTGGAACAATTTAAGATAAACATTTCCTTCATGCACTTCTTCTGAGCTATTTAAGCAACTATGAAAATACGATTTAATATAGAATAGTACTGATACTTAATATGAGTCATGGTTTAAGGTCACGAAGAATATCGAAGAATAGTCTAGTCCAGTCCAGTATAGTCCATCTAAGTTGCATTAATATGTGTTATCATAGAGTTAAGACCGGTCATTAAATCACGAGTAAGAGCTATTTAGGCAACTATGAAAATACGATTTAATATAGAATAGTACTAACACTTAATATGAGCCATGGATTACGGAAACGAAGAATATCGGAGTATATTCCAGTCCAGTCCAGTATAGTCCATCTAGGTTTCATTTATATATGTTATCATAGAGCTAAGACCCGGTCTATTAGACATTTTTTTTATTTGTTAAAGGCCACCAACACAATGTACATTTAAACGTGATTTACAAGAGCATAAAAAGATAGCATAGAGATAAATGTCAATGCACTTACAGGTGACTACAGCGTGAGTAGAATAGGATAGAATAGAACAAGACTTAATATTAGCATAGTATCAAAGGAAATAAGCAAAAGTAAGTGTTATTGGAACAATAGGAAAAGGGCACTCTAATTTACTTATACTAACATCGTGTCACTAAGACAAGCTGAAACTAAGTGAACTAAGACAAATATTTATCAATGGGTCGCGAATTAATATAATTAATTACAATTTTTCCTGAGTTGAGCAACGCAAACATTTTGATATGATAATCAGGAGTGATCATAGTAAATTTTACAACTCTGCTTTTGTAAATTTTCAAAGCAATCCATACGTAAGAGACGTGAACAAAGGTACAAGAAAAATTTACTACAACTTGCTAAACAGGTTTGTGTTATTAGAGCATAAAATAAACAGTTCTGTGGTGAATAATGTGGGAAAATAATTATCTAAACCGGTTTTATTGTTGTTGGAGTAGGTACTTTTGGTTTGTCGGAACAAGGGTTGTATTGCAAATGGAGGGTACTCGTGATCGATTATTGACTGTATCTTGACATTTATGTACTCATCGGCATTGTCGGTCACTTATCGGTGTAGGTATATAAAACTGAATTGCTGAATCTATCTAATTGCTCAGTGCCGGAAAAAAATAAAAAAGCTGGACTTACCATAGGGCGAACGGATCGGCTGCTCCAGACGCCGAGTCCCAGGGTGCGCCTATGGGCGACTCTTAATATGTGACTACTTTAAATATGTTATATATTAAAAACATAAACCTGACAAGTAAGGGGGCGCCATAAATGGATCTCGCTACATCCTAAATTTTACACTGGCCGGCACTGTCTATAGGTACCTATACTTATAATATGTAAAGCTGAAGAGTTTGTTTTTTGCTCGAACGCGGTAATCTTAAGAATTACTGGACCGATTTGAAAGAAATTTTCACTGTTAGATAGCCCATTTATCTAGGAAAGCTATTGGATATATATATATCACTAATCTCCGGAACTACTGGTCCGATTTGAAAAATTATTTCAGCGTTAGATAGTCCATTTATCGAGGAAGGCTATTTTTTTTTTTATAGGCTAGATACCATCACGCTAAGGCTAATAGGAACGGAGCACCAAAATCAGCGGTTTTTCCCCTTTTGAGAGCTTCCGCTGGGTGCGCTGCGTAAAAGGTTAAAGTTTCGCAAAAATCATGTATGACGGAATTGTTCCCCTTCAAAAGTTCTAAAAATGATGTCCGGAACAACATATGTCTATCTCTTAAGGTTGGCATCCTATTTCTATTTTTATGCTAACCAAATTTGTTGTAAAATGTTCAAATGCATTATTTGCGAAGGTGTTTTTATAAACATAATATTGATCCTTATCCGAAACCCATTTTTTAAACCCCTCAGTGATAAAAGTGGCCCACGCGAACGAAGTCGCGGGGTACATCTAGTAGTAATGAATAAAATAGCAGAATAATTTCGGTTGTTTCGGTGTAACGCTTGTAGAACTATAATGGTCGATTCGTTGAATATCCCAAACGTGTTCGGCAAGCGAAATGAAAATATCTGTTACCGAACTCTATATATTACGAAAATTGAGAATTGTAACAATTAATTACTACTTATTATTATTATTAATTAGACGGCACGCATAGTGAGGAGGTTCCTCTCTCTGGACCCCTGACCACCGGTGGCTTGAGGTCTTGCTCCGCTGCCGGCTATGTTCTTATTCTCTTGTAAATCATGTTTAAATGTATATTGTGTTGGTGGCCTTTAACAAATAAATAAATAAATAAAAATAAATAAATCAGCTAGCAGGGAGAAATGTCGAGGTATCGTTGAAAAAATAATAGCTTCTCTTGACAACGTGACTACGTGATGATCGCGACCACTCTACCAAGAGTGCATCGAAGAATGAAAAAGAAGTATGGGAAAAGCGGCATATACGGCCAAATATTGCCATATATTGCGTGAGAGGGTTGATTTTCTCACAGCCTCAAGGGATCGTAGACCTTAGTATTTGGTATTAATTTCAACTTTATACCTTAATGAGTTCCTGAGAAACGCTTTAAAGTATAAAGTTGAAATTGCTATTAATAATTATTAGTATTCTAGCGAATTTCCGTCTTTTGTTAACTATTTATTTAACACGTGGAAAAATATTCCCTTTTTGTTCAAAAATTACTACTATTTCAGTTGTTGTTTGTGCCAAATAATATATATTCTATTCTGCTCTCGGCAAAAGTAGCTGGGACACAAAAGACACTATTGTATCTCTATTGAATAGAGATTTTAGCTAATACAACTATAATAACGAAAAGAGGTTGTTTAAGAAGGGAAATTCCTTTTTTTATTATTTTTTTATTACAAAAATAACTTTACAATGTTATACAACCATTCCGTCAAACTGCATCGACAGTTTGTTGACGGGATCTGGCAACGACGAAATTATTATTTTTTTATTAATTTTATATAACTATTTATATGACACCTATGACATATAAGTACGTTAACACATTTTTGTCTCTCTGTCTGTCTATTTGTTTCTGGTAATTTCCGAAAAGGCTATATCAATTTGACGGGACTTTCACGAATAGACAGCTTCTAGAGGAAATAACATAGGCTACTTTGCTTTTAGCTATATATTTAAGGTTCCCAAAAAAAATCAAATAAAAACCCTCAAAATTAAAAAAAAACCTCTGCAAAAAAAAAAAAAAAAGCATTCACGCGGGCGAATTCGCGAGCTACAGCTATTTGTCAATATACCTAATTTTTTCGCAGAATACTCATGAATTCTAACCCTAGCACTTTTGACGATCGTATCTGATCCTATAAACGCAGTAACCAATTAAACATTGAGTTATCTAGACGTGAGGTAACCAGGTAAAATAGTGGTTTTCTAATTTCATTCGACTAGTTCCTCGCTCGAGGTGTTATCTTCGTGGAGTGGAGTGTAGCACCATGAAGGGTTGCGAAACTTCCCGTTCTCAGTAATTATGGCTGTAATACATTACACGTTGAGGCCAATTTAAATTACACCGGAGATATAGAAATGTTAAATAATTGTAATATAATTTAACATTAGCATATTTCGTTAGGAGGTCGATTCATTCATATATATTCATAAAATCACCCGTAAGTATGTACTAGAAAACTAGTTTTTGTCTAATATTTGAGAAAAAGGGAGTAAGAGTAAAATGACACGCCTTGATATGAATATTATTTATTTTATGTATATCTTTTGTATGTATTTCTTGTATATGACATGATGAAATGCATCATGTCATAAGAAATACATACATGTACATGAACGCAACATTCTATTGTTATTTAACTCACAAAGACTAACTCCAAATTTAACAAAAAACTACTCTATGGCATTCGGGAGATGTCTTTAAATAAATTTAAACCTGTATAATACAAAAATCCATCCAAAAATCCTATTGTGACGTAAATGAATATTTGAATGATGATAGTGGTTAGGAATAAATTGCTCTAATCAAATCTGAATTATTGTGACTATGGTGATAACAAAAAAAAATACCCGACGGAGTTTGTTGCGGGCTCTTTTCAGAGCAGGGCGCGAGGAACCCTTGTAAATACCACTTGAGTCGTAAATTTTATCACGAAATTATTAAATAATGATTGTATAAAAAATAAAATCATACATATGACGTTCATAAGAACTTGTAAAAAAGTCTATATGAATAACAAAATTTGAGTTTTAGTTGATTCTAAAATCACTCAAAAATAAACAGCTGGTTTATAACAAAAGCGTATAACACTTAATAAATTCTATGGACCAGTTGATTTTAAATTATCTATTGTAGGGATCATAGTATCATTGTAGAAATTGCTCACAATGTGAAGTTATGAATCATTTTCATTCTAAATCATTTCGTATATCCGTATATAATACAGATTTAATCCCTTATGGGATGAATTCATGAATAAACGTTCATGAATTTTATATATTGAATTCATAGTTTATAATCACTCACATATGTTGTAAAGTACATGCAGTAAAGAAACTTTCAGGGAATATAAACTGAATACCAGGAACAGTGGTTTTGTCTTAAATTCCAGTGTTACATAAGGAACCAACAAGGCACAAAGCGAAGGTAGATACAAGACACTTGACGCAAGCTTAGTGGTATAAATCATACATCTAGCATTCGTCTTTAATATTCTCATAGATATAGTAAGCATTTTCAATTAATCCTACGTGTCGTAATATCATATTCTCAAAGATAGATGTAGTTAGTTGGAGATAGATATTGTAATATAAGGTTAGGTTTAAAAGATATATAGTTAGTTTTAAAAGATACATAGTTTGTACATGAAGTCATAAGATTGGCAATTTTTTTATTTAAAATTTTGTTTATAAAACTTACTTAGACCAACATAAACCACAGTCGGTATTTCTGTGCATTGCTGATTCTAAAACGGTAACCTTTGTACAGAATTTATTCTAAAATATATGATACATAAAATATATAATATTACATTTAATATCGTAATATTACATTAGTCAATTAAATTAGCTTTAAAAGTAAAGGTAAGTTAACACTAGTTCACATACAGCTCGAAATTGGTAGGATATTTCGCAATTTTCATCGAAATTGTGTCATACAGATTATTGTGACCGTAAGTGAAGTTGTTTGTTTGTTGTAAAGTTATTTGAGTTCAACTTAAAATAACTTTTTTCAGGTGTCGGATCGATGACAACTTTCATGGTTTCATTTATAATGATGTTTTTAGCCATCCTTCCAATTTTGAGCCGTATGCGAATTTATGCAAAGTCGAGTGTGTAAATAGACTGAGGTATTAGGTACAACTAGATACCACATAATGGAATTAGGTCAATATAACGTTAACTCAAACTTTTCTTGGATCTAAAAAGATTAAGTTGCTTCTTCCAGAGAATTCTCAATTAAAACTTCAGGCACTGATTTGACACTAGCCTGACTCTAATTAACTTACTACAAACACTTTCTAACTCACAAACGCAACGGCTAACCTACATATACATACATATATTCTGGCTCCTAAGATACGGGCTTACCTAGTTTAGGGGACAGTGTTATATTGAACTATGTAACATGATTTATATATTAAAAATTACAATTACAATATATAAATAGTAATAGTGTTGGAATTACAACAATATAAATGGAAGCTGATAAAAGAATAACCATGCATTTGTCTCTGCCCTTTTGATTGAGCTTAAGTAATTCTGGAGCCAGACATAGCTTCATTTGAACGATCATTTCAATGATCATATAGTGTGGCCGGGGACTTTGAGTAGCTGCGCAAAGTTTTGTAGTACTTTATAGTCTGGAAGGACAAACGCTTTGAGCGATGTCTAGCGTTGGCATTAGAAACGGATGGCAATATACATTCTTCATTCTCATTTCTAAAAAAAAAATATTTGTGTATAACTGGCGGCTGTTACCTATGACACAGGCATTAAGTTGTCTAACTTAGGAACAGACGCCCGTGTGTCATATAGTCCTGTATATATCTATTTATTTATTATTCTTTTTCCTATCGTTATCCCGTTCTAATACCAGGGTCGGCTTCAATTGCAGAGGATGTGGCTGTTTGACCGACTGATGAAAGATAACCGACTGCCGTCTATGTCATCCCCGGAACCCCCACAATCTCTATAATCTCAGAACTAATATCGCTCAGTGATATTATTTAGGGCCTACTGTTTTACATGCTTTCCGAAACTAAGAAACTAGGAGGAGAGTCAGATATTTGAAAACCATTGTTAAGATGGGACACCCATCTAACCCACGGCCGCGGTAACAACTGCTTAACCTAGCACAACACAAATGCCAGCCACTGATTAAGCTACTGTCTCCTCCTACTAACTTGTATCGTTAAATATGAGTAAAAAACCTAATCAGATTATGAGTAAATTCTCAGTAATTATTTGAAAATATACTGTTATCCCCCTTATGACACGCTTTTCTTATAACGCCTTAATAGTATTTTATATTCCATAATATTATACTATATATATATAATATCATATTATGCGCGTTCGGGGTCGTACAAAGCGCGTTGCACGAGAAAACTCCTACAACGAGTTTTCCTACAACACGGAATAAATCTACCGTGTTATAGGGGGCATAACAGTATTTATTTGAAAGAGATTATTAAGGGCAAGAAGTAGACAACTTCTGCAAGTGCCCGGTATATAATTTTAACTTTCCAATTTTAGTCACGAAGGGTCTTCTAAATTAGTCTTCGAAGTTTTAAGCTTAAAATACTAATTAAACTGTGAATGAAGTCTGTAAGACTGAAATTTGATAATGCTCGTATAATTTGTATTTAATAAGTTTAGAATTGTCAATTAATATATTAAAATATTTTACTTTTGATTGTCTTGTTTTTTACATATTTATTAATGTTTTTATAATAGGAAATTCTACTCTGCATTATTTGGAGATATACATATTGCTAATTACTAACGGGGCTATCCATAAACTACGTCACACGTTGAAGGGGGGAGGGGGTATCGTCAAAATGTGTCATTGCGTGACAACGGGCATGGTCGGGTCTAAATCTTTCTGATGTCAAAATTATTTTTTTGTCCTCTATTAACATACTACAAAAAAAATAATAAAAAAAAATCTCGATTATATGATGTCACACCAAGGGTTTCGGAAATGTGATAACCTGTGGAACAAGGATGGTGAAGTAGTTGTTAATAGGTCATAAATTTCCTGTATATGTCCAGGGGTTGGATATTCCTTTTTATGTCTCAATGGAGCTTATCTTGTTAGGTTCTTTTTTTTATAATGCTTTAGTATCATTCATTAGCTTATTTCCAAATAACAGCGAAGTTTCTTACTTAAGACAACAGATAATTATCTTATAACGAAAACTCCCGCGCCAAATAAATACTCAAAGATGAGTCCAAATTTTGATAGCTAGAGATAGAAAACTTAAATAAAATTCGTATGCCGAATAGAAATGCTTATGTAAGTACATATTTCATCACTAAAGCATGACAACTATTTAGCATTGTAGATTCATACGAAAATAGTGATAGATTACCTGTTTCTTGAATATTGAATATCGGCCAACTGTGATTATCCTTAATTTCATTTACGGAAAACACGTACGTTTTATTAGCCATTATAAATGCTGGTTTAGTGTTGATAAAATCAAATGCAGTTTCCAATGTGTACGTAATAGGTATTACGTAAGTTTCATCAGATGTAAACGTTGAATTGATAAAGAAACGTTTCTATGGAAATAAAAATTATCTTACAAAAAGAATAATTTGTCATAAAATTTAGGTATAAATATTGCTTAACACTAGTTGAACTGACCACTTTACAAAACTATTATAAAATCAAACGGATTAGATCAGTTCAAATTGAATTACTATTAACAAGCCCAGGTCCAGGTTGTATCCAGGGAGTGGATCTTCCTTTTTATCTGTACAATAACTAGTCAAATCCATTACGGGTCCAGATAAGTTGTCTACCTTAGGACCAGACATCTCTGTGTCATATAATCCTGTATATATTTATCCTGTCAAAACTATCTATTGTCTATTGAGATTTTCTCGATGTCTCTAATTAATTAAAAAGATTCGTTAATTCGCTTTTGTTTTCCGATAAGTATGTACGGATTTGAGTTTGTTAAATGTCAAGACATTGAGAAATTCATTCTTATAATACCTTATGGAACAGAACAGTGTGGATATCTCTATAAATATAATTATATTCAATTAAATATAATATAACGGATTATTTATTAAATAGTTAATAATCTAAAAATCTATTATTCTTCAAATTTATCTCTTGAACATTATATATTTATTATTATAAATACTTTTTTATCAATGTTTAATATTATTTATTCTACCTTAAAAGCTAAGTTTCCTAGGGCTCTTTGTGGTCTTATATTGGTGTTATCTAAAACCTTAATATTATAGTATAATATAATAATTTATATTTAATATTATTTATTTAATTTACTTGCAGTTTCTATTAAAATATTTTTTTTAATTCTATTATTTGTTTGAAATTCCTATAATACATTTTTAAATGTAAATTAAAAAAAATACAAACATTAGCAACGAGGCAAGGACTTAAGCAACCGGTGGCTAGATTGTGCCTCGTTTTCGCACTGGTATTTACAATAACAAAGTTTTCATACGGATTCCTAACTTTTTGAAAATATTCCCAAAGAAAAAGAATTTCTTTATCTATAATCTCCAAAATTATTATTTTAATTAAACTATTCTTTGATATTATTAAAA
>JANCMC010010327.1:0-10157 GCA_024363005.1 Charaxes varanes | reverse complement strand
GCACCGATATCCCACAGATAATACTCGACTTCTGCAACCCCCTGTACTGTTTCGTACAGCTTTTCTTTATCTTCAAGTATTCTAACGTTCACATATTGAAGGCTCAGGTATGTTTCAGCTAGAATACTATTTTATTAAATTCTGAAATTAACACCTTTGGTAGCTTATTGTTTTTCATCTCCTCAATTATCACAATTAACCCCTTTATATAAGACCCTAGACCCTATAGTGTCATTTTTATTTTAAAAGTTTTTTAAATTTAATCGTAATTAGTGCCTTAATTGCTCAACTATATAAAGGGTCAATTGAAGTAGATTAACTAAATTATGAAATAAAGTATACTGAATAGTGTATTAAAATTAATTCCGATATAAGCAAAAATGACCAACAGAATTACTTTTAATAAAGGCCATAGGCAGATAACCTAAGTGAATAGATCCGAGAAGAATATTTAGTTACATACTTTGATTCTGTAATTTTCAGATCTCGAATGGTCTTTTTTCTGATTTTCAGTTTCTTCGATTTATTCAAAAACCATATATGTGTAAAGATCTGAAATTTACGAAATAAAAGTATCTTACTAGTTCCAACATACCCTAAAATTATCCTTTCTGGGGCGAATTTAATGAACTTATCGTCCTATGGTCTTTATGGGCATTTATGGCATAGTTTCTTTTCTTAACAGGGTTTAGCCCACTTCGGCTTCATGCATATGATCGGCAGCAGTCTTTGCTTCTGGATATACAACATAGTGCGCGAGACCGTTTTAGCTTTAACCATATATGCTAACACGAAGTATGGAAATCGAACTGTGGATGAGAATTTTGATTCAACTTTGGGTAATATATATAAATATTCACTTTGGTTTTTTCATTTTCTACAAACGAATTATCTTTTTAATGTAGTAAAGGGAAAACGCTTAAGCAATCACGTAATTTACTAACGCTGTTGGCCTTTGAGAGTTAATCTGAGAGATAATTAATTACCTTTCTTGAATGTCCCAAAGTCGTATCAGTTTGGAAACAGACAAGTGGTTCTATAAAAATATTGTGCAAAGCAAGAAATTCCTAGCGAATCACACGGTTGTGAAGTTTTAAGTTTGATTTTAGAAATTTAGATTTTTGATATTAAAAGCTCTCGTGTGATTACATTTCCTCATATGAATATATTTTGTCATATATAATATTATTTGTTTTCTTTTTTACTTACAGATATGGATAACAGAATAGATATTAGCGATTTGTTCAATGAAAAATGTCAGCCTGCGGATGCTATTGTCTCCATCGCTGAAAACCTTTCTCCCTATTTGTACCCATTCGGTGTCGAATTTAACATCCTCATTGGTGAGTGTTTCAATCCATTCCAAATTCAAATCCATTTCAAGTATTAACTAAGATTTATCTCATATGCCAACTTATGAATAATATTTTATTACCAGAATATCATTAGTAAAAGGCAGACATGTTAATTAGTATTTTAAATTCTTTATTTTATTTTATAAATTGTCATTTTATTAATATAAAATTAATATGATTTTTGTTTTTATTTTCTTTTGTCGTATTGAAATATTTGTACTCTAGCTTGACCTTGACACAATAATATTTTTTACAAATAAAGTTTCTGATGCTGATTTAAAAATTGATATTCATAAACGAATATAAATTTAACCTATGTCAAGGAACATTTTTTTTAAATTGTTTTTTTTTTGTAAGTTAAAATTCTTTTAAACATCTAGACCCCATTTAATTCAAAATTTTATATGTTGGAGTGAGATCCCGTAGGTCTCATTTAGACCCAGCGGAGCTGCTTTATGACTACAGATTTTTTTATTTGAATGTTCGGGCAGAACAACTTTTGCTTCTTCCGCTTGTATGTATGTGATATTTTTAAGTGTATTAACACATTTTCAGTCGCTGTTTACTACATAATCTGGGCCCATATCGGAACTTGTAATAACGACGACTCCGACAGTACTTCCAGCGTGGGCGATCAAACTATATGCAAGTAAGTATTTGTTAGATCGCAATCGAGTCTTCATTGGATTCCGTTTTACAAAAAAAAAACAGTTGATGTTCTCAAAAGCTGACTAACCATCTGCGCTACAAGTATTCTCGTAGTGGACTTTTGCAGTTGCGTCGGTAGTCATGTAGTACTTGTGGGCGTAGCACGAAAATTTTCATAGACTTTACTTATGAAGTAAATTTTAGTACTCGATCCACAGCGGACCTTTCTCAGGCGTCACGCGGGTTGCATTAGCATTGATTAAAAGCGTAAGACCATTAAGACTTGCCTTCTGTGGGACTAGCACGAATATTTCCATCCTAACTGCAGTCGATTCGTCGACTTAAGATCAATAAATTCGTGCGTACTTTTAGACGGATTACATAATATGTTAGACGGATAATCTGTTGTATTGCTTTTCCATGTAATAATTATATACGTGTCAATTAATTTTTAGGATACCAACAGCCAACGAGGAGAATGATTACACAAGCAACGTAGTGATATACGCAGACTGTCACGCTTCCAACAAAGGACTGTTCCTTGGCCTCGTACTGAGTGTCCTTGTAGCCGGATCGCTCATACTTGGATTCGTTTTCAGCAATGTTGGCGGGTATGTGACTTCTTTTTTTTAAATTTTAATTTTGGAAGGTGAACTTAATTTTAATTTTAGAAAATATCAGAAATTGTAATAATACATCTTTTTCCTTTTTTTCAGAGATTATCTTGAGTTGGGCTACTTAGTTAACTCTTGCAGCAAGTTGGCATTGCACAGTATCATGTTTTTCGCAGTGATACTAGCCTACAATCAGACGAGGAAGTTGGATATCAACGAGCACCCTGTGTCGCTCCTAGACGATATCCTCCTATTCATTTGCTTACCAGCCTTCTTTATGGAAACAGTATTTTCAATGGTGGCTACTGTCAATATATTAAATGTCGTCAAATCCATAGACGTATTGGTCATGGTGAGTATATTAAAATATTTTACTTAACTTAACTCAGTTAAAGGATCCGTTACTTTTAAACTATCTCCAAAATTATTCTATTAAAATGATAGGGTCTGCTAGTAAGAATAGGAAAAATAAAACGAGGTCATATTAATTAAATTTGGGAAAGGCCCAACAATAATAAGAATTATTCAAAAAAAAAAGCATTAATTTTGAACTATTTTATGCATAAACTATTTTTTTTAATTCAACAATACTGGAAATAGTAAGTAGCAAATGACAGAGCATACTGGACTAACGAGACATAACGCATTTAGTTAAATCGATGATCTTGATGAATACCTTCGAATGAACACTCATTATAGCCAATCCTAAGACTATTAATCTTACCCATTGTCACAAGTCACACGAGCTTTTCTCTTTGTTGGAAGAAAAGGAGGAAATTAATAATAATAATAATACTCTTTATTCAATTAAGTAACCTTAAACCTAAGGACTAAATACTAAGGAAAAAATACATAGCACTAAATACACTAAATATAAATAATCTATTAATGAAATAATAAAGAGGTTACTTCATTAGAAAAGGTCGCCGTCTAATAGATCGCCGTAGATGCTGCAGAATTCACAAGGAGTGCTGCAGCGCTGGTTTTCAGACGCAACCTATTTTACGTCACACATAGGTCACGAAGCATACAAATTAGACAAGTCGAAAAAGTATTTATTAGTATACTTTTTAAATAAAATTGCGATCACAATATTTTCATCTGATTCGCAGGCTCTGCAAATCATCATTCAAACGGCCCTCATCGTGGACGGCCTCCGTCGTTGCAGCAACACTCGCAGGTTGCGTCGCACAAAGCCTGGCAGGGAGATCCTCATGTTCCTGCTCATCGCCAACGTGGCTACCTGGCTCTTCTATACCTTCTCCTACAAGTCCCCAGAAAGTCTTGACGAGAGATACGAATACTATGGGAAGGTCTTGTGGAGTATTCTCGGGCACGTATGCTTACCTCTCATAATGTTCTATAGATTCCATTCCAGTGTATGCTTTGCTGATATTTGGGACGCTGCCTACAAACCTGGTTCCGATCATTAGATCTTAGTTTGGTCGTTGTGATATGATACGAATACTGCGCCACAGTCGTATGCAGTTTGTAATTCAACTCTATTCTGATCATTAGCACATATTCGTTAAAATTGAAACATTTTCTATGTTGTTGTATGTAAAGAAATACTTTTTCTCAAACATGCACGGAAATAGTGACATTTCATTCGAAAAAAGAACACGCGAATTTTGCTATTTACGGATATTCAAATTTAAGAATTTATTCATTTTTTATTTACGCGTTTTATTAAATCGCGGCTGTAAAGTTATATGAAATTTAATTATTGTCACCTTTTACAATTTCGAACTTAAAAAGCGCTGAAAAAGTTGTATGAAAATTCATTACTACCGCATTTTTAAAGTTCTCGAACATGAGACACAACTTATATACAGAAAAATTGATTCAGAAAATGGCGGCTCTATTTAATTATGTTTATAGGCTAAAGGTAAAATAAAAAATAATAGTAAAACGAACGTGCCTAACGTAAAATAATATTAAAAATGAACACGTTACTTTTACTATTATTTCTTATTTACCTTTAATGGGATGTACGGCTGTGTTACCTTTGCCTTATGAAAACAGAATAAACATAAAATATTTTTTAACAATTGTCCCAATATGACAAATATAACTTTTAAATCTTATTACATTATTAATATTTTTTTAATACACTTTTGATTTATTTCCTTGCATTTTTTGAGAAAAGTTCTATGTAAGCCTCGTCAGTAACAACAATTGCCTAACTCGTATTTCCAAAACTCGTAATTTAAAACTTTACTCGTCCGGCAATTGGTCGTTTTCTGCGCCTCGAAAACAAAGTACTATTATCACTAGATATTACAATAACACTTCAGGGATTTCTTAGTACTGTATATTCTATCCTCGACCGTTATCTGTATTTATTCTTGTAGGGAATAGTCCTTGTAGAAGTATGTTACTTATGCTAATAACATAGTTGTTAAGTAGTGAAAATATCTTTTATAAAGAATATTTATAGTGAGATAATTTACAATAAGTCATTGACTAATGAATGTATAAATGTGTATCGTGTAATTTAGAGTAAGTTGAATAAAGTTTTATGTCATTTATTTATGTTTTTTTTTAACCAAACACAAGCTGCAGTTGATACATAATTGGTATCGAGTTTAGTGTAATAGCAAAATGCAAAGTTGATAGCTTAAATCGATACAGAGTCAATAGCTTTAGTGAAGCCCTTAGCTAACCAAGTCGGAGAGGCAGTTAATTAGTTCTACTCCGCAATAACACAATTACCGAATATTAGGTTAAGTACTCGGGCGGTCCGGCATCCTGCAGGACGCACTTAGCGGCCGAGATACAAACTAGTTACTGCAACGTCCTCCAGGCGGGCATGTTGCTATAAAATCATACCCATATATCGAATACAGGCCTCGTCCACTTTGAACATGGTAAATTAAAGAGAACAGTTACATCGCTGGTAATTAATAATCAACTAGCGGACCCCTGAGCAGATGGGTTATGTCATTTTATATCACAAAGTCCACGGACAAGTGCATTATCTGGTTGGCTCCCATATGCGTTGCTTGTCTTTGAGATATGAGCAGGCTCTTTTCTTTAAACTATCCAATACGTCATATGGGTTTGTAAATACTGGGATTAATTCACGGGTTCCTTTATCTAAGCTGCGATTGAAGTTTTTTAATGACTTGTTACGAACAAATAAAATAATAACTCCTTTTCCATCATTAAGTGATAAACATTACCTTTTAATTATATTTATGATAATAAAATAATTAAAATTGTGTTATAATCATGGAATATAGCACAAAATATATAATTAAATCGAGAATTACTTTAAAAATTACGAGAATGTTTAAAGTAATTTTAATAAGTGATATCCGCTTTTACTGGAAGTGAATTGATTAATTTTTTAGTCATATGAATGCTTTACACGATTGGAAATTCCTAAAAGGATCAATGATTCATGGTAATGTACCGTGACAAAATTGTGTAGAGAAAAATTTGCATTCTTGTAAACAGGTTTATATTTTAAAACAGGATACATCCATTCAATATTAAATACAATTGCCACCGCATCGCATTTCACCACAACGCACGACGCAACGCAATGTATTAAAACGCATCGCACCGCGTCGTAACGCAACGCATTAAAATTCACCTAAATGCGTTTAACTTTTATTTGATGTTAATTAATGAGTTTTTATTCAGTCCAGTTGTATGAGAAAAACTTCTTAGCATTCCATGTTTTCACCCTGCGGGTGCAGGGTCCATCTGGTTGCAGAGGAAGAAACCATAAAGTGCTTGGGACTTGCGACCCAGGTGTAGGTTTAAGATTTCTGTTTAAAGTGGCCACTAACTCTCACCTTCCCTGTCAGTGTTACCTCCCCTACTTAGCCAAATCTGGTATGATCCTACTAGTACGGCTTTAAATGTCCTTTCTAATAAAGAACTTATGATAGTTCTTGACAAACCAAGATGTTTTAGTAGGTTGTAAATGGATACGGCTGGCATACCCCTTGCTCCTACCTCTACCGCGTATAAGATATTCCTCGACAAGCTAAGGTGTTTTAGTATACCTTGGCTTGTCATGAAATATTCTTTATATAATTGAAAAACACTGTGAGGACTTGATCAATGATTCACGATATGGAACCGTGACAAAAAGGTATAACAGAGGATAAAAAATGCATCATAGTAAACAAGTTTTGAGACAAGCTATATTTAACCATATTGCATACCATTACTGCCGCACTGCATCGCATCTTAACACATCAAAACGTATCGCAACGCAAAAACACACAGCGGGTTGCACCGCATCGCATAGTTACGCAATGCGCTGCACAACTTCGCACTACAGTTTTACTTATCTATATGTATAATAATCTTAAGAATAACGGACTTCAAATTGTCAGAACTGGACCAAATGTGCCATGTTAAATTATTATTTCATAAAACATTCGGCCAGTGTCACGTTTCATGGAAACTACATAAAAGAAGATAGTTAATTGGATACTAAGAGACGAACCTAATTTCGGTCAAGACAGCGTGTGTCGGGTCCGCTAGATTATATATACTCTAGCAAAAAGCTTTGTGAGGGCTAACGTAGTTATTATAACATATTTTTTTCATATATGTATATATATTTTATTATATTATTATATTAAGAGGTGATACATCTAGTTAAGATGTTAAATTAATGTGTTCAAGCAAATATATAGGCGTGATAGGTCTTTAGTAAAGTATACCACAAAACTGCTCAGGTTGTGGGATAGTGTTTGGGCTCGCTTCCCTCGCCCTAATTACAAATTTAAAAAAAAACGTGCCATTGTCTGGTGAAATGTGACGAATGCCCGCATCCAATGCGGGAGGGCTTCGTATCGGTTCCTGTCTGACTCAGTTGGGGTATCGAACTTTTCTAAATTGAAAACAGGTCAGTGAGTCTGGTGGTCTTCATACATTGAAGTAAAGCAATTTTCTCTTTTGACACAATGGTATAGCTTAAAGTGATTCATGTCTCACAAAATGTAAAGAGAAACCAAAACTTCACTGCAGTAAAAATTAGAACGTTATAGTGGCAAAGGGTATGCTATAACTTAGTCTTTGCTCAAAACCAACAACGAATGGGGAGGAAGAATAAAAGAAAGAACTCTTAACTTAAAGACAGGCGAAAAGACGAATATTAATTTATACTAGAGATAAATTAATAATCGTTCGTAATTCACCCCCAAATCTTTAGATTTGCATACCATGTGTTTATAAAAAAAAATGTCTTGTACCATGACATTGTTACATTTGACAATTACTCATACTTTCGTCATGACTTCGCTTTTACCATCTCATTGTAAAGAACCATCCATGTGTGTGTAAATCGTTCGGCACTGGTGTGCGTGTAGTTTTCTTTTAATATATTTATAATTGCATATTTTGTAAAAATATTAGCATTTGCACATCCTCCTCTATATAAACTATGATTGTGCCAAATTTTATAAAATGGTTTTTGCTTAACGTATTAATACATATTTAGCTGTAAATCCTTCTATTTCACTGATTGGCGACCTACCTAGGGACGCAATAACCGCTGGCTGTTAGTGACTTATGACTAGGCTATGTATAAATAGAAAAAAAAACCTAATATTGATTGTTATAATGAGTCTTTTTCTGCTAAACACATGAGTCAGTAGCCTTCAATCTATTCAATGCCGCAGCAGTATGTTGTTTAGATAATTACTAGATTACTGGTCATAGCTACGTAATATGTCACGTGTCAGTTGCCTCATGTAATCTGAGTCCATATAATCAAAATACGATAGGTACAAGCAAATCGAGTCTTAAATACCTTTTCACAAGGTATAAATTTGAGCTAGTATGTGAGATGTGGTCCAGTTCGTACGTCACATGCACAGTTTCATGGTAGCGGTGTTGAATTTCTATAGCACACCTCGTCAAGGTTTCCAGGTAATGCCATTATGAACTAGCCAGTGAATAAGATACTATCATTACGTAAAACAATTCCTACCGATTATAGTTACGTTCGTGGTATTATATAGGATACTAGATAAAATCAGACGCTAATTTGTGGGATTCCGAGACGAGCATGGTCTTTTAGAAATTGCCTCTTTAAATAATTGTTAATAAGTTACAATCAGCGCGATCAAAGTCGCGGGTTTTGGCTAACAAATAATAATTAACGGTTAGGGATCACCCAGAAGTTACGTCATACGTTATGGCAAGGGAGAGGGTTAACAATGTGTGACATTTTAAGACAAGGGACGGAAGGATCCGTTAAATTCGTGGCCTCATATATCAAAATCCTTACATACATAATTTTGCATATAAAGGAAAATTTTGTACAACTTTGAGATACACAGACATGAGGTGCCTATCCAGGTAGCCTTCACGTGTGTCCGCCTGCTACCATTTCTACTTGATATGTACGGTGGGAATGGTAGTGGTTTGGGCTGGCGCACCTTGGCCATCAGCCAATACCATCTTCTTCTGTAGTTCTTATTGGCTGATTGCGAATGACCTGGCGGAGGGCGTTATGTGGTTTACTCCTGGTACTTCTCTGGTCGTTCCACTTAGGAACGATAGCAGAGTGGACTTGAGAGCATCCACACGGCATGGGAGAGTCTTCGAGCGCGCCGGTGAGAAATAATACCTTGTCACAAACTTACTGCTGGGAGCCTAAGGGCCGGTCTGGTGGAAGGTAGCAATAAGGGCGTGGAGGAAGGAAAACAAACAAGCTGCGTAGTCGTAGGCGTCTTCCGGCTGGTTTAGTCCGCCGAATTGGGTGTGTTGATGGTACCTTGCGGATTTTAGTCCATACCTTATGAAATTATTATTTAAAGACTGTTTATTAAGTATTTATATGTGTATGCGACGACTAATACGATGGGGGCTGCTTCGCTTCGTCCCGATACCGAACGACCGGCGGGTACTCTCGACTATGGAACGGGGTTCCTACCTCAGCAACGCGATGGACCCGGCACCCGCACGGTGAATCCATGGAAATTCGTCTCGTCTCACACCCAGACCCGAGACAGGAACGAACCCAGAACCCCGAAATGGAAGACAAAGTAATTGCAAATTATGTATGGCTGATGGAACAACATGGTCACATATGGTCATAAAGCTACTTAAATAATGAATAAAAAAGTTCCCTTTTATGGTCAGTTGTTCACGTCTATATCTGTGTACCTTACAGTAACTTCTAAACTAATTTTTATTTACAGGCATCGTTATAACCTCGTTTCCATGGGGCTACCTGGTCGATACGCGAGGAAGAAAGAAAATAGTGATATATAGCTCACTGTTAGCGGGATTCTTTGGGTTGTTAGCAGCATTAATGCCTGAACTAATAAGTTTTATTATCTTCAAACTGTTGTCATCTTTATGGTAAGAGTTGTTTTTCTACGCTTTTATTGTCTTGTGTTGTGTTTTTGGGTGATCTTCTTTGTTTCATATCGATACCTTCTACGTAAGTTGTTGTAACCCCAAATTCCCAGATTTCCAGTGCAGCATTACAAACAACTAAATTGTAATATAACAGTCACTTTTTAATATATTATTGTGTACAATAATATAATCGTCATTATTG
>JANCMC010010317.1:0-11613 GCA_024363005.1 Charaxes varanes | reverse complement strand
TTAAGCTTAGTAGGAGGGGAAAAGGGAATATTAGACATACCTAAAAAGTATTCCTAATATTCTTTAAAAAAAAAGTATAGTAAAGTATCTTACAATTGTATATCTACCGTTGAGCTATCGAGGTTATGTCATAACTTTTAAAAGCATTTAATTAGTGCAAGACCTCCTTTCGAACGTTGCACAGAGATGAGCGGACCCGACCATCTAGTAATAAATCAATAAAAAATTAGCTACAAACAAATTCGCCGGCATCGTTCAAAACTATAATAAATCTATATCGAATCTTGCTCAACGTAACAGCTATCAGGTTCCCATATTAATTTGGAAGCGACTGAAAATCATTAATTATTAAAGCCACCCACTTTTGAGCACGAATCTTCGTGCAATACGAGTAAATAGATGGTCAAAAATAATTAAAAATGTAATGGCTAATATTATATCTATGTTAAAGTGCTAATCCACTTAAGGCGAATTTCGTAAGTTTAATTAAATAAGGCAATTTCGCTCTAAATACAAGTATACATATGTGTGTGTGCGTGTGTTTGTATAAACGTATATATACTGAACTAACACACGCGGACGTCTGTTCACAAGGAAGACAACTTAATGCCTGTGTTATAGGTAACAGACGCCTGTTATACACAAATATTTTTTTTGAAATATATAAATACATACATATAGATAATACACCAAGACCCGAGGCGGGACTCGAACCCACGAGTCTTACGTCGTGGATCTCGACGCCACAGGGGTGTCCCTGCTAAGTACGGGACCGACCGGCCCCTGTGACGCCATCATCCTGAGTGATATGAAATTATTATTTATAGATTGATGTTGGTGACATATTTTTTACGATTTTTTTACTTTATGTTATAATTCAGTATCTTTGAATGTGTATTTAGGCATCTCAGAATGCGTAGGATTGTGTTTGTCCAACATAGATCAAGTATGCGTGAAATATATAGATAGTATGTATTATCAGGAATGCCGTCTGTGTTTCCGCGCTTCGATTGACGTCAGATGTTCTCATAAACAGTATCAGTTACTTGTACGATACGTTTACGTTCAAAGCAATAGAAATAATGATATAAATGTTTTAATGTGCCCGGATGCAGGCGTTAACCTGTTATATGTAAATAAATATGAAATGACCGTCTGTGATTTCAATATGAAACATTTTTTAAACGAAGAATATATATATATGTCAAATTTCACGAAAATTACGCGACGGATGAGTATGAAATTTGGCACAGTTATAGTTTATATAGAGAATTATAAAATATGAATTATTAATGTCTTAAACTATTGTGATAAAACACACGCAGACCAATACTCAATTGAATTAGAGGTAGCGCCACACTTGCAGCCCTTTTGGTCTACCGCGTCGAGCGTCCGAGTACCAGTACCTTTTTCCCACATGAGATCGACTGCAACGTAAATATATATACAGGACTATATGACACACGGACGTCTGTTCCTAAGGGAGACAACTTAATGCCTGTGTTATAGGTAACAGCAACCTGTTATACACAAATACTTTTTTTTTTAGAAATATATTAATACGTACATATGGATAATACACCCAGACTCGAGGTGGGAATCGAACCCACGACTCCCGGAGCAGATGGCAGGGTCACTGCCCACTGCGCCAACGGGCTAGCCAGACATACTAGTAGTTTTTTGTAAAATAAAATAAAGAATTTCAGAATAGAAGCTTGTCAAATACTAGCTATACCTGTGACTTCTTACAGGTAAAATTAAATTTAAAAAAAAAATAGATTTCATTTTAGCGTGATGATATCATAGCCTTCCTCGATAAATGGGCTATTTAACATTGAAAGCATTTTTCATATCGAAACAATAGTTCCTGAGATTAGCGCGTTCAAGCAAACAAACAAACTGTTCAGTTTTATATATTAGTAAAGATATAGATATCGTTTACAGAAAAATTATTGTATCAAGTAGCTATTCGCCCTTGTCGACGTCGTATTTCAAAAGCCTTCGTTTTTTGCAAAAAAAATCCAGGTCACCGTCGTCGTCTGGACTCCACGTTTTATCTTTCCGCACTTAACGGTGAAAGAGGGTATCCGTCTCCAACAACAGATTAACTATTTAAAAAATTGGAACATTGTCAAAAATAATAATAAAAAAAACATTTTCTCAAAATACTTACGTATTAGGTGCATTTCGCATGCCTCTGTGCCTAATATACACAATAACCAAAGTGCCATTGCCCAGAACGCCTACAATAAAAATTATAGCAAAAATAACAGGAACCAAGTATGTCTCTATCCTTTCCTTATAGGGTGTGTAATCATTATCCGATGAATTGTCAAACACGACGCTGCTTGCGTTCAACTGCGTATGCATTTTGCCATCTGTAACAAAAGAGAAAGAGGTTAATTAATTAGAAATGGTCGCCGTTTCAGCGGAGATGCTGCAGAATTCACAAGAACTGCTGCAGTGCTGGTTTTCAGATGCCACCTATTATTGCTTCACACATAGGTCACGAGGCGACAAAAAAATGAAATAAAGATAAAACATACTACTATTAAAGTTAACAGAGCTAAATTGTACAGTAAAATTAGGAATAATCTAAATATCTGCCTTAATACCGGAGCCAGACGTAGCTCAAAGTGTTTGTACATTTTTGACCTTGAAGTCTACAAAGTTCTTCAAAATGTTGTGAAGTTACACAAAATCCCCAGTCATACTACATGATCATCAAAATGATCATTCAAATGTATTAAAAAATATAAAAATAAATAACAAAATAAGCAATTTATTTTTATATTTTTAGTTAGTCGTAATTTTTGCGGTAGATGAAAGTATGTCATATAATATAACGTAGACTGCAAAATTTAGACGGCATATTACTAAAGGGGCAAACAAGCAGGCAGCAGGCACCTAAGTGCCTACCGACGCCCATGGACATCTGCACGACCAGAAGGCTAGCAGATGCGAGTTTAGGGCACCGGGAAGTCTAACAAACCGAACGAAACGCGACAACAATACCATCACTTGACGTGACAGCTTTGCCGCCACTTTACGCCCATCTCACGTGAGAAAGAGGTACTGGTACCAGGACGTGCCGGCCCAATTCGGCTACAACTGTGGCAATAATAAATCTATGATAAATACACACTCGGCAATGGTACTGTACTGTACGACGTCCGCTCGGGAACTACAGAAAATTAGCTTAGTGCATTGACCTCATAATTATACAAAAAATATATAACGTGATCTCTATAGGTTTAGAAGTTATATCAAACAAAGTACGACCTATCCAGCGCTATGTTAATTTTTTTCGCCTCTGAAACATATGAGTGACCTGTCATTCAATTCTGAAATAGTCTCCCTTTTTGGAATCGTTTTTCAGATATGAAAAATATCAAAAAGTTTTTGAGAAATTTCCCAAGTACCAAACTCCACATTTAATTTATAACTTTTGCTAATTTTGCAAGCGGCTGTTGAATTGAAAATAATAATAATTTATTGGCACAAAATTACATCACTATTTCTAATACAACTTAGATCTATATTTCACAATTGGTACAGAAACGTTAGTGCAGATAGGTGGTCCACCTGTCCCTAAACTAGGTTCCGAAGGAGATGACAATGAACTTCACGGAGATTTAAATTTTCATGATAAGGATTATTCATATTGATTCTCTAAACGTTTTCAGAATAATATTATCTCGATACGTTTGATTAAAATAATCACCATCGTTAATGAGGCAAACTGGTTCATGGCGATGTTTTCCGACACAATTATTGTAATCATCACAAAGGATTCCAATTCTACCACAAACGTTATAATACTTATAGTAGATAGATCAAGGATTAAGGTTTACGGAAATCCTTTAGGATCAAGTTAACATAAGTGTACAATAGACTGCAATCAAAGATAATTTACTATACGTTTTCAACGAGAACGTATGATCAGTTGTTATAATCAACGATACGCTGAATCATAAACTTTAATATTCCTATAATATTATAATTATGTTAATATACTAAAACGCACATTAGACGCACAAGCAGATAAACAAATATTTTGAAAACTCCTCAGATTATAGAACAAAGTGTATATACTTAACTATAATTCTATAAATTTGAGAAGAACTCTTAAAATTTCTATTCAGACAACATTCATGTGACAATAAGATACCAGACGCACATTTCAATTTATTTGTAAGAATTAATAAAAAAAACTTTAACAAAATGTCCAAAGAGTGTTCTCTTTGTAACGAACAAAATGACTAAACATTTTTTGGCCGTCAGCAGTTTGATTATTCATCAGTACAAGACTTTGCCCAGATTTCTTTTAATTAGAATCTTTGGTGTGACTACACCTCTAAGCCCTTGAATGAGCGGCGAAACAAAACGAGTCAAAAGCACGCCCGTTAATTACATCCACGAGCTATTTCACATTGTATACCTATTAATTGTTCCTCTGTCGGCGTTGCCGGAATGTTTTTCGGGAAAGCGAGAGAGAGAGATTAAAATTTGGTTTCTAATGTCGAAATACAATATACTAGTGTTAATTTTTTTATTACTCAAAGCTGCTTCGTCGATTTATCCCCAAAAGAATATTAGACATTACTTTTTTTTAATATTTAGACGAAAAATGTTCTCGCCTCCAGTCTAACCACAAATTCTGCAATGTAGAACTAATGGGAAGAGTAGGGAGAACCAATAAACAAAAATTTTGCGTTTGTATTGTAAACAATCTAAAAAAAATAAGATTGCGGTACCTTGGTAGCTCTGTATAAACCAAATCATTGAAATCAACGCGGATGAAGTCACGGGAACAGCTAGTGATATATAAAAAGGCTATATTAGCAAAAGAAGATAGTTAACAAATCTATTATACAGTACTAATCCCAGACTATAATGAATCCCGCGGCGCCGACCGCGCTCTACCTGTCGGCAGCCCTTTGCCTGCGCTCTATTAGACAATAAAAAACCTAATATCTGTTCAACGCTCCACTAGGGCTACCTACCGTACTCTAATATTGTGAATATAATATATGAAGCTATTTTACATTCAAAAATCTATACCTGTACCAGCAAAATCCCTGCACAA
The DNA here is from genome assembly GCA_024363005.1 of Charaxes varanes. NCBI lineage: Eukaryota > Metazoa > Arthropoda > Insecta > Lepidoptera > Nymphalidae > Charaxes > Charaxes varanes. The sequence continues at coordinate 6,524 of JANCMC010010317.1, read as the reverse complement.
CCCACTAAAAGACCTTGGCTTGTCAAGATCTATCATAAGTTCTTTATTAGAAAGACATCTAAAGCCGCACTACTAGGATCGATAGCTCAACAGCGTCACACTCCTGTATTCATTTAGATATCAGTATCTTTCGCCCGAACATTACAAATTTCAGTAGCTTTAGTCCAGAAATTACAGATTGCAGTAGCTTTAGTTAAGGTTTAATGTTCGGGATATTACAGATTCAAGAGTTTCAGTACGAACAAACAGATTTCAGTAGCTTTAGAACGAACATTACAGATTCCTATAGCTTTAGCATGAACAATACAGATTTCAGTAGCTTTAGCACGAACATTACAGATTTCAGTAGCTTTAGCACGAATATTTCTCAGCAGCTTACAGCTTTACTCGATTTTTAGCAAATTAGTCGTGGAAAACAAATCTGGACGTTTCATTTGACATTCGCTTTCGAGAGTTAATGAAGCTAAGCAGTTACTGAAATCTTTGAACACAATTCTATGAAATCAACGCAACGGAATGTACATATACGTGATGTTACATTGTAAATAAAAAACAATACGTGTTTTGTAATACGAGTTCGGGCCTACGCTACACGTGTTGGCTCAGAGCCAGACTCACCTTATTAAAGCACTAGATATATCCCATTACTTCGCCCGAGCTAAATTCATCGGTTTTGTTCAATTTTGTTGTTTTACATTTTTCTGCGGAAACCTAATAATTTTGCTAAAATTATTTATTTTTGGCAACATAAAAGATGATGGAATGAAAGCTCCGTCCAAACGTTTTAATTGTTATATTTTTGTATTTACAAATAGACCAGCAATTTGGTAAAATCTAATCTAATAATCTAATAAAATGCAGTAAAAAAATACAAACAGACACCTAAATTTAATTATTTATGTACAAAGATAAACGTGCATCTTGAATCAATAAATAAGATTTTACGATTTTCGTATAGACGTTTGAATGGCTCGTCTATAGAATATTTATTTCGATCGTTAGTACTCTAAGCGTATAAATGAAACTGTGGTGTCTATTTGTAATAAGTTAAGTGTAAATTCATTCATTTTACTTATTCATATAATTATATTATATATTACGGTACTTATAATAAAAGAAAACTAATGTTTACAATTTGTATACCTGTTTGATTATTATAGGTCATCTTCGAAACGGCTGGAACTATTTTTATGAGACGGAAGTTCACGTTCAGTGGAAGATAATTTAGTTTATAAGAAATAACATAGACTACTTCATTTTGACTAAACGTTTAGGATCCCTCGATTTAAAATTAGCTTGAAATAGTGAACTAAGTGTTCAACTTTTTCGCGAACTTCTTTTAGAGTCATTGAAAGATATTTAACATAATTTTTATTTCATTTAATATTACATGTTACCCTGTTAGGGCGTTTCTATATCATCGTGATAGGGGTAGAAAGTTACGATTTTAAGTGATTCATTTAAGCGAGTAAAGTCTCGGATAAGGACTACTACATATATAAGCTTTTACGAGTTTGAATTTCTCGTCTATAGAATATTTATTTGGTTAACATAACAAGACGTTGGATGCATGCGAAGAATGTTAAGTCATGACGAAATTGGTGTCTAGCTTTGTAAGTAAATACTGTTAACTCCTACGGGGATATTTGGTGTTATAGAGAGGTGTGAGTGGCCAAGAGGAATCTACCTATACTTAACAATGCCAAAGTCAAACTTTTTATATTCACGTTTATTTTTTTTATGTTGTTGGTACATTATAGTTAGGTACTTTGATGGCCTATTTTTCTCATGTTTATTAATATATCATTGGATCATTTGCTTTAAAATAACAATTGAAAAACATAATTTTAAAATTTGTCTTTGACTTTGTCTTTATTTGAGATATAAAGTATCAAGACGTAGCGATTGCAGTACAAAAGAAAATTCTAGTAAACGCACTCCGGCAGATATTTCTTTATACTCAGCGACACAACCACTCTGGGGAAATAAACGGAGACGGCGCTAGCTTGGAACAATATCGCGGCGTTGCCCGTTGTCTTATACAAAAATTGTTACCTATACACCACTCTCATTTAAATTGAGTGCCTCAAAAGCTTAGTGGCTGAGGAAATGGATTGAAATACGACAAGTTAGGTTCAAACCCCGACGTCACTGGGTACTGTCGCAAGCGGACAGTTTTATAGGAACATTTAAATTGACATGAGTGATTATTGACACCCATGCATGACTGCACTATCATGTAGGTCGCTGATGCGTTACCGGTCTTTGAGAAATTAACGTGATCTTCGCCTAATTTGTCTGAACTCCGATGTTTAATTTAAGTATCCTAATTGTCTGACATCTGATGTCTCTTCAAAATTTCCCAATTGTCTCATAACAGATGTTTTTTTGAAGTTCCCTAATGGTCTGAAATATGATATCTCTTTGAAATTACCCAATTGTCTGAAACCTGGCGTCTCTTTGAAGTACACTAATTGTCTGAAATCTGATGTCTCTTTGAAATTACTCTGAAATCTGATGTCTCTTTGAAGTTCCCTAATGGTGTGAAATATTGTCTCTTTGAAATTACCTAATTGTCTGAAACCTGATGTCTTCTTTGAAGTACCCAAATTGTCTGAAATCTGACGCGTCTTTGAAGTTCCCTAATGGTCTGAAATATTGTCTCTTTGAAATTACCTAATTGTCTGAAACCTGATGTCTCCTTTGAAGTACCCAAATTGTCTGAAATCTGACGCGTCTTTGAAGTACCCTAATTGTCTGAAGTTTGATGTCTTTTAATGTTTCCAAATAGTCTGAAGTGGTGAAGTCTCATTGGAAGGCTAAGCTAAAAATAGACCTAAAAATAGACCTCTGACCTAATAGGTTCAGTCTACCCTTATACTATTAAACTATTTAGACCTTTAATCTTCAATATTAGTATTTCCATGATTTTGAATAAAAAACCTTGCTTCTCATATGTGTTATGAATACGTAAGCGTCCTTTATCGCATACAACTGTTATTTTCTTACATAAAATTTAACCGAATCGTTGATTTAGGCACATAGTCTATTGAACTCACGTACATAGATTATTTGACACCCGTTTTGGAGCGTTACCAGAATAATAAGAAGTTTACTATATCTTTAGAATAATAATACAACGAATATTCGTTTTTATCTATTCATCTATGTATATCTATACTATATCTATAAAGCTTAAAAGTTTGTTTGTTTGTTTGAACGCTCTAATCTCAAGAACTACTGGTCCGATTTGAAAAATTCTTTCAGTGTTAGATAGCCTATTAGAGGAATTATTAGAGGAAGGCTGAAGGCTACAGACATGTACATTCATCACGCTACAATTTAATCTATTTTTTTACCTAATTTCACGAGGACAAAGTCGCGGGCACAGCTAGTATGTTATATGCCACATGAAATATAAATGAATGTAAGAACTTGTATTTTTAAAACAGTGGCCAACTAGTTTCTTGCTGGTTCTTCTCGGTGCTCCCCTTTTACCGAACCACTGGCAGCATTTAAATATGATCACTTCTACTTATTTATTTTTTCAAATTCAATGTTTTTTAGTGTATGATTGAAAAAAAACTATTTAAAGAATAATAAAGATTTTTTGATACTTGCAACACTATCGTATTTGACAACCAGACCACCAGGCCAGATGCGTTGCCTGCCTTTAAGAATTGAACAAAATCATTGAAGTTCCGATTTATAAATAGGCTAGCTAGGTCGAATATTTTCTTTTACTAATTTTCTGAAACGAAAGAAAGAAAGCTTTGTCCGTCTAGCTGTCTGTCTGTTTATTTCGGGCAATCTCCGAAACCACTGGACGGGACTATTTCGACGGGACTTTCACAGGCAGATAATGATGTCGCAAGGAGTACCACAGGGTACTTTACTTTCAAAAAACAATTAGGGTACACAAACCCTCAAAATTTTAAATAATCGATGAAATCATGCGGCCGAAGTCACGGTTTACAACTAGCTTACAATAAGATAATACAAGTTAGCTCGGCCTAGCTGGACAGTCGAGTATGCGGGACTGCTTGCCTCAGTATGGTAATATGTCATTTTTATCACCGGGTAAGGTTTTATAGCGCGCCGTCCTGAGCCGCTACTTTCATGCCGCTCTCAAGTGTGGGAAAAACTTTCACCTTTTCCAATATACCAATAATTCTAGATTGATATGCTACTAACATACATACTATATTAACTAAAAGAAATAACCTCACCTATTTCGCAAAGGGCGGCAACGCATCTGCGAAACTTATGCGAGAGTAACCATCCATGGCTGGCTGGCCCGTTGGTGCAGTGGGCAGTGACCCTGCCTTCTGCTCCGGGGGTCGTGGGTTCGATTCCCACCTCGACCGCTCTGTGATTGTATTCCACTACATCATACTCACTCGCGGCAGTTGCTTTCTTCGCGACGCGACCAACTGCGCGTTGAAACTTGTATGAGTCTCACCGACGGCGACATTTTTGAATGAACTGCCTGCCTGTTAGCCACTTGTTATTTTTATAACGGGCGTGGCGTCAGCTGAATCTCAGCACAGTGTGTCTAAAAATAATTGGGCCTGCAGCATAATGCTGAGCTGTACTATCCTTTCACTGTAGGTGCACATAGGTGCACATACTCAGCTAGCCTACAATTATGTATGCTTAATTTGTTTTTAGCTTTATTTATGTGTCTAGGCTGTGTATATTAATGTGGCTGTGTAAATAAATGATTTCTATTTTAATAATATAGTATAAAAATCACTTTTAATTTGTAATATAAATTTTCAACTCTCTAGTTTGATTTCGTGAAACAATTAAGGACTTTTTTTTTTCAGTCGTGTAACAAGAAATGAAAATGCACTTGTATACCTTCATTAAGGCAGCCATACTCGTTTGGTACTATAAAATAAATTAACACTATTCTTGTGGTTTTCTTTCAAAATAATTGCATTAATCCGCTTGAAACTTTATTTTTACCATGTTTAAAAAGTGAGCGATTGAGGAGGTCGTAGCTTAATTAGTGGCCGGCATTTGACTCGATTGCTAGGTTAAGCAGCCCTTATCGCTCCCGGGTAGTTGGGTGAACCATTTTGGCAATGGTTTTTAAATATTATGCAACTGGTTATGCATAAGTTGTGCAAGGTAGGAAAATCCTGTCAAATTTCATGGGAGTGAATTTTATGGCCTCGGGTTGGTATGGGTGGAATTTTTATTTTTTAAATTTATAATTAGCGGATCCGATAGACGTTATCTTGCGTCTTATTTGCCGATTAACCAACCTCCTTAATGTCTTTTGCATAAAACCTGACACTGGCCGAGTGTTTAGAACTAATAATTTTACATGACACTTCAGTCAAAAAGTCTAGTGTGAACGTCATCTATTTAAAGCATAGTAGCATAGTATCGAAAAAAACAACAGCAGTTTTTAGTATTTTGTAAATAATGCTTCGACTTTTCCTTTCTCCCTTTTCTTTTAAATCTTCCTTGAAATGAGTTGAATGAAACAAAATAAACAGAATTTATATTGGTATAGCCATTTTCGAGTTTTATGGAGAGTAATGAACATCGATTGATTGTTCCAAACGAATCTGTATCGTTCAAAATTATGAAAAGTATAGACAGCATAGCAGCAAAATATGTATATAAAAGGCTTTATTTCATGGTACGATAAAACTCGGATATAACCCTTGAATGAACACTTTAGCAGTCAATCGAAGACTTATCCCTCGGGATACAAGTCCTCGGAACAAGGGATAAAAATGAGCTTTATTTAATATGAATTGTGGCTTTCTTTCCTTTTCCAGTTTCTTTATTGTTTATTATAGAAATATAGTATTTTTTTTTATTCCATAGTCCATTGAAAAGTTACATCGGAGAAGGAAAATTATAAGGCAGATTTTTTTTCATTCCATCGTGTCTTTGGGAATTTAAATCCAAGTTTTATGGCGAAGGTAAAAAAGGAGGAGTCCTTTGTTAAAATTGTAACAATGGGCTATAATGTAAATAATTAATAGTAGATGCAAGGAGCGCAAGGTGAGTCATTAATGCACAAGTATTAACAATAAAACTGAAGAAAATATGTTGGTTATATACTAAATTAACACCAGTGCATTAATTACTCATTTCAGTAAGGTGTGTAATATACTTTTCTTTCAACTACACCGCTGTCAATTTCCATTTTGAAACTTTTCTTGCTAAATATTTAGTATCAAAATTTTATAGGTGCAAAATTCACGCCATTTGTTTTTTTTCCGATTTTATTGAGACGATTTTTATTTTTAGTCAGTGTATTTTTGATCCAATGGATACATTTTATATGAAGGTTTCAAGAGTGCTATGAGCGACATTAAACGTCTGTGGTAAATTTATATGAAAATAAAAAACAGTGCAGTAATGAAATTTAAGTCAACATCACTGCACTGTTTTCGATCTAAGCAGAAAAGGCGTGCTTTGTGATGGGTTGTGTATTGAGTAATGATAACATTACTGCGTATATGGAAGAAAAATATATTTGTGGTGAAGCTGTTTTC
>JANCMC010010310.1:0-11613 GCA_024363005.1 Charaxes varanes | reverse complement strand
GGGTTAGTTTGGATGGGTAGATATATCAGTCTGCTCGCGGACAATGACAGACGCGTGCGATAGCTGTACCGACGGACAGATTACTGTGGGGATTTGGCACAACCCTGAATACTTGCAGGTGATCTGCAAATAACAAACGCGTATTTGATAGAGACAGGCCGAAATCCGGGACAAGCAGCGTAACGTTTTTTTTTTTTATTAGTTAATTGGATAAACGAGCAAACGACCGGATCTTTACTTTTTTTAAAATATACATTCGTCCGCGTAAAATTAGGTGAAAAAATTAGATTCAATTTTAACGTGATGTTATACAGCCTTTCTCCATGAATAAGCTATATAACACTGAACTAATTTTTCAAATCGGACCGGTAGTTCCTGAGATCATCACGTTAAAGTAAACAAACAAACAAACTCTTCAACTTTATATATTAATCTAGACCAGCTTGCAATTCATTCCACGACTTTTGTTTAATTTCTTTGGGTTTTAAATTTTTGCGTAACCCTAATTGTATTGCTATAAATAAAGCAGCTCTTGATGTATATATATAAAATAAATAAAAGCGAAACCTAACTTAACATGAAATCACGAAAACTGCGGGACGTACACATATGAAATTAGACAGGGAAGTAGTATATGGTCAGTCACGGGAAACAGCTAGATATTAATAATGTGTAAAATTAAATTTTAATGTGAGCGCAGTGACTAATTACTCGGCTATAAGCACTGCAGCGCTGATTTTCAGGCGTAACCTTTAGTGTGACGCCACGATCACCCCATCGACAATTTTTTTTTTTTTACCTTCGCCTATAATACATGAAATACACATCCACCTTTCTATATATTATTCATTAACGGCACATGCATTTTATTGATATATATTATACAGGGGCTTTAGATCTAATTATACATTTGTTGTTTATTTAGTAGAAATTGCCTTAAATGACGTTTAACTGTGTTCTGGGATCTATCGTATATCGTAGTATCGGTATTGGGCAATAAAAATATCTGTGGTTAAATAATTGCAGTAATAATTAAAATTAAATGTGGCTAGTGTTTTTGATTATTGAAACATAGATTTTGCTCAATAAGTAGGGAGTTGCTGCCCGTATCTTCTTGATGAATTGAGATAAACGCTACGAATGGTATACATTCGTTGAAGGCATTGAAACCTACCGGAATGGGGTGCTTATCGGGAGGAAGTAGGTGGCGAAATAATATATACGATTGTACTTATCGCTCCAGAATCGGGATAGGGGAGCCGTTTTGAAAACGAGGGGGAGTTTATTGATAATTTCATATTAATCTGGTAACTGATGTGGCGGTTTTCGTATCGTTAAGCTATTCAAATGGTAGATAAATTGGCCAATTTTTTTAGCCATAAATATTGATTAGATAAACAAAGCATTTATTTTTAAATACTCTTCATTAGTTAATTAATTGGCGAATGACCATCCACTTCGAATTCTTCCCATTCTATATTCGGTGATGCCTCCGAGCGCGACCTTCCTTGTAACATAAAAAAAACTCACCCAGTCATTTATGGATTTAACCGCCGATTTCAGATCGGAAAAGTTGATAGAGTCGACTTCACTGTTGTAGGAACGAGCTGCGTTTTTGAACTGATCATCCAACGCAAACTTGTTAGAGACCAAAACCTTATTGGCTATGGTTAAGTAATCATCATCCATCGATGCGAACCTCTGGCTTAGCTGGCTGTAAGCGTCGAAGGTCTGGAATGGCAAAATAAGAAAAAAAAAACAGTAAATACACAATGTATTTATATATAGACACACTTTATTTAAAATCACAATTCATTTATACAGTTGGGTTTTTTTTCAACACACAAATAAATTAATATATCTATTGCTTGCTCATTTCATACAACTTCGTAATGGAATACGAAATACGTAATAGGTAAATAATCTATTTGATGAGACCGCCATGTCATCAAAAACAGTTAATTATAATTTTACTAGCTGTACATTTACTTATTACCATTCTTGGGTGCTTATTCAATTAGGATTTCTACAATCCTTGTGTGGTAATTCGCTTAGCTTTAGCGACACTTTGAGTAATGTCATGAGATCATAGATAGGTGTGTCTAAATATTCTAAGAAGGTTTTAATCCTGGAGATCTGTTTGAGAGACCGTTTATTAAGTGAGACGTTTTAGATCAATTAAAGTTTCAACATTTTTATCAATAAATTTATTTAACTTACAAACTTTCAACTATTCTTTTATGATGTATATGAAGCTATGAGAAAAGATTATGCCAGGATGCTATATAATAATATAGCATATAAAAAAGTAGTAAAACAATAATGTATAAATTATATTGAGATATTTTAAACCCTAAGTCATGTATTGTAAATAAAATAATAATAACAGTTGTTAACAACTGTATTTCAAAAATCTAATACAACTTTTGGTAACACTGAAAATCAAGCTATTCTTAGTAGAGTGGAAGAGGCACAATACGTGTAAATTATTAAATCAAAACCGCAAATATTATTTAGTCAGCAAAACATTTAAGCCAACTCTGAATATGGTAAATATATTGTATTCTTGGGATGTATAAATCACATATAAATGAATAATATATTTTCTGACGATATAAATCCAACTTAGAATAAACAAGATGTCATAAAACAATATTTCCCAACATGATTTTACATTTTTTTTCTGTCTTTAGGATTCATCGAATATCAATATTTTATTATATATAATAAATATGTATATTTTTAAATATTCACTTGTATAAGTGTATTACTTGTATACTTGTATAAGCTCTATTACTCAATTGAGAGAAGAAAGTCTGAGTGTAAATTAGTTAAAAATACTTTTGGGATCATCGTATGAAAACTCAAGAGTTAAGAGCTGTCGCAGCAAGAGCGACTTAACCTAGCGATCGACTGAAATGTCGACCACTGATTAGGCCACAACCTCCTCCTTGACTAGTAAAAATCATAAATCCCATTAACTCGATTCATCAAGGAAATGAAAAGTGAACTTCCTTTTAGATTCCTTATTAGTTAAGTTCCTTTTAGAACCTTCATTTCCTTTTATAATTTATATATATGAAAGCGGAAAGTCATCTATGACGGAATCTCGAAAACTGCGGGACATACAAAAATGAAATTTGTCTGGGGGACGAGGGACACTTTATAGTTAGTAGACATCCGATAGGACCGGATTTCTTAATAGGGCCAGATTAAGGAGATTTTTCTAAAGTTCTTGCTAGTTTATTTATACGGACGAAGTTGCAAGTAACTGCTAGTGTTTAATATTATTCTTATTTCTTTCTTGTAACGTTATATGTAATTTAATGATTGTTAAGTATTACTACTTGCATTATAGCATAGATTAACCCTTAGTGGTGTTTAGTGGATATTAGTAATTAAATGCTTTAGAATTTGAATTGCTTAAATTACAATAAGGTTGTCTTCTTCTAATAACTCTGGGTCCTCTATGGTAGGAACATTAGACGAATAATATTAATCGATTGGTTTTTTTGTAGTAGTTCTTTCGAATATGATAAAAAGCACGTTTTTTGGGGCTTGATAAGTCTAATTTAACCTTATTCTATGCTACTTAATATTCTCAATTTTGGAGCATAATCTTCTAGGATATCTATAATCGATTGTGCTGAAATTTTGCATATATTTATATCAGATTAAAGTTAAGTTTACAGATTGAAAGCGGGCAGGCTTTTCACTAGATGATAAGTGACTAACGACAAATAGGGACGCAGTTGTATTGTTAGAAGGTTCGCGAATGCATTAGTAATTGCTTTGTGAACTACTGGACACAATATGCATGCACATATAATTATATATATGTATATTAGGCTGATTCCAGAATTATATTGTTTTTCACTAGCCTATATAATCTTCCGGAAAGGTGTAATGAGACTGTAAAAAGCTAAGGTCTTATTATTAATATTTAGAGGTCGTTCATCGTGAACTTCTACTCCCCATATAAATAGTATGGGATAAACTTAATTTGGAATTTTGTTATTCTTAAATTGCTGTTTGAAATGCACCATATCACATTCTTCTAGAAAATTTAACGCTCTGCAGAAAAGGTATCATAAGATTTTTTATACATACAATCTTTTAAAAGTTGTTTTATTATAATATTATAAAAGTTATTTAAGGTCAAAGCAGGTATATATATACAAACATATATGGCATAATTATACTTTTTATAGAGATTGATTTGTGAATTCAAATACTCTTATAAAATATGCATTATTAATTCATTAAATCATTACAATAAAACCTTACGCATACTAATGCCTAACTATTTACACACACATGGAGAATAATTCTACAACGCGTTTTCCTATAATGTGGAATAAACCTACCGTGTTATAGGGGGGATTGCAGTATTAAGATATTTTTGCTTACCTTAAAACCCTAAGTAGGAACTTAAGTACACATTAATTTTGTCGTAATACAAAATTTCTTTACCTTTTAGCAAAATGAAAAAGAAAACATTAGCAATTTACATTTTCTAATCTTGCTGGTACTTCCAAATGTTCGCAGAGTTCTTAGTCAACTTACCTTTTTTTAAATCACAACAACGGCCGACTATGGCCTAATGTGGCATAATTTTGCACCAAAATATTGCTCTACAAATAGTTCTTGAACTGATCTTATTAAAGTATTTCATTTAATCCTTGTTCTAGTTTTATTGGTGATCAATGTTAAAAAATTACAAGTTTGTTCATAGTCTTCAGTAAAAAGAATACGAATTTAGTCAAAAAAAGCAGTGAGGTTTAAAAATAGTCCCAAAAGGTAGATCCTTTAGTGTAAAAACATTACTTTTGTTAAAGAAACCACATTTAAAAGTAGGCCCAAAGGGTGTTAGATTCTTTAGTGGAAAGTTCTTATTTTACGTTAATTTAGACAAAGAAGGGACTGACATTACAAATAGTCCCAAAAGGTGTTAGACTCTTTAGTGTAAAGACCTTACTTTTCTTTAATTTGGTCAAAAAAAGCACTGGCATTAAAAAAATAATGTCTTTGATTCTTCAGAAGAGATCTATTTTTTTTAATATGCTATGACACCAGCCGCATATTGTACCGCACATCAGTTGATCCTCCTAAACCAGAATTATAATGATAATCATTAGTATTGTCAACCTATATTGACCCACTGTTGGGTATAAGGTCTCCTCCCCCTTACGCCCTAGTTGTCGATCCTGGGTTAACCCCACCCAACATGACCCTGCTGTAGATCGGATCGGGTTATAATGTTTTTTTTTTGTTGAATTAGCCTATTGTGTCCCAATGGGCAAAGGCCTCCTCCTTCGCAGTCCACTTTCATATTTCCTGGACCCATCTCTTCCATAACTTTCCCGCAGAGGCGTCCAAATCGTCGCGAACCTCTTTCTGAGTCTGCCTTTTATAAACTAACAAAAAATCAAAGAAATGGTTTTAAAAATTATAATTATTAAATTATAAAAGTTTTTAAAACTTTTATTACGGGATCTTGTTGAGTCGGTATTTAAGAGAGTCTACAAAGCAAATAATTTTTGCCCAATTATTTAAAGTTCTTTATCTTCAATGCCGGCGTGGATGCTGTAAAATTTTGTTGTCTAGCTCATTAAAAATACGCTTTTAGATTTTTTCCACCCTCAATAAATTACTTTATGTAACGTAGTCGTTTTAGCCACAGAGTCCCCATAACGGAACTGAGGCGCAGAGACCAATTTAACACTGGAAATAATTCAGTATTAAGTTATCACTATAAATGGGCAAACGAGCTGGCTGTACTCTTAAGTGACTATCGACGCCCATGGACAACTGCAACACCTGACTCTTTAAGGAAAAATTATTGTGTCCAGAAAAACATCCTGAACCAAAAAATGTATACTTTGCAATATGGTTCCATTATTATTCTTTTTTATGAATTAAAAACTTGAAGGCATACGTTGAAGGCCACGGAGGTGACCGGTGGGCCTACAGGCACTTTTTTGATGCAAATCGATGTTTTTTTAAACTTTTATTATTAATTAAAATTATTTTAAAGGAAATTCCTAATTGATCCGTTTGTTATATATCGTTCAGAGTGTTTTTCAGCAGTTTTACAAACTTGTATTTGTGTCAAGATGTCGGTGATCAATTCTGTTTAAAAAACTATATTAATTAGACTATGTATGAAAAAGTTAAAAAAGTATTAATAACCTAATGTGCACCTAAGATTTTATGTGACCTCAAATTGACTGTAAAATTAGGTATTCTAATAAACCTGTAAGCAATTACTAGTATTTTATTCTTTTAATGACGTTAATATTTTTTTTAATTTACGTAAACTTATATGAGAAACTAAACTACTTTGCTTTAATCTGCATATGAATATGAGGGAAAATCGGTGTAATGCTGCAACCCGAAAGCCACACCACCGAATCCGCCACCAAAGCACAGCACTACGCTGACTTTCCGATGTGCCTCAACGCACGTTTCGCTTCGACATAAAGCAATATACAAAATTATTTGTGCAACGATATGGTAATTTTTGACGAATAATGTTCTTACGGTCGTCACGTTTGGTATTGTCACAATCATATAAAATATCCTATACACATTTGTGTAAATCACGTAAGTCTTTTGGCATTGGTATGCGTGTGGTTTTGTTTTATTAATCTTTTTAATATATCATTTTGCATATAATAAAAAAATATTAGCATTCGCACACCTTTTATTAAAAAAGACCTAAATTCAGAATGTTTACTTTCTTTTTTTGAAGTCTTCCCTTTAAATTTTTCAGTAGGCCGGGAATTTTGCTGTGATAACCTTCTTATATAGCAGTTGAAAAAGAATCAAACAATTGCAGACTTACATGAGTGTACACATTAATTTCGATTCAAATTTTCAAATACTTCTTCAATATTGTGGAATTATTAAATGACGATCACGCGATCATAGCTATATGGTTAAAAAAAAATTGAAATGAGTTATAATAACAAAACAAATAATCATAGCGTTATTTTGAACAACTCATTTGATTGAGTGCCTTGATCAGTTCAATTTCATTACAATACGAACTGACGTAAAGTGAACATCGTACAAATATCAGAAGTTACAAAGAATTCTTTAAACATGCACGCAGAAGATAAATCGAAGCAAATTGTAAATTTGAATTGTTCTCAATCTATGAAGAAGAAAGAATTTACCAGCTCAAGAATGGACGATACAATGAATGTGGACCACAATGATATTAAGGCTATCATCAACAATTTGAAACCGTTACTATGGATCGAAAGCATATATGCTATATTTAGATTTCGGTTGATAAAGGAACACTTGAGACACCCAAGTAAAATGATGAAGACGTATGTAGCTTTCGTCTTATCATATATATCATGTGTTATGATTGTTGCGCTGTTGGCCTATTTATTAGAATTAAAAGCAATATTTTCTTCACTTGGATACGGAATGAAGATTGGGTTTTTATTCGTGTTCATGGCAACTGGGAACTACGTCATAGCCGTTATTAGATCCTTGTTTCTCAGTCAAAAGAACATCGATGTTGCTAAAGGTTTTACAAAAATCGATTCCATTCTCAGATTGTCCGAGAATAAACGCTTTTATATAAAAGAACGAAGGGAATTACACATTATACTGGCCGTAGGTATATTGACGCAGATCCTTTCAATCATAAATCAATATATAAAACCAAAAGACCCACGGGTGCTTTACGGTTTACTATTAATTTTACCTGACTTAAATTATTACGTTGAAACGTTTGCATTTTTTTTATTTTTAATCATGGTGAATAACAGACTGTCTGTTCTTAATAAATATTTAGAACAGTTTATACAAACGAGAAATCGTATGGATCAACACAACTTGCGTACAAAAGATAACGTCTATTTTCAAGAAAATTACATTGGCAAAATTTCTGTTGGAAATAATAAGATATTAGCGCGAGTTTATTGTTATACAGCAGAAACTACAACAGGTATTAATGAATTGTTTAATTTTCAAATTTATTCAACACTCTCCTCTACGTTCGTTTCCGTTACCTTAACTGTATGGACCTTCGTATATTACTCTCGAGGTAGCTTCGCTATTGGTTTTTTGATTAGAATTGGAATAAAATGTATGTTTGAGATGCTTTTAATTGGTATAATGTCTTATGGCTGCGAATCACTTGTTGTAAATCGTGAGTCTACGAAGGTACACGTTAGTGAAATCGTCACAGACTACAATCTTCCTCGAGACATGAGAGTTCAGGGTAAAGCATTTGGTGAAGTTATAGACATCTTTTCACTGAAGATAAGTTCATATGGAATATTTCCTATCGATATAAATTTGTTATTAAAGTTTTTGAGTGCATCTTCTACGATTATTATATTTGTAATTCAAATTTCGCACTTCATTTAAGAAAAATAACACACACCTTGCTTTCCCGATTTTGTCATCGTTGAATGCTTTGTAATTGTTATTTATTAATAGTTATGTTTGTGGAAAACACGAAACATATTAGACTAATGAATGTAATGCGCACTTTAATGAACTGTATATATATCAAAATGAATCCCTATTTCACTTGGTCACGTTATCACGCGTGAATGACTGGACCAATTTCGCTAATTCTTTTTTGTTGTGTTTGTTATTGTCAGGAAAAGGTTCTTAAGAAAGAAGAAATTAGCAAAATAGTGCGGTAAATTAGAATAGTAAGAATACTTAACTACCATATTAAATTATTTCTAATTTAACCTTAGCGCTTAGCGGGAACACTACAGGAACGGAAACGGAACGGGAACGGGAAAGGGAACGGTAATAATATTATAGGATAATATAATTTAGTAAATAGTAAGTAACCTAACGTTTGGACAGGACAGTGTTTGCCGCTCCCGATAGTTTTGAATAAAAGAAGTCTTAAATTTTAAATAATAATGCTTCTATTTTAGAAATGTACTAGATTTGCATTGTGAAGTTATTATATTATATAAAGCAATGGTATAATTATAACACATAATTGTGTGGTGAATTAAATTAATAAACTGTGTTTTTACGTCAGAATATGTATTTTATTTGGTAAAACAACTGATCATATTTTTATGTAAAGAGCGTATTCACAAAACCAATTAAATTTTGGTATGTGACGTCACAAAGCCTTTGACCTCTCACGCCCGTTGTCACACTAAGTTACATTTTGCTGTAACCTCCACTCTTTATGCGTGTGACGTCATTTATGGATGATCCCCTAGGCTTTGGTCTCTGGATTGTAATATCCAACGCTGCGATGGGCGGCTTGCGGTTGCGGAGACATAATTGTAAGAACATCCATAATGGTCTCATTCTCGATAGTTTTACTTACTTTTACGGTCGAAGTGAAACGTTAAATAAAGGTTCGTGCTTCCTTTTTAAGCATTACATGGCCGTAACGTCGAGGATTCGATACGTGCGAGTTCAGAGTGCTTAGTGCGAGTTTTCTAACTTTTACGCGTTGGTAAAGTTAACTTAAATTTCTATGGACATTGATCAGCGCCACCTAGCGGTAACGTTGTAACACTGATCAATCTCCATACAAATTGAAGTAAACTTTACCAACGCGTAAAAGTTAGAGAACCTCGCATTAGCACTCTGATTTCATGTTCGAAAATGAAACATTAATGCTAATTAATATTTCAAAAGCAAGTTTCGTCGCTGTTTACGTCAGCGATGAAAGGAAAACGCAGCACGCTGCGTCGTGACGCTTATCGCAGCGTTGTGCGTTACGATCAGGAGCCCAAATCTTTACTAAGTGGTGTAATAGAAACACAGGGGTTTTTTTGGTAGTTTTCCATTTAACCGAAAAAAGAAAACGACTTTACTGGTGAGATGGTAACTAGCATGACCTAAACTTACAATTTAAATTCAAATTCAAATGATATTTTATTCAAGTTGACTTTTACAACCTCTTTTGAATCGCTACCGCGAATATTTTAATAGCCACTGATTCGGAAGCGTCGAGCCACGAGAAGAATCAGCAAGAAAATCGTTAGCCACTCTTTTAAAAGAAGCTCATACAGATATGAGTTTTTCACATTTTTGCATGTTAACTATCAAGTACAAAGTTGGAGCGACTCAACTCCAAGCAGTTTCACTTTTAATATTTACGAATAAACGTGTTTTTAAATTTGACTAGAGACGATAAATCACTCCCAATCGTACTTACATCGTAACTCTATCATATTGTTAGTGTTTTCTTATCAATCAGGTACTAGAAAGTTCAGTGCTCGGTCAAAGTGGCCTTTCCGAGCCGTTTTGTCCTTTTTCAGCTTTAACGATGTGCAAGTCCAGTCATTGAGAGTTCCGACGCGTATCCCCCCTGACATGCGGACGCGCGCCATTAAGGAGTTTCTTGAACTCCCCATTACATCAATTGTCCAAGTTCCAATATGCTCCTCAATGGAAATACCTCATCATGTCGTTACACACTGCGATTCGTATAAAACACTGACTGATTACCTTTTGATTATATAACTCGCTGTAGCCCGCGGTTTTGTTCGCGTGAGTTTAGTGATTTTGTATAATTTTGAGGGTTTTAATTTTTTGTGCGGAGCCCTAATTATTTCTCTACGAGTAATGTAGTCTATGTGGGAAATTAAAATCGGTCCGCTTTACTGAGGTTACCCGCAACAATTAGAAAATAATGTTTTAACATGTATTTTTTTTATAGGTATCGTATATATGTCAATACAATTAGTAAATAAGTGATCCGATAAGTGCGAGTTAGACTCACGCACCAAGGGTTCCGTATCAACATGTAATACTTTACCAGACTATTTTAAGACGAGTTTTCATAGGACTTGTAAGATTTATACTTTTAATTGACAAAGTCACAGCAATGTTTTTCCTCAAATTTATTGTTCGGAATTTTTTCTATACTTGTACGCATACTCATTTCTCAAAGGCCGGCAACGCATCTGGGAGCCCTCTGGTGTTGCAGTTGTCCATGGGCGTCGGTAGTCACTTAGGTGAACCGCCTGCACGTTTGCCCCTTGTAATATTTAAAAAAATATATTATAAAGAGGTAAAGCTTATATCCTAATTTTTTCGTTTTTTTTTGTTAAAAAAATGTAAAAGAAATTATCAGAAAGGTTTTTTATCCATGAGCGCTATAAGCTAGTTCTTATTTGTATATTTCAATTGCACCCGTGCGAACCCGGGGTGGACAGCTAGTATTAAATATGTTGCTTATTTCAAACAATGTTTTTGTACTGCTAACAAATTTGTATTATTTTTTTTTAATTACTGTTATTAGCAGAGTGGTTTTAGACATAAAAATGGCTGAGAGCGTGTCAAGACACGCATAGAGGAGTTTCGTATCTGATACTCTATGAACGTATTTGTTAAATAACTTTAAAAGTTGTTGTGTAAAAACTCCTTGTTGGTTTTTTATAAAGAGATATGCAACGTAGCAACGGTGAAAAATAACAAGAAAAACTACGAGATTAAAAAGTACAATACGAGAAAATATACGAGTTTTATTAACAAGAGTATTTAACCATTTGGTGCCGAAACCCGGGAGTATAGAGGGAGTATAGAGGGAGTAAAGAGGGAGTATAGAGGGAGTATAAAAGGATAATACAGAGTAACAACAACGAATATTGA
>JANCMC010010303.1:0-11613 GCA_024363005.1 Charaxes varanes | reverse complement strand
ATAGCTTCATTTGAATGATCATTTCAATGATCATGTAGTGTGGCCGGGGACTTTGTGTAGCTGCGTAAAGTTTTGTAGAACTTTGTGGTCTTCAAGGACAAAAATGTGCAAACAATTTGAGTTCTGTCTGACTTCGGCATTATAAGTGTGCAATTTTCCATAAAAGAAATTCTTATTTATAAATATAAATTAAATTGGAGTAGCTGTTTGTGACGTCAAAATTAAATTCTTTCAATAAAAACTCTTAACTAAATGCACGATACCTATGATAGAAACACAAATTAAAACATTTTTGTCTGTCTGTCTGTTTGTTCCAGGTAATATCGAACAAAGGCAAGGCTGATTTCAAAGATCCTTTCAATGGCAAATGGGTGACGTTACAAGGAATAAGATAGGCTACTTTAGTTAGTATAGAAAAAGAAATTGTTTTTTGCGGAAAAGTATTTAACAAAAGCACTGATTCACGCGAATGGTTCTTTATATAAGTTTTTCTGGGTTTGACATGATCATCACTCTGATGGTATTTGCATGACTCAACTCATCAACTCCTCCCAATTTTGTTGATGTTGAATAAGATTGATGCCAGAGAATTAAATAGTCTGCTGCTTTGAAAACGGGGACAGTTGGTGATCCGGTGGTCTAAAGTTTGGTGAGTTGAGTCGTCCTATGGACAAAAGTTATTGTCAGTGGTTTTAAATCGATGGAGATACTATTTACGATAACCGTGATTAGAGAGAAATCGTATAATAGCGACCTGTGGCTTGACTATAGAAAAGTAGATTGTTGCACCGAGCGCAAAGTTAGTCATTAATACACGAGTGTCATGTTAGTTCCCAAGTGAAACAGAGGGCACTAAAATATCACGAGTGCATTATTTACTCACTTCAGCAAGGTGCATATTCTAATTTTTTTTTCAACTACATCGTTCTCTATTTCCATTTATCCTTTTGTTAGATATGAAATAGCAAACTTTTACAATGGTATATAATGCGCTCGAATTGCATGCGCATGGGTGTGTAAATCGTTTGGCATTGGTGTGCGTGTGGTTTTCATTGAATAATTTAATATATTTATAATGCATATTTTACAAAAATATTAGCAGAAGCACATTCTCGTCTATATAAACGATATAATTGTATCGAATTTCATGCTTTTCTGTTGACGCAATTTTCGTAAATTGATACAGAAAGTTTTTGTTTCTCGTATTAGCATATAGATATACGAAATAAGATATTTATACTTCTGGTTAGATCCGATAATGTTTGATTCGTTCCTGATTGATTCATTTTTATTTAAAACCACAGCCATCACAGGAGCCGATTGAACTATATTCTCCCAGGATTCGTGATCTACTAGATTTCCTCTTTGGAGTCTGGAACATCAGTAAGATCTGTTTTAGTTTTGTAGTTTCAAACAAGCTACTGAGAAAAGAGTTTCACATTGTACGTAGAGCGGCCCAAGTCGTTGCCGACAAAGCTCTTTCCGTTCGGCTCGATTCTCAGGCATTGCGAAGAGATGTGGGCTCACTTTGCATCTTTTACTGCATGTATCATGGGGAGTGTTCCGAGGAATAGTTCGAAGTAATACCAGCAGCTGCATTCCACATGCATGCATGAAATGATGGTATTGTCGTTTGTGAGAGTTCCCGGTGGCCAAACACCATCTTTAAAGGCAGGCAACGCATCTTCTTCTGGTTGTGCGGATGTCCATGGACGACGCTTTACCTATGTGACTACTTTGGTGAACAGCCTGCTCCTTTGTCCTTTGTAATATACATATATACAATAGGCATGACGACAGTAATCAAAAATCAGTTAAATTATATATTTATCTGATAAAATAAGATGCATAAAGCTTAACAAACGTATTTATTTTTATATTGCGAGCGAGATTAATAGGGATTAACAAAAAAAGGAAAGTACAAAATACAACAATCCGCCATGACAGCTAAAACACCCAGCAGAGCGTATGACGTTACTGTATGTTATAGTGCGTTCCAATAAGAGATTGCAACGTTTTAAAGTGCTCATTGATTATCGACATTTGACGACTGCGATAGTTATGGTCGCGGCGAAAACCCCGAGGTGATGCTTAGCGGAACGCACTGTTAGGATAAAGTGACGTCAGAACAACTTCGACTAATTTAGAGGGAATTTGAATTCTAAAATTTATAATGTTTCTTTTTCTGCTGTAAAAACGTAAATTTCCGTAGAAAAATTAACTTTATTGACAATAATAGATACTTGAGAACATTATAAACCTATCTTTCAAAATTTGTCGTCTCGCTTATTATACATATAGCAATCAACTCAAATGTCGACCACTGATTTAGCTGCGGCCTCCTCTTAATCATAGTTTAGTCATATTGTAAAATAATGGTAACTTACATAAAAGCCTTCTTTTGTTCACTTATTTCTTTAGCCATATTCACTTCAGTTGCACTGACAGGTACTGTGAAAAGGGATCCTTTATTTAAGTTTACTTAAAGGGCCATAAATTAAAAAAAAAACATTATATTGACGAAAGTCATAACTAATTGATAGAATCAGGCGTTACTTTACAGAAATCCATGACATGCATAAAATACTATACTACTTTGCTTATATCCGCGCTTCGACACCGAAGCACCACCAGGAGATAGACTCTACAAAGGTTATTCGTAAAGTCACAAGACCAAACCAAAGCCATTTTCAGGTTGCAGCATTGCACCGATTTTCCCTCATATTCATTCGCGGATTAAAACTAAGTAGTTTAGTATTTTATGCAATAATATCATAACCACGAAACACAAGACTATATTTCCAAAATACATAGTTTGTTCAAGTACGATGGTGTCTATCCATCATGATATTATTAAAAGGACTAAATATTAAAGTGTTCTTATGCCGGAGCCAGACGTAGCTCAAAGTGTTTGCACATTACTGTCCTTGAAGACTACAAAGTTCTACAAAACTTTGCGCAGCTACATAAAGTCACACTACATGATCATTGAAATGATCATTCATATAAAGCTACGTCTGGCTCCGGCATTATACATTTATTATGCGCCAGCGGACCCGGCAGACGCTGTCCTGTCCGAACGTTGGGTTACTTATTATTAACGACATTGTATTATCCTATAATATTTTCCTAGTTTCCTTTCCCTTTCCCGTTCCATAAAGGTTCACTCTTTTGTCGCTTAAACTTGAAAGATAGATATATATACTGTCGCAGGCTTTTTTGTAGAACTATTTGAAATAATCATTTTCTTCATAAACTATATACGTGTAACTCTAACGGGTTTTACCACGCACGACAGAAGACCTTGTAGATGGCAGAATTTTCTCCTACTTACTTAACATTTATCGTTATATTTCGGACAATTTCCACAATATTTTTATTATCTATAGTCTATGTGTTATTCCGATGTATAAACTATATTATTGTAAAGTTTAATTAAAATCAATTCAGTAGTATTCCGTGAAAGAGCGTCAAACATACGTCAATACATTCATGTGCATAGACGACTAAGAGAGTGCTTTACCATTTTGTATAACAGCTTCTAGTTAAAGGAAATTTTGTTAAGGGTTATTGTTAGACATTAACATACTGCATAACAAGCAAAAATAAGCCTTTTAACTAATTGACGTGCAGACGATATTCGTCCTTAGAGAGTGACAAACCAATTCCTTGGTGGACTATACAAACATTCGCGTTTATAATGTAAGTAGGATTATATCATTATTTTAAAGTGATTAGAATCTTATCAATCGCAACATAATTTGACTCACGACTTAATGTAATATTGTCTTCTTCTTCCTCCGTAGCCGCGCTTTTATTGAGGAATAAATTATTTTGAAGTTCCAAATCCTTTGCATTTACGGTACCGGTAAAGTTATTTACAATCCTTTTGCTTCCCGAATATACATCAGTCGTTTCACTGATAAAATTACTATTTAGAAAATTATTAGAGGCGGAAAAACTGAAAGTGTACGATTTAGTTAAGGCATCGAAGAGATTAAGACATTCTCAATGTTCTTCTTCTTCCTAGCGTTATCCTCCCGTTCTAGTACCGGGGTCCGCATAGACTGTATAGGATATGGCTGTGAGCGAGTTAAGATGACTGCAGACTGACGTCATCCTTGGAACAATCTGTACAATTCATGACTAATATCACTCAGTGACATCGCGACCCATTGTTTTATATGCTTTCCGAAACACGGAGGAGGTCAGGTATTTGAAAAACTGTGTTAGAATCGATCTCCCATCTATCACCCGGCCGCGGTAGGAGCTACTTAACCTAGCGATCGACTCAAATGCCGGCCACTGATTAAGCTACGACTTCCTCGCATTCTTAATACATTTTATTAGAGGTAGCGCCATGCTTGTAGCCGAATTGGGCCGGCGCGTCCGGGTACCAGTACCTCTTTCTCACGTACCTTTAGTTAACTACGTTTTTGACCACTATGGATCATTTTGTACGACCAATTCTTGTTGAGAAGATTTATCATAACTTGCCTTATAGATATATTATAAAAAAAAAATTCCATTGCTTTCATTTGAAAAAAATCTACTTTTAGACTTTTAAAGCGCTAAATCGCACTAGAATTATACGAATAGTGCCCTAGTTATAGAGTATTGTATATTGAAATTTTAATTAAAAAAATAAAGTATTCAGCGTTCTCAATTATATGGCCAGCCACCAAATTTCAATAATGTTAACTTCAATGAACAAAGTTTATCTGAATATTATTCAATTAAATATTTATATACATAAATGAATAATTGAAAAGTTTTACGATACCGAGGGTGATCTGAAACCCGCTATAAGTTTTTTCGCGTAAGGTCGAAAAAAACTTGCTTTCAAAAAATCGTTCTTAATTATATGACCACCACAGTATACATATGTCAACGATCTTGAGTTTTGTAATCTTAGATTACAGCAACCTTTCATATGTGTCTGCATTAGCATTGCATTAAACCGTGACACGTTCATTTGCGTCTTGTGGTCCTATCACGAACTTTTTCATCCTAAGTAGAGTCGATTCATCGACATGAAAAAGTTTGTGCGAGACCTACTGAAACGCCAGATATGTTGTGTGAACTCAACATTCGGTTTATCCAGACCCGAGCAAATTAAATCAAAAGATGTTTATACATTTTGTTACAAGCTTGTGTCAAAGCGTAGTCATGACGATCGTATTGACAAATATATATGTTTTGACAAATAAAAGAATATTGCTGTACAGAGAAAAGTTTTGTATGTATTAAGTAAGGATAAAGTACGCTAATTTAAAGATTCGTAGGCGAATTTCGACCAGCTGGCTATTTCTAGTCTTGTTATTTCTGAGTTATCACGGCTCTTCATGATTTGCCGACAAAGAGCCTTCAGATTCTTCTGCTACTTTATGCAGTCTTCAAAGCACTGTTAGGAGAAGCTGTTTATTCTTGGCCAAATTGACAACAAACGTCCCTAAAGGAGAACGCCTACACGTTGGTCTGACACCATCAAGAAGACGTCTGGCTGCAGCATACACCGTGCGGTCCACTCTACCTTTAACAGCAACCGATGGAGATTAATCATGCGTGGTCACGACCCTCAGCAGTCAGTCGGGGAGCAGATACAGAAAGAAATATCTGCTTTTACGGCCAGGCGGCTCCTCAAGATGGCGGCGCGAGCTTACTCCCTTTACGGGCCGTTTCAGTCGTGTTTTAACCGACTTTTTCAAGAATATAACATGTGGTTTGTTCGTAGGGCGCGGGAGTGCACGTGCGGGGGCGTATCGGGCGGGGGTGGCGCTCCCATAGAAAGAACATAATGAAAATGGGCTACTACATAATATGTATCATGAAGGGCAATATCAATAGATGAATGAAACATTCTTCATTGGTGCTCCGCTCCTATTAGTCTTAGCGTGATGGTATATAGCCTATAGCCTTCCTCGATAAATCAGCTATGTACCGTTGAAAAAGTATTTCAAAACGGACCAGTAGCTCCAGAGATTAGCGCGTTCGAACAAACAAACTCTTCAGCTTTATATATTGGTATAGATAGTATGGAAGGGCCTATATCGCTTGGCAAAAACCTACATTAACCTCGTGAAGAACCGCTAAGGCATCGCTACCAAAAATTTTTTCCAAGTCGCAGTACTATATATATATTATATCCATCCAACTTCGACGTCACGTAGATAGTTTACACTTTATCTACGTGACGTCTAAGTTGGATGGATTATAGTACTTAGTTAATAATTAAGATATGTTAATCAGTAAAAAAACAAACAATTTGTCAAATGAAAATATTAAATTAGTTATTTCTAGAAAATAACATCGGAAAATTTTATTCACCTAGCCTATGTATCACGGATTTTTATTACAATTTAACTTATTCTACTAGAAATAAAACAAAAACAACCATCAATAACAGCTTTTCACTTACAAAACTACTTCCGTATCTGGTACGCTTTAAACGTATTAGTTAAATAACTTCAAAAGTTGTTGTCATATTACGTTCAGGATAATTTTCCTAATGAGTTTTTAGCATGTTCTATCAACACGGAAAATTTCAAGTCTCTACGTCTAATAGTTTGGAAATTTGCATTTACAAAAAAGCGATACTTATATCTCAATCTTTTACAGTTCCATTATTCTAAACGTTTATGTTTCTAGTCAATTCTTCACGATAACCCAACTTTTTCCAATTAACGATAGGTTTGACGATTCATAAGATCTAAGGGCCTAGCACGAATGTTTCGAACCGAAGTAAGTCGACGAGTCGACTTTACTTAGGATGAAAATGTTCGCGCTAAGCCCACAGGCGGCAAGTCTTAGTCACGCTATTAATCAATGCTAGTACAGCCCGCGTTCACGTTAAGAAGGCTACGCCGTGGGCCTAGCACGAACATTTTCATCCTAAGTATAGTCGACTCGTCGACTTACTTTGGTTTGAAAAGTTCATGCTAGGCACTCTGATAAATCTCTATTTTATTGAAGCATCTCGTAAATTTGAATTGCGTAATTATAACTCGCGAGATTTCAGTAGTTTAAACTAACAAATAGTATATTTGAACTGTTATCGACCTCGAACGGTCAATAAGTGTTTAGAGAATATATCTCGTGGCAGATTAACCTTCAGATATCTCGCAAAGTCTACTCGCGTGTATGATATCATATATCATCATTTGGATATATATAATACTGATGTTATATGTATACATAGCCGCTGCACATGTATTGATAAATCGCTGCGGAAAAACTACAGTTTGAACTCGATACGTGTATATGAAAAATCGTTTTCGATTAAACTGTGCAGTCGATAGAATTGGGCAACTGGTAGAATAGGGTAGTTGAGAGAATCAGGCGTCACTTGTATCATAGCAGAAAAAATACGGCATTACGGCGCTGTTTTCTTTTGAAATTTGGTGCGTAATTCGGTATCGTTTATTTATAACTGACGAAAGACTGTATAGCTATACTATTAGATAGTATAGCTATACAGGCTTTAGGGTGGAGTAGAGATAGCTCGTAATATTTAGAGAACATGAGGCGTGCACTTTGAATTTTCCAAACAATTTTTAAGTTCTGTACATATTATTCTTGATATTGCTACCATTAAGACGTTCTATTGTTCATTTGTAATTTACTTCTATAACTATAAAAATAAATTTTACGTTTTCTTAGCTTAATAAAATCTTTTTTCGGAGTAGAGTAGAGTAGAGTTTTTATGTAGGATTTTTTTAGTAAATATAATCGATATTTTCAGGCTTGGCAGGCAAATGAAGCTGCATCGTTGAAGTCGTGTGGCAAGCGACTTGTAACTCCATGGGTAAGAATAGATAAATATTAGCCCACCAAAAGCGCTTTCATGTAAAATATTGCCACAACGAGACCATATGGGTCGCACTGTTAAAAGGTTATCAGACCTCTTTTAGAGCCACGCCTCTAACTCTACACGTTATAACTTTACTGACCCTATACCTTACTCAATCAAGTTAGTTTAAGAATTAGTATATAATCAGTGGTTATTTATTTTATAGGATTATTATTATTATTATCTATGATGGGGCTCGCATTGCGGATATACTTCGACCCAGATGGCTCTTTTGTGTTCGCCCAATCTCTTGTTCCCCCAGCTACAAGGCTTCAAAAATCCAGACGAGCAGTTCTATGACCGCCTGCAACCTGAAGGAGCTGTAGTCTTCTGACCTTGGATAGGTCACGCCGAAGAGATTAATTCTCATTCGTGCCAGCCCATCGCACTCGCAGAGCTAGTGCCCCATCAATCAATAAGGATAATCTATACTAATATATAAATCTGAAGAGTTTTTTTTTTTGTCGAACGCGCTAATCTCAGGAAGTACACGGCCGATTTGAAAAGTTACTTCAGTATTAGATAGGTCATTAATCGAGGAAGACCATAGGGTATATATCATCATGCTAAGTCTAATAGGAGCGGAGCACCAATGAAAAATGTTTCAAAATCGTAGGTTCTTCTTCCCATTTGAGAGCTTCCGCTGCGAGCGCTACGTAAATGGTTAAAGTTTCGCAAAAGTCATGTACGACAAAATTGTTCCCCTTTAAAAGTATTAAATAAAAGTTGGCATCAGCATACGTCTATCTTTTAAGGTTGGCTCAGTATAACCCTTTTTTATACTAATCATTTTTTTTCTAAAATAATGCATTATTTGTGAAGGTCTTTTTATAAACATAATATTAATCCTCGTCTAGAAACTATTTTTACACCTCTAAGTGATAAAATAGGATAACCTTATTGCACTCATAAAACAACTAAAATAATACAAGCAGGAGTACAACAGTTTTTTGTAAACAATAGCCATTTTCATGCAAAACTTAAAAAACGGCGCGAGAAATTAGAAATATGCCTACGACACTGAGGCGTCGTCCCATAGAACGCCCATGCCCGATGCGAGCGAACTTCGTACAAACATGCGATTAAACACATTGATGTCTAAGAAGTGTCTTAATTGTAGTTCGCACGTCACACGATCGCATCTTTTTCATTTAGGACACTTCTTAGACATCAATGTTTTTGATCGCACGTTCTTACGAACAAGTTTGCCCACATCGCGCATTCGCGGTCTATTCGGACGACGCAACGTCTAATAACACAATTTTAAAGTTATCGTGTATAAAAGTCGAAGTAAACAACGCTGACGAAATAGCGGATTTAAGCTAGTTATATATACATGTTTATCTTATATATTACACTAATATATAAAGCTGAAGAGTTTGTTTTCTGATGGGTTGAGTCTGAAGAGGTTTTTTTTTTTTGAACGCGCTAATCTCAAGAACTATTATTTCAGTATTAGGTAGCCCATTTATCGAGCAAGGCTATATTTCATAATGCTAAAAAAAATTACCTAATTTTACGCGGACACGGGTAACAACTAGTTATAATATATAACTGGCTTTAATCCACGATTTTTTCCGCGTTATTTTCTTCGGCTTAAATACGCAGTTGTCCATGGGCGTCGGTAGTCACTTAAGAGTACCGCCTGCTCGTTTGCCCCTTGTTATATAAAAAAAAATATATTTTCAAAGTCGACTCTTCGACTCGAACGATTCGAAATATCCGTGCTTGGGCCTCAGAAGTGCTGTGAACTGGGCGCTTCAAAGCTAATCGACATGCCCTTATGCAATATTAAAAACATTACCTTTGCAGCACATCGGCGGATGCGGACGGTGACCAACTACTTCCTGGTGAACCTCTCCTTCGCTGACTTGATGATGGCCTCGCTCAACTGTCTCTTCAACTTTATTTACATGCTTCACAGGTACGTCAATAGCAAGATCATTTGTTTAATTCTTAATAATATTTAATATTACTTTTTCTACACTCCGGGATAGCTAGAAGAGATCTCTTTTAGAGATGGTTTCATCTATTGTTTACTTTTCTGTATAGCTGTTCGTGCATAAATCAATAAGTATTATTCTTTAGACGGTAGAGCGATACTTGTATGCCCTTAGAAAAGTTTTAGTCCTTCTTTTACAAGAGGTAGTCCATAACAAGGTTTTTTGTACTTTGTTCGACGTTGTTGGAGTAGGGACGTAATTCCACTTAAGAGAAAACCACAAGTTAATAAAGCGTGTAGTGTAAGGGAATTCGTAGTGATATGTTGCCCACCTAAGCCCACCCTACTAGTAGAGGAAATAGATTGACATTTCTCTTTCCTAGTTCACCTAAGTGACTACCGACGCCCATGGACAACTGCAACACCAGAGGGCTCGCAAATGCGTTGCCGGCCTTTGAGGAATGAGTATGCTCTTTTCTTGAAGGTCCCTAAGTCGTATCCGTTCGGGTCGGGTGAAGCAATTATTTGATTCTTCATTCTTATTTGATTGATGATTCTTTTTTTATTTCAAAGCTGGTCTCTCTCATTCGGTCCAGTACTGAAAATTTTAAATCGGTTTATTTTATGTTAAAATTTTTGTTTTTTTTTTTTTTAACAGGACAACTATACGGCTCTTCACATAGCGGTAGAGTCATGTAAGCCAGCAGTGGTGGAGACGTTGCTTGGATACGGAGCTGATGTGCACATACGTGGAGGAAAGCAGAGGGAGACGCCCTTACACATCGCGGCTAGGATACCCGACGGTAATGACCAGAGCACGACAGAGGCAGATACACGAAGTATTAAGAAATAGATGTCACGTAGATTTTAAAAAATCACCTCAAGTCTGCACTCAGCCTTATAAAGAGTTTTGGCAATTCTTCTGTTAAACTTAAAATGTCACTAGTTAATTGTAGTTGAGGTGCTGCTAGGTGGAGTGACGGTCGCTGGCAGAAGCTGGATGCGTCAAGCTGTAGACAGAGTGCCTTCTTTATTATTATCTTCTTCTTCTTTTTTTATTGTCATCTTCGATTTACTTATTCTTCTACAGTCCCAGTTTGTTAAGGGGGTTTAATTCAAATATTAAAATAAAACGATGTTATCAACGAAATATGCTTACTTTATTTTAATCAAACTAAAGTCCATAGACAATTAGGTCTGCTAAAATTGATCTAGAGATCATTTGGTTTGTCAGTGAGGTATAAAAAATTACATAGAATGTCCCGATAAATGGTTGTACGGAAATGTTCTATTTTTTTTTATTTAGTGAGGGCTATAGCCTATACTAAATGATTTATTTTAAAATTTAACTTAACATTACACAGATTAAACTAATTACTAAATATCCCACTCCTGATCTGTTTAAATATAACTGTCACAATGTTAAACATAAAAAGAAACAAGATTTACCGAAAAAACTAGGCAAGCGCGCAAAACTTTTTCTAGGCAAGCGCGTTCCACCGTAGACCGCATCTACACTTTATTAAGTTTGACTGCGGTCAAGCGCTTGCCTATATCCAATAAAAAAAAAACAAAAAAGATTTTTCTGCAAAAGTTTATGTAAGAAATTTTCAGTAAGTAATAGCTAACTGTGGACTTTTACAATCAACATCATATTGAAATATTTAGCATTATTTTGCATCAAAAGCAGTCTAGTGAATTTGGAATAGTGTGTAAGGGCAAAAGTAAAGAAAATAATATATTCCTTTTCGACGGCGCCTAAATTTACATTGGGATTCATAGTAGGGATTCTAATTAAAAATGAGTATATAATAAAATAAAG
>JANCMC010010289.1:1037868-1070657 GCA_024363005.1 Charaxes varanes | reverse complement strand
CACATGAGATCGGCGTGAAGTGGCGGCAATGCTGTCACGTTTAGTGATGGTGTTGTTGTCGCGTTTCGTTCGGTTTGGGAGACTTCCCGGTGGCCTAAAAACTCGTTCAGGGCCGGCAGCCCCCTTGTAACATAAAAAAAAAACTATAAAGTACTACAAATCTTCACAAAATCACCGGCCACACTAAATGATCATTCAAATGAAGCTATGTCTGGCTCCAGCATAAGGATATAGGAAAGATTGGTTAATTAACTAATAGCAGATGGGCAAGACAACAAGAAAACGTCTGCCGGGACCGCTATTCGAAAATAAAATGTACATTTTTTATCTTTAAAGTCAACAATAATTGTATTCAAAGTACAATTCCCATATATTACAGACCTTATACAAACATCATTCTGCCCACACACGTCATAGTGACATACCGCAAAAGTATATACCCTATTGTTCAATGACTGAGTGACACATTTATTACACCGTGGATTGACGTACAAACAGACGGGTATCAATACTTAAAGGAGCAAGCATCTGATTAATTTCACAATAGGGACGTTTTTCTTTGTGTCATTTTTTTTAAATTTTGAACTACGCACGTAGTAAAAGTACAATACAAATCGGGATTACTACTGGAGCGGCTAAGCAACCCTTTCACTCCTCACAACTTTAAAACGGCTCAACCGATTTTCATCAAACACGTCTAAGAACTCTCGCACATAAGTCGAGGTGGGAATCGAACCCACGACCCCCGGAGCAGAAGGCAGGGTCACTGCCCACTGCGCCAACGGGCCAGCCAATATGATAAAATAATAAACATGAAGCTTAACAAACGTATTTATTTCTATATTGCGAGCGAGATTAATAGTGAAACTACAAAATACAAAAATCCGCCATGACAGCTAAAACACCCAGCAGAGCGTATGACGTTACCGTTTATTATAAGTGCGTTCCAATAAGCGATTGCAATGTGTTAAAGTGCTCATTCAGGTATTTGACATTTGACGACTGCGATCCTTCGAAAACGTCAAGGTGACTCTTAGTGTTAATATAAAGTGACGTCATGACATCTTGTAGTGTTTTGGAGTGAATTTGAATGCTTAAATTTATAATGTTTTTTTCTGCTATAAAAACGTTAATTTCTGCAGAAATATTATTATTTTTCGGCAATAGTAGATACTTGAGAACGTTATAAACCTATTTTTTTTTAATGTCGTCTTGCATATTATGGTTTACTAGCTGTAACCCCCCGTCTAAGTCGTTTTGAATTAAATAAAAAGTATTTACGTCCTTCTCTAGTCACTTGCCAATATAACCAAAATTCATCAAAATCGGTTCAGCGGTTCAGGCGTGAAAACGAAACTTTCACATTTACAATATAGGGATGGCCAACTCGGGTTAAAACGCGACTCAACACGAGTTTTTATTTTAACCAAATTAACGACCAATCCGCAAGGTACCCGGTACAAACCCCACCGCCGTTGGGGTATTGTCGCACCCACTCCTAATACAAGCTTTTAATTTAAGCTTAATAGAAGGGAAAAGGGATTATTAGACATACCTAAAAAGTATTCTTAATATTCTTTAAAAAAAAATGTCAAACAGATATACAGACATTTTTTTAAATATTATTTTTTGTTTTAGGTATCTTGTATATAGCGATATGCAATTAGTAAAATCATTTAATTTCGACTTGAGAAACATACAAATTAATTTATGTGTATACATAAATTCCTCCGATGACGGAACTGTATGACAAACAGAAGAAGCCAACTTAGCTATATCCGGCTGCGTTCGAAAGTAGATTTTATATGCTTACTCTAAATGTCAATAGTATCAAATTGGGCATGACCAGCCAGTGATTTGGTTGCAATAGGTTATCGCAACTTTGTTCGAAGAGAAAGGATTTCATGTAAAGGTGGATTGTGTAAATATGCAGGCTGCAACGAAACCCTGATCTTAAGATTTATTTTACACATTCGCAATATAAGACTGCACATAATAAAATATCTGCCGTGACCTTTCACCTCCTCCTTCAGCCTTATGGAGTCCACTGCTGGACGTAGGCCTCCTCCATGGATTTCCACAAAGATCTATCTTGTATAATTAAAGAATGATCATGAAAAAAAATAATTTGTTCTATTAAGGGGGAAGTTCTATTTTGAATTTGAAGTCCCATAGAGACTTTTTAAAAAAGAGTCTGAATAACAGGCATCGCATATAAAGGTGTTCTGGTATTGCAGTTCTCCATGGGGGTAGGTGTGCCACCTACTAACTTCAAATTGTCACAACTGGGCGAAATTATTATAGTACCACATGGGAAGCACCAGCTTTCTAATAAAAAAAGAGTCATTAAAATTGATTCATCCAGTCGAACATACTGAGGTGACGAACATAAAAAATACAGTCGAATTGAGAACGTACTCCATTATTGAGGTCGGTAGAAAAGATGGCCGTCCGCGTCTTTTTCCCAAATCTATTGACATTCTAGTAACGTTTATTGGTATGGTATGTACAATGACGTTCGCGTTGATGTCAATTTTCTAAAATATAAACCTTTTTATAAGACTTTTTAAAACTGAAAATGACTATTTTTAATTTCCACGCCTGGTCAACGTCTCGCGAGGATACGCACAGGAAACAAAGAAGCTTGAAATAAACTTACAAGGGCAGTGCAAAATTAGCGAGCGATCCCGATGTTAGACATATTTTGTTGATATTAAGGAATATAGATGTATTTGAAATATATTGGGTATAATTTAGTTATGCTTAATTTGATTGCAACTAAGTTTGAAGCTAGCTGTAGGAGAGAGACGAATTTCTTAGCATTCCATGGATTCACCGTGCGGGTGCCGGGTCCATCGCGTTGCAGAGGAAGAAACCATATTTAATTTGTTTTATTTCGCTATCGTTTTGTTTTTATCTGTAGTTTCTCGAACTTTTGAGCAAAATCGTGTGAATGTCATAATGTAAAACAAACTCTTGATGTTATTTTTCTTGAGAATGTTTTGTCTACATTCCGTTAGTACCTACGTTTATGAATCGTCCATTTTTTTTCTTCAGGCCATTTAGAGTTCATTCGTTTAATAGCCGTCTTGGATACACATAATCAGTGGCGACACTGTCTTATAAGCACAGGCTTTCTATACTTTTACTCCAATTAAGCTTTTTTTTTTAAATTTGTTTTAGAAGTGATCACGACGATTTCGCAAACTCACTCAGAAATCCTAATATAATGTAAAAAAATATTTGAATGATGATAATACTTAGGAATTAATTCCACTAACCAAATATTAATTATTGTGAAGTGGTGGTAACAAAAAAAATGCCCAACTGAGTTTGTTTTGTTACTTAGTTCAGGGCGCGAAGAAACTTCAACATAACTTTTAAATACTAAATTTAATCACCAATTTATTAAATATAGATTTAAAAAACGATCATATATGTTATGACGTTCATAAGCACTAGTGCACGCCTATTTGAATAAAGAATTTTTGAGTTTCAGTTTGACAGATTATTCATTTCAAATACCCACATTAATAAATTAATATAAGTATGAATTCCGCGTTAAGAGGTTTAATTGCTACTGGAAACACTTAACAAATTCGTCAGACCTGATACACACATTTTTTTATATTTGTGCGAGTTTCGCTATAACCTACGTTAAATTTAATGATAATTTCAAATTCGCATGGTTTTAGGGCACCTCCAAAGTAAAAAAGGAACCCTAATAGGATCATTTCGTTGTCCGTCTGTCTGTCTTTCTGTCAAGACCTTTTTCTAAGGAAGGCGTAGAGCTATAAAGTTAAAATTAATACCAAATACTGAAGTCTGCAGTCCCTGGAAGCTGTGAAAAAACTAACCATCCAAATGTACGCAATCGAAGGATATGGCCATTTATATCACATTTTCCATAGATTTGCAAAGGTAATGAAAACCTACAGGATACTTTCCGTTGATCATGAAGTTTGGCAAAAAGCCATATGTTGAAGTACTTGAGAACAGAAAAAAATCAGAAAACCGTAAATTAATAGTTGCATCACAAATAAGGTTGCGGTGACTTTATCAAATTAATAGAAATGTTATGAAAAGTATAAATCTTAAAATAACCTAGTACAGTATTACGTGATGGTACGGAACCCTTAGTGCGCGAGTCTGACTCGCACTTGCCCGGCTTTATTAAGTTTTTGGGAACTTTAGTATTCTTTATCTATCTATAAAAAGTTTTCCGACTTCTTCAAGGAATGGCTAAAAAAATACTTAGCCGCACTTAAGTTATAGCGTGAACTCATTTTTATTTACACAGTTAGCTAAACATCGTCTCAAATTGATCTGTAATAAAAGCAAAAATAATATGAATAGAATATGTTACATTTTGCAACTTTGAAATATCATTCGTTCTTTAGATCGTCTCCATATTCCTCAAGGCTTTGTATTGCTTTCGGCACGCGATTTTCCTTTTACAGTGACGGATCGCCGACCGTCGATTGTTATTATTTCATACAATATATCGTAGCCAAATGATGTATGAAATATGCAATCAAATAACACCGCTTTTAACATAATTTTATTGCAATAAAATGGTGCACACTAACGTTACAAAACTGTTTAGTAATTTAACCATTATAACGTGTAATAATCGAGAAAATGCACGCGATAATGTAACACTATTATCTCTATCTTAAGAACGAATGATATTTGAAATGTCATTCGTTCAAAAACGTCAGCTCTACTACAACTGGACAGAAAGTTCAGAAGTGTAAAAAAACTTCCATTAAACTCATTCTTCGTACTTTTACCTTCTTGAAGTTTAGCGAATGTTAAGCTATTTTTAAACCTAGCTCATCTTTAACAACAATGTTAGGAATGACCCCTCGTAGCAATGACGCTTCTGTTGCGTCATAACGAGAACGCCAATTACTAGAGAGTGGGTCGTCCCGCTTTAACCTGGAGCTAAATCACAAAGGCAACGTTTTCCCTTTAACCCTTTTCCATACTTCCAAAACGTTCTCACCGACAGTGATCTTTGAGAAACTTAATGTTTTTTAACGAAGACGGTGATAAGGAGATGGATGTTATCAGTATATCACAGGCGCTTCAGATTGCGGGTATGTTAAAAAAAATTGGTTGTTCTTATTTCGTGGTGGTATTAAAATGGTCCAATTATATTTTAAATGCACGTAACTTAAAAAGCTGCTGCTAGAAGTAGCACGAAAATAGCCTAGAATCTAGACAGACCGGGGTTAGAAGCTAGTACTTATTAGATTTCAGTGCGCTTTTTAATCGTTTCTTGGCCTGTTTTACCAGAATTGGTTGTCTCCTAATAATTAATCTAAATAATCAATTGTAGTTTTGTGACCCAAATACTTGATCCTTAATAATGCCATGTGTTATAATGTCTGTATATTATAGTCTTCACTGTATTGTTAATTATTATATTTAATTTCTAGGTTATGTAATTATCTGGCTGTAATAGTAGTCAATGTATTTTAACTGTTATTCTGAGTCCTTGAACATAATCTAAGTTGCAGAAAGTACTTTATTCTTGTGGCTTTGGATTATCTTAATTGTTATTTTTAATTCTTGATATTAAGTTTTACTTTAATATCTATAAAGCACATCATTCATAGGATTCTTGGTGTTCATTTATTGTTTGTACCACTGCCAGTTGACTACAGTAAACATAAGACCGTAGGGTTGCTTTTAGCTTGTATGTTTTGTGAACCCAATACTTTTTATTTCTTTTTCTTTTTTTACGCAATTTTTCTGCAAACAATCAGGACCTAGAAATTAATAATGATGTGCTGTAGGTAAAATTACAGATAGATGGACGTGTAAAACTTTTAGAAGTATTCAATGAAGATTAAGAATAATATGATATAAATTGTGGCTATATAAAAAAACACGTACCTTCTGCGTTTAGCTAAAATTCTAAGTTACCTAACGACTGTGCAAACAATCAAGACGTAAAAATCTATAATGATATGTGATTAAAAAAAAGGATATGCTAGTGAAAATATACAAAATTGTGCAAACCGCTTATGAAAAAGTTAAGGAATGTGGTTAATTTTAATCCATTATGTAAATTTTATTCTGCAGACAATTTTAAGTACTAAGAATTCAGGTTAGTGCATTTAGAAATTCTAGTTGAATCGTTAAGCTGATTATCGGATTTGCAAACTATGACTCAGAAATTAATAAGATTATACCGTAGAAGACATCAAAATCGACTTAATAGAAAATATTCTAGCAACCAGTGATTTGAAAGTTAAAGAATATATCTTATAACATATATGCTATAAGTATTACTCTACACTATAGTCATGTAATTTCTCTATACTTAACTATGCACTAAAAAGAATGAAGTTTAACAATATCTATATGCAATGTTTGTATCTGTAATAATAATAATAATAATAATAATAATAATACTTTATTGCACACATAAAACAAAGAAAGTAACACACATAGGAGTAAAACTAATTAGATGGCCGCCTCCGGTCGAGCAATCGATGTCGCTACTTTTTGGGCTTTGAACATATAGGCCCTTACACCCAAAATAGAGTTTTGCCATTGAAACGAAAAGAAGAAGAAGGCGATGCAACTAATTATATTAACTATTATATATTAAATATTATAACTATTATACTAATGGCCCGCCCCGGATTCGCACGAGAATTTATCGAATATTTCAAATGGATCCCTAAGTTTTTTGAAAATATTTTACCGCTTTTTCTCATTAAAGATATTGTACGATTCAAATGGTGAAAGAACTTTGGTCCAGTAATTTCTTGCACATTTCTTACTTGTATTTAATTTAAATTCTTTATTTGCTAGACTGTTACAATGTTCATAATATTAAATATAAAAGATATACAATCTGCAATAAGATGGGGTGCAAAATTATGTATAAAATAGAAAATTCGTAGTCACAATTCTCATGAAACTATATTATCAATGTCAAATTTAAAAAAAAAACTATAATGTCTATTGGTATAACAATGTCAAAAGGTATTAATTACAATTTATGGAAAACCAGGTGAGATAATTGAGAACATCGTGTTCAATATTAACAATTTGGAGGGCTATAGCATTTCCTTTTCTGAAGTCGGTTATAAAGTTTTTGTATGTATTTAAAAGATAGCCCATTATTTGCGAAAGGTGAGAAAAAAATACAAAACACATATTTGCTCAACTGAGTGACTTGACGTAGATTTCCCCAAGGAACAGTCATAGACCACATTTTATTTTTTATTTTTATGAGTTAACTATTTCTTTTAATATAGAGAAATATGCAGAGTTGTATAATATTGGTATTATCCGCTCTCAATACATGCGGGATGCATAAGCGCGATTTAGCGAGATGTCAGGGCGTGTTTTACTCATGCGTTAATTTCGTCGCTACAAATTAATGCGAACGCAGATTTAGATGAGAATTTAATGCACGTGGATACTTTCGTTCTATAGATAATGTCATTTTGAGTATCTATTTACATATTTGCTAACAGCTGAACTTTGTGAGAGCTCGCGTAGTTTTTCATGTACTACTTTTTTTTGGTAATTATGCAGTTTGGTCACTTTTCCCAAAAATGCATGTATTGTTTTTTTGTTCTCGAAGTTGCTGTTTGCAATCTAATGACTAATATTCCACCGGGAAAGACTGACATTTTTTTTCTTGTTTTTTTGAGTCAGGAATGCTAAAATAGGGCATTTTGGATCTTTTCGACGTTAATGTTTTCATTATACACATATATATACAAGGATTTCTGT
Organism: Charaxes varanes; assembly: GCA_024363005.1. NCBI lineage: Eukaryota > Metazoa > Arthropoda > Insecta > Lepidoptera > Nymphalidae > Charaxes > Charaxes varanes. Next base: position 1,062,893 of record JANCMC010010289.1, on the reverse strand, counting down.
GTTGAAACAACGCTGCGTGATCGCCCGTCCGCTTCTAACCTACCCGCAACAGAGTTACGTTTCGGGCGGAATGAGTGATATTCCCAATGAAGAGGCAAGTGAAGCAGAGGTAATTATAGAAAAATCTGCCGAAATCGTCCTTCGCGACTTGAAAAGTTACACTATTGGCCAAAAAAAACACATTTTTTCAATAACATCTCAAGTATAATTTATTAAATTAGATTCATAATACATAACTGGTATTAAAACTTAGATAAGTTTAAAAAAATAAAGAAAATAAAATTAATTTTTAATCATAAATTTAATAATATTGATAATGTTCGACACAAAATATGAATACGTAGTCGACAATATTGTTATTAGTTGTTAATCATATTTTACTCAGTATCATTCGTCCTTTTTATGTTTTTCATTATTTTTAAACTACAATAGTTTGCAACTAATTTATCAACAAGAATTGCAAGTTTGACTTCGGACCATTTTCTACTAGCATTGTCTTAAACCTCTAACCGTGTTAAAACTTATATTTAAATAACTGCTCAAAGATTTGAGAGGAAGAAACCTAAGTTGACAGTCCCAAAAAAATTTAAGGGATTTTCTTAAATACCTAGTAGACATACGTAGATTATTGATAATGTCTCTACATTTATGCTAACAAAAAAGTTCCAGGATGAAATCCTGGTTGTTTTCACTTTTTGTTTCCAAGTAAATTAAGACGTATTTCTATAACAGCGATCGATATCTTATCAACATCATTCACCTTCATTTTTAAATTTACATTCTACATAAGCACACGCTTTTGGGGACCTACAAGTAAATTTTTTTCTGATAAGCATATTTAACGAGTACTATATTGAAATTTTATAGTAAATTCATAACTTGGAAATGGATTTCTGCGGTAGCCAAGGAGTTCATATTACTTTGGCTTTATATCCGTATAATCCGAAATAGAAGGCAGAAGTGGCGCTTCTATTTTTTTTTTATTAATTTGTTCAGATTCATGTAATGATATAAGAAATTTGACACCAGTACTAGGTAAATGAAACGTAATTTAGGGTCCGATCTTTGAGCAGCTTGACTCTCAGAAAAACCCTACTTCGAAATGAATTTGTTTATAATATGATATACTAGTTGTATTCGTGATTTGGTCCACGTAAAATTAGATAAAGGAATAGATTCAATTTTAGCGTGATGCTAAATAGCTTATAGCCTTCCTCGATAAGTGAGCTATCGAACACTGAAATAATTTTTCAAATTGGAACAGTAGTTCCTGAGATTATCGCGTTCAAGTAAACAAACAAACAAACTCTTCAATTATATTTATTCTTACTTATAGATTGTTGACCTTGTCTCTGATCGCTTTATATTAGATAATAATTATACAGGCTTTCCAAATTAACCTACCAAAAATACAGGAGGTAATGAAAGTAAGTAAGTAGAAAGTTTAATTAAAGGCAGCGCCACGCTTGTAGCCGAATTGGGCCGGCGCGCCCGGGTACCAGTACCTCTTTCTCACATAAGATCAGCGTGAAGTGGTGGCAATGCTGTCACGTCTAGTGATGGTGTTGTTGTCGCGTTTCGTTCGGTTTGTGAGACTTACGGGTAGGTTACGTGCAAAAATATAAGAATTCTCCAAAAGTTACAAAATCACTTAATATCAAGGCGCAGACGTCTCGCGTAAACGTTAGTGGCAATTATTAAGGGAGGTATATTCTAAATAGAATATTATTTTTATCAGAATTTACCATGAGTTTTCAAGGGATAATAAGCGGAAAAATGTTTAAGCGTGCGGCAGACGTCAATGATCGGACAACAGAGCAATAGACAGACAATCTGGGCCAGCTTTTAGCTGATTGCTCTCGCCTACGAAGATCGCTGAATGCATTGCAATGCAATTGCTTTACCGACGCGTTTCGTTCAGCGAATGAATGAAATCCTTCCTCGCGATTAAATAAATGCCACTCTTTGTATTCGTATAGTGGTTGCAATTGGACCTTAGTCGTTATTAAAAAAAAAAAAAACTAGTTGCTTCTTTTTCAGCAAATTAAAAAGTAATCTATTGGTAAATGTTTCACTATTTTGGCGTTAATGGCTTAAAGATGATAGATATATACGGTTGCAAGCTTTTTTGTAGAACTATTTAAAATAAACATTTTCTTCATAGGACATTATATAAGTGTCATTCTAAAGGTTTTTGCAGTGCACGCCAGAATAGCTCGCATATGACAGAATTTCTCGTGCTTACTTGACACTTGTCGTAATATTTTGCTCAATTCACAAAATATCTTTACAATTTCTAGCCTATGTGTTATTCTGATATATAAACTATATTATTGGAAAGTCTTATTAACATCCACTCCGTAGTTTTTCCGTGAAAGACCGTTAAACATACATCCATACACCGATGCGTACAACCTTTCGCGTTTGGAATGTTAGTACGATATAGAAAATAATATTTGATTTTGTCTTCATTCCTCGCATAGAGTAGTCTTCAAAAAGTACGAACATATATTGATGGTCTTACAAAAGAGCGATAGACGGACAATCTGGGGCGGCTTTTAGCCGATTGCACTTTCATATAGAGATCGATGAGTGCGATATATTGAGCAATTGCTTCTGCATTGCTCCTCGCTTCCAATATATATTCTGGCATTTTTTTCAAACACAGGTACTTAAACGACAACTCCGATTCCTTTTTTCTCTGTGTTAATTTTAATTCTCTGACAGTTCGTATGCAAATGAACGTAGCTCCACGAAATGATGGCATATTTATATGATTTTTAGGCTGACTATGTTGGTAAAGTAGCAATTATTTTATACTAGCTGTGCCCGCGATTTCGTCCGCGTAAAATTAGGTAAAAAAAAATTAGATTCAATTTTAAAGTGATGATATATAGCCTTTAGCTTTCCTCGATGAATGGGCTATCTAACACTAAAATAAATTTTCAAATCGGCCCAGTAGTTCCTGAGACTAGCGCGGTTAAGCAAACAAACAAACAAACTCTTCAGCTTTATATATTAAGCATAGATAAAATTTATTATTATAGATATTTTTTGGATTTTTATGTGCACTAGAAATAACCGATTATTATTACTTTTGGGTCACCCCTCGTACACATGTTTTATTTGATTCAGTTAACCAATGAAGTAAATATTTTTGAGTTTAAAATAGATTAATTCTTTTTCATATATTTGGTAGAGTACGCAGGGCGTGAAGTCGTAAATAAAATTCAGTTTTTTTTTTTAAATATAACAAGGGGCACACTGAAAAGCGGTTCACCTAAGTGACTACCGATGGCAATGGGCAAGTGTACATTCAGGAGATTCATTATTATTAATTAGTATTAGTTAGGAGCCTAAGTGATGATGTAATAAAACGACATACGTTAGCAAAGAATCGCTGAGTTGTTTAGCGTTATGGCATTTTTAGTAAGATACGGTTAGTAATTCGGAACTGGTTTTAATTTTATTTATTTTATTTTGGTTTGGCAAAAATACAGTACAAGCTAATAAAAAACTCAACGATAATTAATATTACTAATCCCTTAACCAATAAAGTTTCCACTTAAAGCTATGTTGTACAAGAAAGAGCAGAAATATGGAGAAATTGAAACAAGTACATATTTAAAAATATTGACTAGATAATTAGCAATCTAGGAGTATTTTTTTAAAATGTTGACCTAGTCATATGAAACCCATAACTTCTTCCTTACAAGGCGCACTATAAGTTAACCGTAGAGGGGTAGAAAATAGGATTCGTACGAATCCTTTAAAGTATCTATAGTTTATATCTCTATTAGGTTAGCTCAAAGAAAACGCGTCATCTGGTAACAGAGATAGCTGCGTAATAGCTGGACTTGCGGAATGATAAAACGATGACGTGTGTCATTTATGTCGCTGGTACTTTTATATATCGTGTCTTCTAGTAAATGTCTAATAATCAATTTTTTAGAGCCTCCGTAGCGCAACAGTAAAAAGCACTGAGGGCTGAAATCTGCAAAGTATCCGGTTTTAATCCCCAGCCGCTGGGTTGTTGTCGCACACACTCCTAACACAAGCTTTTAATTTAAGTTTAGTATGAAGGTGAACGGGGATATTAGACACACCTTAAAAAGTATTGGTAATATATATAAATTACCTCCACAACCATTCGATTCTCTAGAAACTTCTTACCCCGCACAATTCCTCTGTTAGAATCAGTTGCCAGCTTCGGTATTTCCGAACGGATACGACTTAGGGACCTTTAAGAAAAGAGCGTACTCATTTCTCAAAGGACGGCAACGCATCCGCAGTGTCTCTGTTGTTGCAATTGTCGATGACGGTCGGGAGTCACGTATGTGAATGCCGCATGCTCGTTTGTCCCTTGTTATATTAAAAAAAACCTTAATATAACTCATAAAATAAATAATTTTTTTCTGTTTCCTATTTCTTTTTACCATAAGCAAAGAAAAGTCATTTGCACGCTGTTTTACCTGCACTTAGCCACAGACAGACACACAGATAGATAGACATATCAAACTTATAACAGCGCTATTTTTTGTTGGGGAGGGGGGGGGGGTAAACGAATTTATTAACACGTTAACTAATACTTGTATTAGTAATATCTCCTATTTTTAGTATATATCTTAACATAGTATAAAGAAATTCGCTTACCGTTCCTGTACGTTTAGATTGTTGTGTGTGCTTTGATGTGGTTTTCATGAATAAATAGACCGATTCTAGAGGAAGATTTGTATATACAATACATACCTACATTGCACTCGTGCGAAGCCGCGGCGGATCGTTAGTAGAAGATAATATGTCATAATACGCGTCTACTAAATGAGCTTAGAAAAATTCCGTGAAAAACTTAAATTACTTTGAAATACAATCAGTTGGTTCAACAGCCGCGGGAACATTTTAATGGGCCGTGACCATTTTTGACGTTAACTAATGTAAACATATTCCTTTATAGCAGCGGTGTTGACGGCTCGCCCGGGCGTTATGGGCTTTGTCGTAAAGTCGCTTTTGACTGCAACCTCATTGTAATGCTGTTTGTATGCATAGTGTGTTTGCAATATAACTAACTTAGGACATGTCTACACCGGTCGTTACGTTGATCGTACTAAGTGGATCTTATTTATTACTTACTAGCTGTTTCCCTATGTAAAATTGCGAGAACCTTAATATGGCCTTATTTAAAAATCCTTTCTTAACGGATGTCTACTAACTAAAAACCTTCCAGCCTACCTCCCAGCCAAATTTCATCGTTGTGGTCTTATTTTTAATTTATAAAAAAGAAACAATATGTTCTTTTTTATAAATTAAAAATCAGGTCACAATGTCTGTGCGCTTCTATCAATATTTCTGCGCGTTTCTCTATTTTAACAGTATGCATTGCAATCAACGATGGCTTTTTATTCTTATTAATAGCGTTTCATACGGAAGCAAATTTTTGAATCTATGACGTTATTTCGTACCGCTAATTGACTATTTTGATAATAATACGCACATTTTTAAATTGCTCTGCGAAAATCCGTGACAATGATATTTTGCATAAATTGCTACATAACGGGAAAAATACATTGCATTCTTCACGGATTCACGCAAAGTTAATTAAGTTATTCCGGTTAGCGGAACTAACTAGTTATCAAACTAGAAAGTCAAATAATCGCCCAGTGTGGACGTTGCCTTGCGCATCTGTTTAACTTCTTAAGCACTGTGACAAGATTGCGTCGCAGCTAACACACGTAATTATAATGTATGTCAGTATCATACAAAGTTATCCCCATATCCATTTACATAACTCTATTTTATTTCATCTTTGTTTATTACGTTTTACAATTCTCTAGTTAATTAGTCTTTTAAAGGTCTTTTTATGTTTATATCTGCCAATGGTTTTAGTTTGAACTATATATTGCCGTCAGTATTTAATATAGACGTATTTATATTATTAATTAGAGGTAGCGCCATGCTTGTAGCCGAATTGGTCCGGCGCGTCCGGGTACCAGTACCTCTTTCTCACATGAGAAAGATGTGACGTCATGCGCTCCGATTGCTTTTCGGTGTCGCGTGATTAGTCTTTAATTTAAACGATTTATATTATTAAAATATTAAACAATCTGACATGTTTTAGTAGTTCAACTTAATTTATGTAATATTTAAACCTCTATCAACTACCCAAAGCAAAAAATTAATAGGCAACTTCCCTTATATCTAGGAGAAAATAATCGATGCTAGTGTCGACTGGTTCGTGGGTAGCTTTGATCATTAAGTCAAAAGTATTCTTCGAGACCACATTCTTTAGTATTGTTCTAATGTAACCGCTGGTTATTGTAATCCTATTAAAATAACCGGCATATCAAATAAAAATAAAGACTAATTATATTCTTGAATAGACTTTTTACGGTGTGGGTCATAGTGATGCGTGGAATTTCATGAAATGTTATTCACTAGCAATTAAGTATTGAACATGGCGCCTTTATTTTCTTTTCATAGATGTCCTTTAAAGCGGGTACATGAAAAAAAATTTGCGGCTGTGGCTTGGCTTGGCAAGCAGGGCTCCTTTAAGTAGCTTGTACAAGGATTTCGCTGGTATACCTGTCGCTTTGATTAATCAGACCAAAATAATGGAGTAATAGTATTATTTTACCCTTACTTCTCCTTCCTAGCGTTATCCCGATCAAGTACCAGGGTCAACTTAGATTGCAGAGGATGTGGCTGTGGGGCGAGCTAAAATGACCGATTGCCGGGGGGACAACCTTACAGGACGGACGGACGGACGGACAGAGCGAAATTATAAGGGTTCCTTGTTACTGGAACCCATAATTAAGGAATTTGTCGTTATATTTGCCTGTCACTATACTATTATCACAGGCTAAAATACTGGGCCGTTCTTTTATAACAAGGAGAAAATCAACAACTGGAATTCCAGAACGCTCGCAAATGCAGTGCTGGTCTTTGAGAAGTTTTATGCTTATTTTATGAATATTCAGCTCGTTTATTGCTCAGGAACATACTGAATTAACGATGTAAAGATGCGCGTAAATCTAGATAGATGTATATAAAAGTCCCTTAACACGAAATATCGAAAACCGCGGGACGTACAATGATGATGATGAATTTGGCAAGGAAGTAGTTTATAGTTAGTAGATATATGCTAACAAAAAAAATTCCATAGGTCCAGTTTAAGGAGGTCAAAGTCAGAAATATTTTAATAACAATTGACTTTACAATACCTACTTATAAATGAATAAAAAAATAAATATATACAGGACTATATGACACACGGACGTCTGTTTCTAAGGTAGACAACTAAATGCCTGTATTATAGGTAACAGCCGCCTGTAATACACAAATATATTTTTTTAGAATTATATAAATACAAACATAGGGATAATACACCCAGACTCGAGGTGGGAATCGAACCCACGACTCCCGGAGCAGAAGGCAGGGTCACTGCCCACTGCACAATGGAGCATCTTTTATCGTGTCCTTCCTGCCCTGCCACCTGTACGCGGGAGGACCTGATGCGAGCCACAGAGGATGTTGTTCGCGTGACTGAGTTCTGGAACGAAACTGTCTGATGTGCCATCGACACGACAAGAAGAAGAAGAAATTTAGAATAGTGTGTTGCTTGGCGTGCCTATTTTTTAAAATGTGATAGAAGGTGCAGGCTGAAAATCAGCGTCGTGTGCCCACGGCAATGCTGAGCTTGCGTTCTTTTGTTATGTTACAAGTTTTTTTATCTTGTTACTTGTTTACTGTAGTTTACGATGTACCTGTAACATTGGGAACAATAAAGCTTTTTATTATTATTATTATTTAAAAAAAACTTCTATTTTTGATTATCTTTGACATTGTTGTTTATCATTGACATTCATTTTTGACGTTAACTTTTAATTATTTTTTGTAAAAATCATTTTTTGTCAATGGAATTATTATATGGGTGTACTTTACCTGAAATAAATAAAAAAATATTTAATTATAATTTAATAATTCAGGAAAAGACGGAATTTACGCTAGTATCATTTCCATTACATATTTTATGCTAAACTAGCCTTTACCCGCGACTTCGCTCGCGTTTGTAGCAAGAAAATGACAGACATTTTGTCTACCACGTATAAACTGCCTCCCCTATAATATATATAAAGCTATGGAACGCGCGTAAGAAGGTATGAACTGTAAGCACACAATCATAATCACCTTGATCGTGTTGCTCTGAGTACACAGTACTTGGTACTCATTTAAACGTGTAATTGGTTTGCTATGACATTCCTTACATAGCCGATAGCTTGATAAAGCATTTTTATAGTCGGGGATCCGGTTTAACAAAACAATATTCTGTATTTTGAAAATCAAGAAATCTCGATAGCACAATAACATTGAAGGTAGACTTACTGAAAATCATTTGATATCTGGTTTAAACTCAGGGACCAGGCGCACACTTCATGTTAAGTATATAACACATCAATAGTGGGATTTATACCTTTCTAACAGTAAAATAATTTCCAAAATGGGATCAGTAGAACCAAAGATTATCCGAAACATACTAAGTCCCAAACAGTACCGTTTAATAACATTAGTATAGACAATAATTTATTAGATACTAGTGGATCTGGCAGACGTTGTCCTGCCCGAACGTTGGCTTATCTTTTATATTAAATTCTAGCGCCATTATTGGTCGCTACGTCACTGTACTATATATACTGTACAGGGCAATTTTGTTCTGTATAAAATGTACAAAGTATCTATATGCGTATTTAAATGGGTAAGGAACAATACGGTATTCTTTTAAATAGCTTCTTAAGTAGTTAATTATTTTTTTGTAGTACGTAAAAGATAAAAATGGTTCCTGTGAGTTATACTTAGGAGATGGACATATGCCATCGTCGACTTTATTATAGATATTTTTATATACTTGTAACAGATCTTTTGTTCGTTTTGTAAAGATTGGTACATACTGCGCACATGAAAGCTGTAGGGGAGGGCACGTTCGTGGAATGTGAATAATCTTTAATGTGACACCCGTTAAAGAGAGAAACGAATGTCACAAGTTTCCATGGAATCATAATGCGGTTGCCAAAACCGTCTTGCTACAGAGAAAGGAACCCATTCAGTATTTGTAATGGCCATTGCCTCTATTGCATACGATTCATGGTGTAATTCAAGAAAGGCAGCGTTTCTCGTGGCTGACCAACCAAATCCGGGAGCGGCATCTCTTAATTATCATCGTTGGCTTGATAAGAGAGATGTGTTGAAAGATGCTACAGTGTCGCGCCATGAAAATCAACATGAAAAAGAAAGAAGAGTTGTGTTAGGGCAAGGCACCTCGGAGATTCCAGCGATTTGGCATACTGGGATTTGCGATAGATAAACTTTTTTAAGCATACCTTCCACTGAATGGAAATCGCCTCTCGAGAAGTAGCTGTGGATTCCTGTGAATACTCCGCAATTAACTGACGCTTGTTTCATGATAGACGTCATGGCTTGACGGATTTCAGCATTCAACGGGGAAGCTAACTTGCTACCTGCAAGAAGAGATATCAGATTAATAAAATTACTTATTAATTATTCATATCTACGCTAATATATAAAGCTGCAGACTTTGTTTGTTTGTTTGAACGCGCTAGGAACTCTAACAAACCGAACTAAACGCGACTGCAATAGCAACACTTAATGTGACAGCATTGCCACCACTTCACGCCGATCTTATGTGAAAGAGAGGTACTGGTATCGGAACGCGCCGGCCCTATTTGCCGGCAGGCCAAAAAGACTGCAAGCGTGGCGTTACCTCTAATTTTATATGTGAGAAAGAGATACTGGTACTGACGCTACCTCTAATTAGAGTTACGAGAATTCATAACTCTCTTACCAAATAAATTGGTTTGAATAAATTGGTTAATACATCTTTTGCGGTTAATGGTATGACAAATATATTAGTTAGCTAAAATTCCACGAAATTTCCGTTAATGACCTCATGAAAGATAAACAATTTATCACAAAAGCAATCATCTTTATTGCGAACAATACCTACTCAAACTACGATATACCGTATAAAGCGGATAAGTAAACATGTCGAGGAAATCCGATCAATACTACTCGACACAATTAAGTAGGTGGCTTCTTTTTATGTCAAGTTTTATTATCAATAAGGTGCTTTTACAAACCCAGACTGGTAGACGCCAGCATCTTTCGTGACAAACTTTATGCTATACTAGTACTAACGATAACCCGTGACGTAAAATTATACCCGTATTTGCAATACCTTATACCTAAACAGGAACTAAAATAGATTAGAGTACCTTCTTAGAACTATAAGTTTCATAGAATGGCAGGAAATTAAGCCAATGTCCCTTCAATCACTTAAGTCTTTTAGTTCTTCAGTCCCCTCAGTCCCTGTAGTCCCTTAAGTCCTTTCACTCCTTCTGCCGTTGAACTATGTAGGCTTCTTTTTTCTTTCCGAAATTGGGTTCGGGAACACCAGAACTAAAACATGGTTTTTGTGGTATGCTTCGACAATAGATACATATTCTATCAGATCGAGGAATCCTTTGCTAAAAATAAAATAGGTATTTTTTTTATTTTTGGCAAAGGATTCTTCGTAGAAAATGAATATTCTTGAAATTGGACAAATCTAATAAATGCGTCTGCTTCGTAATGAACTGAATATACAATCCTTAATACGAAAGCATTAGTCATTTTTTACTTTAGAATTGGTAAATTTTTATTGGGGTAAACCAATTCAACAAGTTTAGCAATTATTTTTACAACATCTAATAGTTTCTGTGAAGAAAAGAAAATCCTTGGCAGGCAGGAAAATAAATTACATTTGATAATTCCGCCAATACCCACCAATTGGTGGGAAAAAATGTACACAAAAACGATTTTATTTATTAATACGTTAACGCAAAAACTTTAGGCACCATTTTACGAATATTGCGCGGACGGAGGAATATAAAATTTGGCACAATTATAATTTATATAGAGGAAGGTGTGTGAATGCTAATATTTGTGGTTATGACAGCGGTAAAAATATTAATTGTCAAATATTCCTTTTTTTAAATGCCATCTGTTTCACTTTCCGCCTTGACTCTATTAAACTTTTATCAAACATTAGACCTAATGACTTAATTGATGAAACTGTACATATTAGAGCTTTGATTTTAAATGAACTACTAAATCCATGTAAAATAAGGATATTCCTAAGTTATGGCATTGATTACCCATTGAAAGACATTATTTCTAAGGAATTCACGTATATTTCTTAAATCATAAGATCATAGAAATAATTAGCTATGTCGAGGGTACGTGGACTGTATAAACGTTTTGGGTCGTTTGACTTAGTGAGCGGATTCAAAATCGCGCTTATTATTATGTTCCATCCTAATTTCCATTCATTGATGGTCCTATACTGTTCTATTTTAAGAAATGGCACCCAGTGTAATGGTATTAATCATAACAAGATGAAGTATGAAATTGCTTAGTATGGCCGGCTGTGAGATTTACTTGGGCTAGTAATGTGCACGCGTTACTGTTTCGATTGTTACAAAATGATTTGTTACGGAACAAATTTTGCGTCTTTTTCTATCATACTCTAAACTCTAACTACCTTGGATCATGTTGTATAAAGTTTATGATAGTTTTTTTTCTGGTTAGCGATAAGAATTATCAATATTATAACGTTTTTTAGCAGCGGTTTGGCCTTCCGACGGAACATTTCTTACACCATTAAATTTAATTAGTGATAATTCTGAATTCTTTTGGTTTGGTATGTTTTTGGTAATAATTAGCCGGCAGCGCATCTGCTGGCCTTCTGGTCGTGCAGATGTCCATGGGCGCCGGTAGGCACTTCGATGCCTGCTGCCTTCTCGTCTGCCCCCTTGTAACATAAAATAAAAAAATAATAATAATAATAAATCTTTTTAGATTTGAAATTTCTCAAATAGTTTTTGAAATATATGAAAAAACCAAAATCCCTCTCGTTTTAACTTACGTAATATTCTCGAGCGCATCTCCATTCGATTCGACGGCGGTTTCGAATCGAATGGCACCTCAACCATATTTTTAAAAGAAGGAGAAAAAATTTTCACCTAAAAAGCATTTGTTGAGTAACTAGTGTTTGTCCAAACAATCCCTCAAAACGTTCGATGTGATCAAATGCGGTAATTATGTAGAGAGAGTGATCCGAAAAAAAATTCCTTGAAAAATTGAGCATCTTTAGATTGATTTGAAATTATGGGTAGGTATACTAGCACAGCGACCTAAAAGAGAAATTAGACTTCACGAGCATTTATTCGTAGACACAAAGGATACCGTCCTTTTTAATTAAAGTGCGGTCTTTAAAAAATGTTGACGATTTTCACGCTAAGATGGCTTTTTGTGGAATTACGGTATAATTGTCCTTTACAGAGGGGAAACTGATAACAAAGAGCGGGATTTTGTCTATGTTTCTTATCTGTGTTGTTCGGCCTCACTCATCGCATAATAAAGTAAGATTGTAGTTTATTTGAGCCAGGCTTTTGATAAACTATTATGTCGAATATAGAACGAAATTGATCTGAACGTTTCTCAATTAAGACCTCTCTATGCTATTCAATTTCAACTCCAAGAAATAATTATAATTAGGAACATTGACGAGAATAATTGTATTTTATATAAATCGAGTTGAGAACGTGTGGGTTTTTAACAAGTCCGTAATATTATTCCTATTTCGAGCTAACGAGGCATTGATAATGTACTGTTTTGTTCAACATTAATAAACTAGAACTAGAAACTAGAAAGTTAAATAACTCACCCACACACAGCTTTAGCGTTTAACGTGTAAGTGGGTGTAGGACCTATAATTTATAATTTGCTCATTCAGAACAGGGTTGCATCAATAAATGCTGCAAACAGTGCTGTAAAAGTGTAAAGTGCTGCCCAATTTAAAATTTATTTGTCGGCAGCATTATCATCAGTATAAATAGATTTACGGCGTTAAAAGGAATAGCTCATCTATTTCTTTAATAAGTACTCTTTTATAAGTCACCATCAGTTCTATCCTCCTCATTATCAATTTTTAGAACTTGTCTTCAACAGATACTACAAAAACTAACGCACCCAAACTCCCATTCTTCCGTACAATCGCAAAATACATTCTTTGCTTTTATCTCTCTCTCCCTTCCCTTCTTTATTCTTCCTAATTAACAATTATTTCCTTCAGAATTATTATACTATGATTCTACAAAAACGCAACAAGGCAGACGCATAATTTCCTACAACTGAAATGCAGCGCTATGATACTGTGTTGGTGAATATGAAGTAGAAGCATTGTTTGATATTCAACAACACAGTGGCACAGTGTTGCAATAGCAGTAACCATTCTGAAAATATCCATACGGAGGCAACCCTAATTCAAAACAATTTTATCTCATCATAATCATTCAACGCGTCGACTGATTGTTGTTTCGACATCATAATACCCGTTATGCTGAAACAATGGCCCTAAGTATCGCCTTTTGTTTCATCCGCTACCATGCCTAAAAGTCTCTAATATTAATCATTTCGCGATATCCCTTTGGAGAGTTTTGGAACGGCTATATAATGTTGGAACAATCTAAGCACACAATCAAAAGTAATAAATTAATATTTTAACCTCTCGTGTATTACTTGAGCTTTGAAATGTAAAAGCCTTGCAATAATAATAGTTTAGAAGAGAAATGTACTCGTCTTTTGCTTAGATTTTGTTAAATTTGACTCCAGGTAATTGACTGAATTAAGGTTTTCTATTGAATTCAATGCTTAGCTTCTTATAAACAGATCAGGAAATACGTGCGTAGCTGCAGGCAACCACTAGTACTGTATACTTTTAAACCTAGCCACTAGTTCTACATGAAGCTCTTAACTGGAACTAGTTGCGGGCAGTTGTCCGCAGCGCAGTGCGCGACAGAATGTCTTATTGCATTCCGCACTTCGATGGCTTGTAAATTGCTGGAACCGCTTTTATATCGGCACCCGCTGCGTTGTTCGCCTCACAACCTATCAAGATTAGATCCGCTTCTTAGTAAGATTTCTCATTATATCAATACACTATCTCAGTTTCTATTAAAGTATCGTTCTTCATATATTTTAAAATAAATGAGGTTAACTAGTTGTGATGTTCACTTGAAGGAAATAGATTATTTTGTTTCATGGGCATCGTTTTATTCTAACTCCCGCATAGTAATCTATGCATATATACAAAGCTGAAGAGTTTGTTTCTTTCCTTAGTTACTTGAACGCACTAATCTCAGGAATTAGGTCTATTGGTCCTATTTGATTTTTTTTTCTGTGTTAGATAGTGCATTTATCGAGGATATAAGCTATATATCAACACGCTAGAATTTAACGCGGACCTAATTTTACGCGGACGAAGCGCTGGCACAGCTAGTTTTGAATACATTTAAACATATTTTTACACATATTCCAAATAGCACTTCGAAGTTATTCTACTGTCACTGTATCCTTCTGAACAGTTTAACTGGATTTTCTCTGATAGGTTAAAGTTCATAGAATATTTAAGACATTAGGTTCCCTTTATTTTGTCAGTATTTAGTATTATTTATAAAATTGAAAATCAGTCAAATAAACTGTGTCTTCAATCTTCTTCATATTTGAAACAATTATTATCATCGGATTTCAACAAAAAACCCTTGTTGCTGGGTGAATACTAGTTTAAATAAATATCGATGCTATTCTCCGAGTTTAAAATAAGGATTCCTATTATAGAGTCGATCCTATGTGGGCCGAATGCAGAGAGGGTTTTGTTATAAATAGAATTGCACGAGTTGCATGACCCAAACAGGTTCCTGGTGCAGGTCTGCCTACGCGCTCGCCATCCTTTTGACCCGGGCCATTCTACTCGCTGATTCATTTTCAGCAGATACATTACGCCTACTTTCAAAATCTTCATTCCAACCAGTAATATTGTACATGGGAATGAGAGTTTCTCTTTTGTTCGTTTATTATCATTTCACGCCTCCATAAGAATGTCCATGCGTCTTTACTGGGATAACATTTATCTTAATTTTATCTAAACAAATAAATCTATTTCGATCAAAAAAATAATACGAAAATTTATCATATATAGAATTACAAGCTTTTTGATGGTAATTTAATATTGATCTCTGTAATAATAAATTCTGATAATATCAACTATATTAATTTCCTCGATATCCGAATCATAACTGTTATCTTAATTGAGAATAATTATGTATGCGTGCATTTAATCCGTATCTAGAATTCCAGTGGATGTCGTTACTGCATGACGTATCGTAACCGACAGAGATGTATCACGATCAGTGGCATTTCGTAAATACCAGTGACATTAATTCCTAGCGTTCCTAACATATTACAACTAAGTCAATTTATTGTTATCACTACTACTGTTACTATTAACTCTTTATAGTCCACAGATGGTCATATGCATGAATTCTCTAATAACTGATTTAATTAAAGAGGCTTCCCTCTGCTTCTGCCACTCCTCTAGCTCTTGCTACTCGCATCCAGTTAACTCTCGCCATTCTAGTTTTGATGTCATGAACTTATCGTACGTACGGTCGATTTCTCCAACCAAATCGAGTCCACTACTCTGCAATTTTATTCCTAATAATCTTAAATATAGTGTATGTAATATAATCAACGTATAAAATGTCTTTTAGTTCAATAAAGTATTTTGAAAGTCTGAACTTTAAACGTTGGAGTCAGATTTCGAGCGGCTAATTGTCTAAGCGACAGTAATTAGTCGAATCTTGTTGTCTCTCTAATTGGTAACCTTACTCCGCCGTGTTCTCACGGTCATGCCTTGACAGACGTTCAGATAGGCACCGTCTCCGGTGCTAACTTATTGCTACGACAAACCGGTGTTAGTTACCAACTTGAATTTATTTCTCTCATTGGGTGTTACCACGGTATGTTTTCTCCTTGCAATTTATATTTCAATTGCGTTAGAGGTCTTTTTGAAATTGTTATTTAATTTTCGTTAAATAAATGTTTGTTATTAATTTTCATTTAATACTTCTGTGTTTCGATTTTGATACTAATTGTTTTCTCGTCATGTATTTCCAAAAGTCTTAGTTCCTTAAATTAAATTAAACGTAACTTAAATTAAAATTGAAAAAAAAAATGTAAATAGTCGTATTATCTGTTTTCAACAGCTGCATTGAAAAAACGTCAAGTTCAATCGCAAAATATGCAATTTCTAGTTTGGCGATGACGAAATTTAATTGATATATTGTTGGTTGACACTTTTTAATGTAATGACATAAATTATTTATAAGGAAACATACTGTATTTGCTGAGGAGGGATTGTTGAAGTTGGTTTTTAAAAATATGGTTAGGTGGAGGAGCTAAAAAATGAATCACGCTTCGCTAACGCTGCCCTTTCCTTTCCGCAATTTTCATTTACTCGGTTGCATGTAAAGTGGGGTGTGTCGTGAGCTTTTAATGCGGGATCTTTTGCGTTTATTTCTTTCCATAAAACCAGCGTCGACGTTATGTATCGTGAGTCCAAACATGGTGTCGATTTAACAGCTTTAGCATTACCAGTTGGTCGGCTTTCGGTAGAGAGTTTTTGTGCAAACCGCGTTGCATACATGTATAATGCATTGCGTAATGCAGCAGACCTCTGGTTTGTAGTATGTTCCATAATGGGAGTTATATGAATTATGTGAAGAGGTTTTTTACGTAGTTTGGGGCGATATTCTCTTCCGCCTTAGTAACTTTATTGAACGTTGACGAATCACAAGACTTATTTTTGGGAGTTTGTGTCCCTTCTTCCCCTTAACTAAGTTTAATTATGACATTTCCATGGATTAAGAGACTTATTGTTCTTGACATTTTGAATCTTACCCTACTTTGGTGATATTTAGAGGGACCCTTCTCGCTCTTAGGTGAAATATCACACAATATTTTCACATCAAACCGCAATGTAAGTAAAACTTAAAAGTATGTACGTAACAGGGGTAGCGCGGCGCGGGTCGTTGACTTGTTATGCGCAACAACATTTTGTTGACGATTGCTTCCCAATGTTCACGATACATTGCGTGCACAAGAATGGGATGAGAATGGCAATATCTGTAACCTCTAATTTCTGAGATGAATGATTTTTGTGATTTTTTTTATATAGCCTTAACAAAATGTTTGCGGTACGATGTCTTTTACAACCTGTATATTATTAAATGTATTTAAAGAATCAAGGCAATGATATCTAATATTTCTCACATATGTTAATTCCAAATAAAGACGAGCCAGTAATGCAGAGCACTTTATATGCATAGAATATACAATCCAATTTATATCCGCGTTCAAACAAAATTTTTCGCTGGTTAGCAAGAAAAGGTCTACTCCCGATAGTGCAATGGACCACAACGAATGAAAAATAAATAACGTTGTACCTCCATTTTGCGAACGGGTTTGGTTTCTTTTCTTCACCGGATATAACGAAAAACCTGAAAATTCTATGTCGAATTTGATATCGTCGCGATTTCCATGTTGATTCTGTTAACAGCATTAATATATCGATATTATGAATTTTAAAGTCTGTGATCGGTAGGGAGTGTTTTACGTTTAAATACGATTGTCTCATACGTCACAAAGACATACATGCATATAATACTAAAATAATGCTATTTTATATAAATTTCAAATGAACTGCGTTAAATAGCCTAATAAGGGAAGAATGGAACGTTAAGCTACAACTAACTGTCACAGTAACCATTATGGCAACTTATGTAGCCAGACCACAAAGTAGAAATAACGATATGAGTATGGAGGAAGGCACGCAGGGTCTGTCTCGGCTTATACACACGACGAAAACTGATCATTGTTGAGAATTGCTGACTTGGGAATACCCTGCTCAAAGATTCCGCGTGTCTCGGCCATACATATACCTACGAAAGCTTCCAGCAAGACATACGTCCGAAACTATTTTCCTATAACTATTTCGCTGCTATTTTAGTCCCAGTTTGTCAACCGATTTTAGTACAGTCGTGTCTCAGCAAATCCAATATTTAATCAAGTCTGCTTGCTTCTATTTATTTAAGTTAATCTTCAAAATAACTCATCAGATTTAGATGGCATTTATCACGGCGATAATGTGTGAATATAGAAAAACTTTCGAAACTGTGGATTGATTAAAATATCTGTGTCAAAAGTTTATTAAGATATATGGACAGAGTTAGGGTCATCAGCTAGTGGCGTAATAAATTCTGGTGCCCAAGTAACGATGCAGCTGTCTGCGGAAGGGGGTCAAGTGACCCTTGTTAAGTTTGTGAGACGTTGAAATATCTCTCTACTTTGCTGGAGATTGGTGCAGCGAGTGGCCGCGGGGGACGCTTATGAAATTTTCAACGAAGGTACTGAAAATACGTCACTTTTGAAATACACTGTTCTGCCTGTATTATATTCATAAGAACAAAAAGGAAGTATAGATATTGTAGACTTTAAGACAGTTTTTGTATCGATTCAATAACGTCGTAGGTGTCAGCTGTTTTCATGCAAATGTTGTCCGAATGGGGCAATTCTTCGCTCTAAAGTATCCAAAATATCCATTCTCGGAATAGGAGTTTAAACTGTTTATTAAGCCTACACCGCAGGCGTATCGTGTTCAATAAAGTCCTTGGAATATTTTACTCCGAGTAACATTATTTTATAAACTATCCAGCTTTAGAACATAGATCAAAGGATAAACCGTTTATACCTACCTCATCGCAGAATACAATTTAGCTCTGAGGCAATACTAACCCGAAACAATGATATTTATGCAATCTTACTGAGTTATTAAGAGTGACACATGCTTTACAGTTAATATGAGGTATGACGAATATGACGCATAGGTACCTACTTAAAGAAAGTATTCCCAGTGTTATTATTTAATATCAGGGGAAAGCTTACAATCTTTCGCAGATTTAATAATACATTACGCTACTTACGGCTTAGGAAATCTCATCGATTTTCGTAACAACCACTAATTATATTCGGTTATACGAAACAAGCTTAAATTAAAGGTACTTGGCTATAATCTCTCATCGATCCGTTTGTTTTATTAATAAGCCAACATCGTATTTCGTGGAAGCTCCAAATACTATTACTCAAATTTTGTACGTCATCAGTGTAAACATTATTATATGATACTTAAATTAAAATTTCTACCATATGAATATTTATATTTTGCCTATTTGAAGTATATAGTACTTTTCATATCAGTACCCAAATAACAAAAAAATAGTCTGTTTACCATTATTTCATGGAATATTATCCCAGACCAAAGTGTATGGTATAATCTCCAGAATGGCGTTATATGAATTCTAATAATATATATATTGAAAAATAAATAATTATAATAAATGCACAAGGGAACATTTTGTTCTTGTATTTGAGCCCTTAAATTAGTCAGAAGGAAAATTTTAAATTTAAAGAGAAATAAATTAGAGATCGTTCAAACCACAGAGGCTTTCTTTCTTAGGAGCAGAGTGCCAGGAAATAATTATCAAAATTAGAAGCTTTTTACTTCCGGCAACAGTTATTTAGTAAATAAGTTATTTTAATTGTAAATTGTTTACCAAAATAACTTGTGTTAATAGTAAATACCATTTACTATAGAGAGATAAATCTAGTCAACAGTTCGCGAGCAAACGGCCGCCCAAATTGTTTATTCGACCAGCGAAAGCTCGACCCGGTCCGGATCAAACAAATTTGGTGAATTCGAGAGGTAATAGGATTTACACACGCCTTTTTTTGGCAAATACAAGAAATCAAGCAATCACTTTTGGTAATGCTTTTATGAACATTTTTTAAGCAGGTGAAATTAAAATAATTTGCATAAATTCGCAGATAAAAAGGGGACATCCATGCAAGGCTTATAATTCGAATGCTACATCACCAAAGCACTACACTCATTTTCTATAGTGCCTTAAGGCTTTATCTGGAGATAGACTCTACAATGGTCATTCGTAAAGATTTGATTAAGGAACATATTATACTCGATTTAATTTTCTGTCGGTCACTTAGAATTAGTATGTATTTCTTACAAATTGAAACAATATCAGGAGATACAGGAGACTGTCTTTTACTGGCCAAGATCTGTGATTTTTCGTTGTTTCAATAAATTTAGCGACAAAAAATATCAATAGTATTAATATATCCAATAATGAATAACTCTTTAAAATCCGTCGAGTATACAATACGTAACAAAAAAGTTTACAAAGCCAGTGTGGCATTTGAACTCTCTCTCTACTTTATTAGGCGAAAAGGGTATTTTGTTTATTTTTTTGCGAGAGAGACCTTTTTCTGTAGTCTATTTAGCGAGTGATTTCTCCTGTGTACCGTGGCTTAAGCTCGCTCGTTTATCAATTCAAAGCCACATTCAACACTTCAACGGCTGTGGGTATATGGGTTTGTTTCGGGATAAAGATCCGAGTAATAAATTTCGTGGAATAAGCCTGCCCTTAGATAATATATTAAAGCGAAAGGTCTTAAAAGACTTCATCTTGACTTTCTTGTATGTGCTTAACTTTGATATTTTTTTATTTGAGTCTACACGAAATAAAAAATGTTACAGGGCGTTTTAAACAGATTGCGTTCCAAGTCAGATTGAAGCGAAATAAAGTATATACAAAATCTGATAAGGGCTGTAATAAAACGTGGCTATAAACGTGAAATGCATCCGACTGGTGGGCCAATCAAATTTAACGAAAGCTTTTATCTCTCGTCTAGACTCTTTAACTAACATTTTATCAAAACGAACGTCGTTGACCTGGCTGTATTTAAATTTGGCTCTATGGAAATGTGAACCAGAACAGCGAGGAATTACAAATGCTAATGCACGACTCTCATACCACCGCTGAAAGCTTAAAGCTTTGTATACAAGCTTTTGAAGCGAAGTCAATCACGGAGGTTTTTAAAACAATTTCAAGACTAATTTTTAGTTATATATAATAAAATTATTGTGCCCGCACAACTACTTCGTAACTAATAATGTTTTAATTATGCAAACCGTGTCCTGGCAATAAAAAACACAACAAAAAAAGAATTATCTAGTGATGTGATGCGCATACATACATTTCGGTGATTCATTTTTATGTACATAGACAAGTAGATACATAGATTAATATATACATAATACTATAAATAAATATTTAAGGTGATATATATTTTAGCGTTCACTCTCAACTTAAATGTGGGAGCGACAATAACCCAGCGGTGTTAAGATATGATCGGATTAACTTTTGAATTTTAATCCCCTCTTTCACCCTGGAACTACTAAACCTTTACAAACTATGTATAAATTAACGTCGAATGATTCTATAAGTATTATTAAACTACTCTCCGGTTTCAACAAATGGCCACTTATAGGCTTAAGGGGGAAAGCAAACATCTGAACTGGGGAAAGATTTCTACTGATTGAAGTGCTTAAAGCTTGAGAGGCAATCGGAGCTTTCTAGGAGAATATTTGAATTCACTAGTGAAACAAATTTGGGTACAATACAGTGATGCCATGCAATTATCTGTTGATACTAGTAGATATAAAAGAAGGTATTTGTTAATAAAATAGTCTATTTTTAAATGAATATATTTTGTTGCACAAATCATCATATTAATAAAGTTCATTGTCAGCCAATGGCTTCCAGTTTCCCAGATGGCCTCAATGGAATATTTATTTTTCTAGGCGTTCAATTGTTTTAAGATAAAAATGAACAGTTATTTTCAAGACGAGCACGCTACTGGCCGTGTACGTATGCCCAGCGGTGGGACAGTGATGAAGAAAGGCACTATGCCTTTCTGTATTTTATACTGTATTAAATGACCAGTAGGTATGATAGAAAGAGTAAGATATCTTACAGTAACAAGAATAGATTTCCAAAAATAACTAGCGGACTGTTTATGTAGGCAACATGGTGATTCGTTGGGATCACTCAAACGTGTGATAAATCTTAGTCCATCTTCAAGTTCACGAATAACTGTCTGCGTTTTACGCACGCGGTGTTGTTGGGAGTGATTTGTGTGTTTTACTTTATTTACTATTAGTTTAATGTTGTATGAGTGCGAATATGCTCACTGATGGAAATTTATTGCTCTTTTATGAACACTTATCGTGATTCCTTTATCAATATTTTTGATATACGACACGAAAATATTTTATACAAAGAAATAAGATTGAAGTTCATCATGGTCCTCTATACTAACTAGCTCATTATTAAATTTTTAAGTCATTTAGTCTTTTTATTACATTCTTTTAAATTTTTATATTTAGAATTATTATTTTTTAATTTAGTTCTAAGATAAGACTTGTAAGTTTTTTATTCTTGAATAGCCAAGCAAGCGCGAGTCAAACTCGAGCACTGAGGGTTCGAGACTTTCCAAAAGATTTTTTTTCATTTGTTAAAGTCGCGGCAACTTTTTTTGTGATTTAACTACAATTTGGTAAAATTGCATGCTTCTAGGACAACAGAAGGTACCTCATAGGTTTTGATTCCCTTGGCGAACGTACTAGTGTGGGAAATGCGATAAAAATGGTCATATCTTTTGGTGACGTAAACTTAGAAAGTTGATATTTACAAGCTTCAAGGGATCATAGACCTCAGTATTTGGTATTAATTTCAACTTTAAAGCAGGACATGTTTCTGAGAAAAGGGTTTTTAACGAATACACATACAGTTAGACAAAAGTCATTGTTGCAACAACAAATTTAGAGATTCGGATATTTTTCTATACTTGTGCTACAACATATATAGATAGTTTCTTAGCAAATATCATTAAAAATATCAATACTAGATCAACTGGAAGTACCCTATATAGGTTTTGGTTCTCTTTGCAAACTTATGGGAAATGTGACATAAACGATCATATCTTTTGATTGCTTAGACATAGAGATTTGTTTTTTTTTACAGCTTCAAGAGACTGCAAACCTCAGTATTTGGTATTAATTTCAATTTTATAACTTTATGCGTTTCTGAGACAAAGGGTCGTGACGGACAGGCAATAAGACGGACAACGAAATGATTTTATAAGGGTTCTTTTTTTACCTTTTAGGTAAACTCTAAAATTAAGTAAGTTATAAGATATACGAATATTTTATTCCGAAAAAAATTAGCAAGTTCTTGCGCAAGATATTCAAAACGAAATCCACTCGTACTTTTTTTTTCGGACTGATGGAGATAAATGTATTGTGGGATCTAAATGTAATGTTAAGTGGCAGATTTGCCACTGAATAAGTTGGGGCGTGGGAATACTCGTAATAAATAACGCCGGCAGCCGAACTACTTACATTACTCTAATGTGCCATTAGCAGGTGAAGGCTTGCCACAAATATCTGCGAGGTTTATACAAGCTTCTGTAATTTCGAAAGCTTTTGAAATGAATACTTCTTTAGCGCCCTTGTGATTAGAAATATGATAAAAAGCGAAGCCAAGTTCTATTTAGTAGGTTGTTAAGGGATTTTTCTGGTATACCTGCGATCCTACTTACTACATATAAGCTAGACATGTCAACTTTTTTTCAGATTCCAAGTAATTGATTGTTTTTATGGCATAGTCTTTAGCATTTTTATTTTCCTTGAAACAGGAAGCTCCACATCCTCAATTTAATTTAGACTTTGAAAAAAGAAATTAGTCCGGCCTGGTTGACGAAAAAACATCTAAATAGAAGTACCTAGTTCAAAAATATGAGGTCAATACAACACCTACAAAGTTCAAGAGTTCAACTCTAATGAGATTAAGGGAAGCCCTGGAGTCATAATCTTTATGCTCACGTCTTTGAACTGTAACCTACATAATATTTACATACACAAGCCACAGCTAAATTAATCTATAACTAAGTTAAACTAAAGTTATCTACAATATTATTATAAATTAGGATTTTTTGTTTTTGTTCACGCCTAAATCATGAATTTTTTCATATACAACACAAAAAAGGAAATATAGCGAACCTACATATAAACATGTTTGATCCGTTAAAAATTCAATTCGAATATAAAAATTTGTATCATACAGTATTTTTGGTTGTGTTTAAATAAATCCCTAGATAGAATAACATTTGAACCGGTAAACTGTAACTTGCTTATTTGTTTAAAAAACTTAAGTGTAATTTTTTTTCTCCATTTGTTTATATTTATGTATTTTTCCATGGTTGCTTTTTTCTTGGTTACCTCGAAGAAGTTACTGCTATAGTGATGAGAGTTCTGGTTTAGAATAAGGAATAAAAATACAAAAATTTTATGTGTTTTTGTCCCTTCGTATGATTTTATCTGAAATTAGGTTGAAATGATCGTCGCACACAATTCCAGACTGTTTGGCGAACCCCTTCAGAAAGAACACCCCCGGGGATAAAGCGAATCATATATCCGACGCGATCAAATATCATCTCTATTATTACATGTTGCTTTCATCCGATGGAACAAGTTTTTCCTGCCTCTATACAAATACATTTCTGAAACTATCAGCAAAAATGATTGTGAAAAATCCGAAAAGCCGGTCAGGATAAAATTGAGTACGAATACATATTTTGTGTATAGCTATAGAGACATGAAATGATCCACTTTTTATCTAGAAAAAAAGTTAAATAATGAACATACAAAGCTGAGAAAAAACTGCGCCTGTTTCGGTTTAATTATTCTTGACTTAACGCACAACCACCGAGAGATAAAAAAATCTTACAGCTTCAATACCTCGATCGTAAATAGAGAACAGGTAAAATGACACGAGAGGTATCATTTTACCTGTTCTAAAAGTGTCTTTACAAGATTTTTAAACGTTGACCTGGTTTTGATACGAAATTTATAATTAACTGTTGGACTTCGTTGATCGACTATTTGACCTATGATTCAGAGTGTGTACAGTACAACAATAATGTCGCACCGAACTTCTGCAATTAGTCTACTGACCTTGTTATTACTAAGGTTGTATACCTATTTAGTATATGCTACTATACTATATAAAATAAGTAGTTAGACCCTCGACAAAATTTCCTCGTACTTACGTATATAAAGCGGAAACAGACATTAAAAACCAGGTAAATGCGAGTCAGACTTA
>JANCMC010010289.1:950160-1037768 GCA_024363005.1 Charaxes varanes | reverse complement strand
GACAGACAGACAGACTGTGGGACTACGTAATATCCAATAAAAATTCTCTATTATAAAATGATGGATACTGTAAAAATTGAGAATTCAGTTTTTACTATAGCTATGTGAGGTTTATTTTATGTTAGGTTTATTGATATTAACGTTACTAATTGATTTAAAAAGACAAATGCCAAAGCATTGACTAAAAACATTAGCTAGATTAAAAAGAGTGAGTAAATTACTACAATTTATTAAGAAAAGGCCTATTTACACTTACTCATACATACAATTCTCACTTCTCACATATGCTGTAAAACACTGAGGTTAAAACCTCATTTCAAGATTAAAAGTCATCATTATGTTGCGTGACTACGTCTAGAAATATTAAGCTTCGTGTAGACTGATTAAATTAAAATATGGTTGGAAATCTAAAACTATATTAGAATATTTTTTTATAATTTGCAGGTTTTTAATTAAAACCTTAAAATAATGAATTTGATAAAAAAAGTTACCAACTCGGAAACACTTTTGTTAAATTTACACGTGGTGTCCGCAGTGGGAGAGCCTTGGTGTCAAAACAAAAGAGCACTTGGCGATATTACATTTTTTTAAGTGTGAATATTTTTCATTCGTCGTTTTGTTGAACGCACTTTTATTTTGAGGGTTAGTTTGTGTATCTTAAAGTTTTATTCTGATTGTTGATTGTTCATAAAGCAACAGAATTTTGGTGGTTTTAACAGAATTAAAGAGATAAGATAATTCTTCGTTAGCACGAAACAAGGTACATAAGATAACAGTTATTATAAAGAACCCGCAAATGGCAGTCAGACTCTCGCACTAAGGGTTCCGTCAATCACATAATACTTTATCTGGTTATTTTAAGTTTTATACTTTTCATAAGGTTTTTTTTAATCTGACAAAATCACTGCAGTTTTTTTGTTGATGTAACTACTAATTTACGGTTTTCGAAGATTTTCCTACTTGTACTTCTCGGTATAGCTTCTTGCCAAATTGCCTGTTTCCAAGTCAACGAGAACTACGCTATAGGGTCTGAAACCCTTTTGTATTAATATGGGAAATGCGACACAAATGGCCACTTTTGATGGCATGTATTAAGAAGGTTGATTTTTACACAGCGTCAAGGGATCACAGACCTCAGTATTTGGTATAAATTTCAGCTTTAAATCTGTACGTGTTCCTGATAAAAAGTTTCTTGACAGACAGAAGGATAAAGAAGGGTTACGATACGACTCTGTGAAATCACTTAAAATGTGAAAAAATGTAGCGATCGGAGGCTATTTCGACGCCTCCACCGATAATAACAATAGCAAAGCCACTTCACTTTTAAATATATATTGCATATTTTAATACACATTTTTTACAAATTAAGTTTCATTTTTTTTATATTTTTTCTTTGTGTAGTAAAGTTACTAAATAAATAGTACACGATTTAACCTATTGTAGCTCAATACCTAACTAACTTCACTATATGCGGTAATAATAATAATGTTCTAGTAAATATACTAGTTCTAAATTATCTTTCAATTGATATATAACACAAAAACATTGTTTCTTTTACGGACAAAGTATTAAGGTGAAATAAAGAACCTTTTGTTTTTCCAGTAAAGTTAGATATTTTCGGTTACCAGGTTTTGTGATGAGGGCGTCGATATTTATTTCGATCATAGGAATCTCTGGGGGTGCCCCAGGGATCTGATCTTGGACCAATATTATTACAAATTTTCGTTAGAGACAGATAGCTTAGTAGAATGTTTAAAAATCGTCATTTTCAGCTTTAAACGACTGATGAACCTTTAACTTTCTTAATATATAATTAAATAGGCTGAGAATGAAAGAGAGATGATTAAAAATTGATTTTTTATTATGCTAGTAACCAAAAAGTTAATGGATCAGGCGGATGCTGTCCTACCTAAATGTTGCCTCGGATTTATATCAAACCGACTGTGGTTTATGATGCACTGCATATATTTTATAAGAAAATTGTCTCTAAATAAAAAATTTAAATAAATAAAAAAAAAAAAAAAAGTTTGGAAGCGAGCTAGTCATAAGTTTACACTATTAAAAAGGTCACCTTTCTATTGAAAAAAGTGTACACAACTGAGTTTATTGTGTGCTCTACTTTGATCAAGTCGCGAGGACCACTTGTCAATTTAGGCATAAGTCAGTTGTATTATCAACTGAATATTAGATACTAGCTGTTTCCCGGGACTTCATCCGTGTAAAATTAAATTATACCTTCATAATCTGACCCTACCAAAAAATCTGTTCTTAGCGGATGTCTACTAATAAACTACCTCCTTGCCAAATTTCAACTGTCTACGTTACGCAGTTTTCGAGATTTCTTTTTAAGTGACCATCCGCTTTTATATTTATAGATTAGTAAAAAATATTCATATACCAAAAGAAAATAGCATGAACAAGAATTTTTCAATAAACCTACATTAATAAACAAATTTGACTCCCAAAATTCTATATTTCTACGTTTGTAAATGTTAAATGATAACAATTTAACAATAGCGCTTAAAAAATAGAGTAAAATTGTTTTGCTTTCTTAATAACGTTTGTATGGCAGGTAACCATGAAGAAATGCCGTAAGTGTTGCTTACCTCACATCACGGCTGAGTGTTATGGCTGCACCAAGGTGATATCACATGCGGTCCATGGGCGCCGGTAGGCACTTCGGTGCCTGCTGCCTGCTCGTCTGCCCCCTTGTAACATAAAAAAATATATATAAGCAATAGTTAGTAATAGTTCCACTAGGTGCACTAAAGAATTTGTTTTAAAAAAAATCAAGAATCACTATACTATATATAAATATATAAAAGCTAAAGGTCACATAACACGAAATGTCTAAAACCGCGAACGGCATAAACATGAAATTTTATAGTTCATTGTTAGAAGACATCCGATCTGAACAGATTTTTCGTTAAGGAGATCAATGGGCTAATTCAATTTTACCCAAAAGAATTCGCGGAAAAACTGCCAGCCTTCTGTACTATAAAATTTAGAAAAACACCCAATACCAAAAATACTTCAAAATATAATTTATCCCTGGACCTTTTAACTATGTAGCTAATAAAAAGGACTCATTGAAACGCTTGAATAAATCTTCAGAAATTATAAAACAGAACCATTTCGATCGCGGCAACTTTAAAATGAAAAAAAAAACATATCAAAATCAGTCCGTTCCTTTAGAAACTACGATGCCACAGACAGACACATACACACGGAAACGTTAAACACGCGAGATAAAGCGAAATATTTATGAACAAACAAATAACGCGGTCGCTCCTGTAAGGTAAATGAAATCGCT
Source organism: Charaxes varanes (assembly GCA_024363005.1). Lineage (NCBI taxonomy): Eukaryota > Metazoa > Arthropoda > Insecta > Lepidoptera > Nymphalidae > Charaxes > Charaxes varanes. The sequence continues at coordinate 1,034,455 of JANCMC010010289.1, read as the reverse complement.
CGTAAAACGCTGATGTTCCGATTTGTACTTATTAAGAGTGTCATCTGCAGTGTGGGGAATGCACGCGCCTAGCCGACAGTTGCTCGTCGGAATGTCTATATATAGTAATCGTAAGTAGAAACTTCGCTAGCGTGAGTTGGGTTATATGGAGATTTTTCAGTCTTTGTACTGCGGTCGTCGTCATCCGTACAGCGCCATCTAGTTTGCTTTGGTGTAACCTTTTGCACTCGACATCATTGTCATCTCGTTATATAGCGACGGCTACAATAAACACACATGATATGTGAGTTTTTAATTTAAGAATTAATTTGCTGACGACCTGATAACATATTCCGCAAATAAATTACGCCTAATCATAAACTGAACGATATTTTTTTAGGTCTTAAGTGAGTTACAGATACAGGCAACTTTGTTTCAGCCTCCTTTATCTGCCAATTTAAGAATTATTTAGACATCTCCATCCGACAATGAGATAAAGTTATTTTTGTAATAGCATATCAATCTATAAAAATACGAACGGAAAAAATGAACACAAAAAACTCTTATGAATGAGATTCATTGTGATACATTAGTTCTCGAATTTGAATATAAAATTTTAAAAAAAATTTTTCTACAACACCATCGCTGACAAATGACAGAAAAAAATTACAAACCGATTGCCGAAGATGATAAATATATGAGCCTCAATAGCTCAACGGTATAAGGATGGACTGAAATCCGCAAGGTACCCGGCTCAAACCCCACCGCCGTTGGGGTATTGTCGCACCCACTCCTAATACAAGCCGAGGAATAAATAAATTAAAAAACTTTTACCTCTAAGTTATTTGCATCTATCATTTTACTTGGTCTACCTTTTTACGTCCGTATTTAAAAGTTGGAAATGAGATTTTTAATCTATGTGCATTGTTGTGTAAAAGAAATTTTATATTTGGCGTTTCTTTTATAAAATGTTTCAATTTGGCACACGTATATATTGGTGTTCTATAGTTTATTTGAGTTCCCCACTTTCACCCCCCACAACTTTTGAACGGTTCAACCGATTTTCATCAAACATGTCTAAAAACACTCGCAAATAAGTCGCCTTTAATTCAAAAACAAATAAATTGAAATGGCTTCCTTGTTCGGGAGATGTGATCACACAGACACACAGACAGATACATACACACACACAGACACGTCAGACTTAAAACCCCTCTCATGTTGTGTTGAGGATTAAAAAACGTAAACTTTTTGACCAGCGGACCTTTACGTTAAGCTAAATTACACATAAGACGAAGGTATTCACTCAATAGATTCAAATTTTTCTTAGCCTCAAAACAATTAGTTTCATCTCAAAACTATAAATATCAATGAATGTATTTAAATTTTCTCTACGTAATTGATGAATGAACGAAATGCAAATTGTATTATATTTAAGTTGCATGAGAAACTAAACTACTTTGCTTGAATCCGCGAATGAATACGAGGGAAAATCGGTGTAATGCTGCAACCCGAAAGCTACACAAATCCAATAATACAAGTGCACAATGTACTGCGTAATATTACTCACCACTTTGAAATATAAAATTCATATAACTTAAGGTCTATTAGTAGGTTGTATGGGAATTCTGTTGGTATATCCCTTGCTCCTACCTCTACCGCATATAAGCTGGATTTTTTACCGTTTTTGGTGAACTGTGTTTAAAAAAAAAAATTACATAAAGATGTAACACTATTTTGTTGGATTCCTCTTTGTAAATCCCCAATATATTTTTTGTTATAAATACTGGGACATTCATAATTTAAGATTTGGCAGTTGTATTTATGTGTTTAAGTTCCTAAATAAACTTTAAGCTCATCCATTGTTATAACTCATATGCTAAGAAACAATAAACAGGCCTATTTTATGTCATTATGTTTAATATTTGATTGCTACGATATGCTTTAGACTTACTCTTCACATAACTAAACAATATAATTGTCTAATTTATCTGTTAGCAATGCATGTTCAGAGGTGGCCCTCTGAAAATGCACTGCATTTAGTCAACAACCCCTCTCTTTGTGGCCTGTGATAATTTTTTAAATGGCAAGTTAATTAATATAAATAGATAATAATTCTATCAATCCGTAACGAGGAGATACGCAGGCAAACCAAAGTGACTGACAATAGAATCTAACTAACAAAATAAGAGAATTAAAATTACCCTGATAGGGTCTAAAACTTTAAAGTTAAAGCTTTGAAAAGTGTTTGAACCGGGTACCTTGTGGATTTCAGTCCATACCTTGTACCGTTGAGCTATTTAGGCTCTAATTATTTATTATTTAATGTTATACACCTTTAGGGTGATTCATGTTTTTGTCGAAATTTTCGAAAGCAATTTCACGCTCACTAGCAAAACATAATGCCGCCTTTTGTACATTCTCTTTTCTCGTTTATGTTTTCTTTTCTTATGTGTTCTTGTGGTGTACAATAAAGAGTATAAATAAAATAGAATAAACAATGTATTTCACGTTTCAGACAGTAAATATGCGTCATTTAACAAAGTATTTAATTTGCCTGTCAAATACGTTCCATCAACTTAAGGGGCGGCAGACAACACCTTTATTACATAACTTATGTAATAATTTCGCTGGCAAGGCTAGTACCTATGTATAGTTAGCTACGACTATGAAGGCAATAGGTATTTTATATTTTTATTTTTTATGTAATGTAGTTTTTATTTTGCTTCTCAGTAGTGCAGCATAGTTTGTCCTATTTTTTTTTAATTAGCCTATAATGTCCCACTGCTTGGCAAAGGCCTCCTCACTCTTAGACCACTCTCCTCTATCCAGAGCTAAACCAATCCACTCCTTTCCCGCAAAGGCGTCCAACTCCTCGTCACCTCTTCCTCGGCCTACCTGGTCTACGGTGGCCATTGGTGGGTGACCATATAGTCGCAATATTGGCCTACCTTTGCGGGTCCAATGTATGTATAAGTACACGGGAAAGCACTCCGAAGGGAATAGATTTATTCTTAATAGCGATCTATGATTTACAAGCATATGCCATATTAGCGTAGAATATGAATATTTTGTATATAAATGTATAAAAAAAACATTGTATTTGATTGGATTTATTGTCAAATGATGTGATTTTAAGAATGTATATAAATATTAATACGCTTAATTTTTTTTGATATCCAATATTATTTAAATTTTTTATTTATAAGTTTTTATTTTTGTTAAAAGATATGTTTTCAATTAGAATAGGATCTTCTTGTGTTAAATACACGTCATTCCATGTCAGACACTTTATAATCAAAATTGTGGTTTTTCTTATTATATCCAGAAATAGACTTAAGAATCTCGTTGTAGCTCATATTCTTACAGAAACTTACGCCTCATTCGCACGAGAGTTTAGTGTTGCGTTAAATCTCGGCGTTGGCGTTTTTTTAGCGTCGTCGGGACAACATTGATCGATAAAAAAGCGCTGGCGTGTAATAATAAACTTGGAAATCCATAAGTTCTTTGAACGCTTCTTTAACGTTCTTGAACGTTAAGGAAGCTCTCGTGCGAATGAACTTCCATATCGTAGTGTGGGAAGGGCACACCAAGGTGGAAGGTTTTTCGGCGAGGAATGAAAGGTGGGAGCGAAGGTCGATATGCTTAATGCGCAAAAGATCTTCGTGTCCGGGAAAGTTGGAGCATCAAAATTGTTGTCTACTTTCGTTCAGAATATTTTTTCTAATGAGATTTTAGCATGTTCTGTCAACATGGAAAATTTCAAGTCTCTACGCCTAATAGTTTGGAAATGCTAGGGGGGAACCTTACAGGCAGACAGACGGACGGACGGACGGACAGGGCGAAATTATAAGAGTTCCTACGGAACCCTAAAAATTCTAATTTGTTCCTTTCACTTAAAGTTAAGAAAAAATACCAATTTGTTTATTTATTTATTTCGACTTAAAGTTAAGATAAAAAATACGAATATTTTTATTAATGTCGCCTAGAAGTTAGGCTCTATTCAGAAGCCGAGGCGAGCGAAACGGCCTCTTAAAAGAAATTCGTCAGATCCGTTTCCGGTTTAGAATGATTTTTTTTTTTAAATATTGAACCTTGTTAAAAGTTGCCCTTGCGAGTTTGTTTTTAATTGATTTTAACGTCTTGCAACACTAATAGGTTCGAATTGTAGCCAGGCGTCCGCACCCAAACTTTTAATGAAGGCAAATTCAGTTCTTTAAGGTTGATTGATTCGGGCGTTACTTTTCAAAAATCCATAGCAAGAAAGAAAAAAAAATGGCCAACGTATAAACGTAAACGTATAACGCTATAAACGTATTTGTTAAACGTTCAGTTATTTATTTGTACAAACATATTATATAATTATGATTTCCACCGATTTTTAAAAGTTGTTTTCATTTTCTTCTCTTAGCCCACTTTAGCCCACCTTCGTCCATCTTCCCCCACATTAGCTCACCTATATATCTTCCTCCTCCTTTCCCTTTTCCTCTATCTGTTTGATATAAGAACAACAATAAGACAAGACAGAACAATAACACATTCGATTTTACTACCCAAATTTTTAAGGAGTAAACTCCAATAAAATTGATTTTCGACGTTAAAAGCAGATATTTTATTTATATGTATAGTTTTGTTCTTTTCTTTAATTATTCTGATACAAAGTCATTGTTTTTTTTTTTTGAGCAATGTCATCCATTTAGCTCGAGTTCAACTCGTATTACACAAATTTTAACTCAGGTCAACTCGAGCCGTGTCTTATACCGACGATATTTTGTTTGTTTGCTTGAACGCGCTAATCTCAGGAACTACTGGTCCGGTTTGAAAAATTCTTTCAGCGTTAGATAGCCCATTTATCGAGGAAGACTATAGGCTATATAATATGATCACGCTAAAATTGAATTTTTTTTTTTTATCTAATTTTACGTGAACGAAGGTCGCGGGCACAACTAGTATAATCTATAAACGAAGATATATAATGACAGAAACACCTAAATAGCTATTAGAAAAGTCGTAAGGGAGCGGGATGATCGAACGAGTTTTTCCCGTTTTCTCCCACGCTGATTAGCCACAATTGATTGGTGCGGATGAGCAGGAAGTAATTAGAGATGTATTTGGCACGAGACCCGGCGTGAAGTGGCGGCAATGCTGTCACGTCAAGTGATGGTATTGTTGTCGCGTTTCGTTCCGTTTGTGAGACTTCCAGGAGGCCTAAACTCGTCATTGAAGGCCGGCAACGCATCTGCTTGCCTCCTGGTCGTGCGTCAGTAGGCACTTAGCCTGCTGCCTGCTAGTTTGGGCCTAGTAACGTAAATAAAAAATAATAAAAAACTTTTTACGGCCTTCACAAATATATTCGTACATAATTATACAAAGGACTCGGGACCCACTCGCGCGGAGCGGTCAAATAAGGGTCCCCACTCGATAATTCGTTTGAAGGTCCGGCCAACATCATCAATAAATCAGTTGGTACTCCAATGAAGAAGAAAAGGGACACGAAATGAAATGATTGGACCGAGGCCTTAATACCTACCTCGTGATTTATAGACGGAGTAAAAAAGTGCCTGGAAATTTTGGTTTATTGTTTTCTTACAAAATCGAGCGACGCGAGCGGAAAATGTATGGATTTCAAGTCGTTGCAAAAACTTTCATTGTCTTTATCATATTGTATGGTGCACGGCTTAGGATAGCATTCATTGCATCCTGTCAATGTAAATTAACTTAGGTTGCAAATAACGATTTATAAAAGAAGTTAATATGCACACAAACAAAAATAAATAAAAGGAAAACCGCCTTAAAAAAGCCCAGTTCTCAAATATCACCGGACCTCTAAAATTAATATGGGACCATCTCCGAAACATGATCTAGCAAATAGACAAAGGATTATTAAAATCGGTTTATAAATGGCGAAGTAATCGTGAAACATACATACAAAAAAAAAACAAAACACAGTCGAATTAAGGACCTCCTCTTTTTTGAAGTCGGTTAAAAAGAATACGATACGGATGTGTGTCTGTCAACAGACAGACAGACATCAACAAAATGAAGACCCGCAACAACGGGTGATTTTCAAAAATATTGGGAAAGGGTATGGGAACGCGAAAAGGTACAGGAATAGTATTATAGGATAATAGAATGTAGTAAAAGTAGTAGCCCAACGTTTGGGCTGGACAGAATCTGCCGGGTACGGCAGCGTTACTAAATCCAACTAGAAAACACAGAAACAAGTCATGTTTCGCGCGAGACCGTGTATATTACACAATAGATGTAGGCCGTGGCCTTTATTTAGAAGAAATTTATGAGTTTATTACAATCCTCTCTAAGCCTGAGCGGCATATTAATCATGACGCCTTTTTCCACTTGTATTTTTCCGCCGGCTTTCTCGTTGAGTGCCATTTTCACAGCACGCTCGCAGCGCCGCTGATGGTTATCGCAATTTCTACAATTACGTTTATAGAAACAGTTGTTCGGAATTTTAAATAGTGGCTTTATATTAAAACAAATTGTAATTCTCTTACATGTGTGGATATATAAAAATTATTGTAATATTTTCTTTAATATTACAATACGTTATCTTTAGTCCAGTTTCCAGTTATTTCGGGCCGGCTTTCTTTGGCCTGCATCTCCACTATGAGCGGTTATTAGTAAGGGTTTTGTTTAGGTTATTTTTTCTTTTCTAGACTGTTCTCAGCCAAGTGGCGATGTGCCTTCGTGTCCTCACTTCGTCGTTGGCAGATTTAGCCCTCGTGGGTTCGATTCCCACTTAGAGTCTGGGTGTATTATCTATATGTATGTATTTATATATTTCTAAAAAAAATATTTGTGTATAACATGCGTCTGTTACCTATAACACAGGCATTAAGTTGTCTACCTTAGGAACAGACGTCCGTGTGTCATATAGTCCAGTATATATTTATTTATTTATCCAGTATATAATATTTATTTAGGTAAAATTCAATATTTCATATTTTTTTAATATACATCGACTTTGAAGTGATATTTCAAGACTTAAATTTCTTTCGGTTTATACTGAAGTCTTATTTAAATTTATAATCTCATGGATGGTTTAATTAGTTTGAGAGTTAAAAATGCATTGCCTTAAATTTAGGCGTCAGCGCATTTTAAGTGTTGTTCATACTAAAATATAGCGTATATGTGTATATATATAGCGTAGAGAATAGAGTCCTTGTCGATAATAAAGCGTCGCATTTGAAAAGCGTTGTCGTGTGAACAAAACTTGAGAATTTATATGTTCTATTGAACGGTTTTTTAACGCGCGGTTAAAAAGCTCAGTTGCGAATGAGCGGTAAATATGTAATAATGTCAACAATACCTATCATGAGGTAAACGGTATGCTTCTCTACCACTTAAACAAAAATATCCTAGTTTTATTTTAGCAAGGGGCAAACGGGCAGGCGAGACAGGAGGATCCCAGATGCGTTCCTATCCTTTGAGGAATGAGTATGCTCTATTCTAGAAGGTCAGTGAAAATGATCGGTGAAACTAGATCACCCCAAGTGATCTCATATAATGCTCAGCAGGCCATAAAACTAAGTTCACAGTCCCCAAAGCTTACAACCGTGATGAAAGTAATTGGTCTCCTCTGATCATACACCATTTCACAGTAACCGCTTCACTTTAGTGTACAAAGTTTGTACATTACAACACTCGATATGAAGTAGTAAAGACGACTTTGTAGTGATGAAGCGGACGAGAGCGTAGCTTAATAAGTGGCCGCCAACAGGATCGATCGTTAGGTTAAGCAGTTTTTACCGAGGCCAGGTTTTGGATGGGTGACCCATTATTAAACTGGTTTTCTAATATCCTGCCTCTTCGGTATTTCGGAAGGCACATAAAGCAGTGGATCCCGATTAATGACACCGAGTGATATAAGCAGTGAGGTTCCGGGCATAAAGTCAGATGGCAGACGGTCAACTTAACTCACCCCACAGCCATATCATATGCAATTTAAGCGGAACCTGCTACTAGATCGAAATAACGCTAGAAAACTTCATATACACAAACCTTTTCAGTAGTCGCATACCCGAACTGAGTTTTCTCGCGTTAAAAAACTGCTATAAAAGAGTCTGTATGAACTGAACTGAGTTTCAACCATAGCCAGCTATGATTACAGTTAACGTTATTCATAAATGTATATATTGATAGTTAAATATGATTTTCATTTAATTGTGTCGGTATTCACATTTATTTAATACTTTTATCCGGATAATTTCATAAAAGGTATAAAAACCGCCGCATAGTGTGCATGCGTCATTCTTGTTTCAGCTAGCAAGCGGTACAGACCTCTTGTGAAGTCATAAGGCTTATCTCTTTTTGTAAGAATTATTTTAAAAGAAGAGTAGCTACGAGTTTCTTACTGGTTTTTCTCGTGGTTCAACTTGTTTGAACCAGTAAAAATAAGTAAATGAAACACATTCATTTAAAAACGAAACTCAGCTTTGATCTATTGGCTTAACCCCAATTAATATCCAAAAGAATATACAATAAGTATGTCGGACGATTCCTAGAATTACTTCTATAAACAATATTAGTAATTTCATTTGACTAAACTACGCTAAGACATGAATCGTGTTTCGTCAAATTACACATAGCTATAATTTGACGAAACACGATTACGGGAAGAGCCAATTTAGCGGACTAAATCGCTTATGCATTATAGATTGCTATTCGATACGCAGTGTGTGTAAATGTTTTATCTTCATAACTCTGAATTTTAAGGTCTTTTACTAGGGTTCCGTAGTCTACTAGGAACCCTTATGATTTTGCTCTGTCCGTCCGTCCGTCCGTCTGTCTGACCGTAAGGTGGTCCCCCCCCTAGCATTTCCAAACTATTAGACGTAGAGACATGAAATTTTCCATGTTGATAGAACATGCTAAAAACTCGTTAAGAAAAATTTTGAACAAAATCTGACAACAACTTTTGAAGTTATTTAACAGATATGTTTATAGCGTATATTTTAAGACAACCTACTAACATAAATTGTTGACTATTACAATTTTCTGCGCAAATAAGTGACATATTAATCATGGAATCATATCCCAATGTAGTTATGTTAGTCGACTATTGAATGACACTCGTGTTTCTGATTGTCGTCCACACGTGATATCTATACATTCACATAGCTCAGAGCGCTTGACAGCTATCACTTATTATGCGTTTAATGAAAGACTCTTGCGATGGCTTCTTTTATTGTATATTTTAAGACAACCTACTAACATAAATGTTGTCTATTACAATTTTCTGCGCAATTGAGTGACATATTAATCACGAAATCATATCCAAATGTAGTTATGTTAGTGGACAATTGAATGACACTCGTGTTTCTGATAGTCATTCACACGTAATATCCAGACATTCACATAGCGCAGAGCGCTTGACGGCATATCACTTATTATGCGATTAATGGAAAACTCTTGCGATGGCTCCTTCTATTGTATATTTTAAGACAACCTACTAACATAAATGTTGTCTATTACAATTTTCTGCGCAGTTGACTGATATATTAATCATGGAATCATAAAATATACATATAATTAATAAACTTTCCATCAAAACAGACCTGACTCATCATTATCTCTAAGTCTTGCTATCTCCTCTGATAAGACATATTTTTTTTATATCATTTAAAAGGTATGAATTAATCTTCATACCTTTAAAATGAGGCTCCCTTTAACATGTTCCCTTTATGAGTTTTTCAATCCGCCATCATCTCAAATTGGAAGCTGTAACCATCGTTAGCGGTGTACCGCAGACCGGACGTTCATTACAGTAGCAATCAGGTAGCTATCAAACTACCACTGCAATAATACGGGACTTATAACTATACCAGCAAATACAGTATCGATAAACTAATACTACGCACATACCACGAAAACTAAAATTTAAAATTATATACAATCTATATACATCCAAATAAATCCTTATTTCTTTTGGTCACGGCATCACACGAGAACGGTTGCACCGACAGCGCTAAAGCCGGAGCCAGACACAGATCAAAATGTTTATATGGTCGACTAAGTGCTTTACCATTTTGGACGACAGCTCCTGGTTAAATAAAATTTTGCTAAGGGTTATTATTAGAAATTAACATACCGCATAACAAGCAAAAATAAGCTTTATAAATAATTGACGTGCAAACGACATTCGACCTTAGCGTGGCGAACCAATTTCTTGGTCGACTATGCATTTTTGTTCCTGAAGACTACAAAGTTCTACAAAACTTTGCGCAGTTAACAAAGTTGGTGTAGTGGTTATCACATCTGCTTTACACGCAGAAGGCCGCCAGTTCGATCCTGGCCGGAATCATATATTTTTTTTAATAAATATATATTTTTTAAATTTAATCTTCAATCATATTTCTAAATATCAACAGCGTTTTTTGGGTAATGAAGCATCGATTATCGAAGTATTCCCTGTCTTATTACTTACTTAACGATCGATTATGACGAAAAAATTACTCGGTAGACATAGATTCCGTAAATATATAGATCTATTGGGACCAAGACTTTTTATCATGATTCAAATCAATCATCATAAAATGTATTGCTTTATAAATTTTAAATTAAATTATCGACTTATTCGAATTATTTATTTATAGGACAATATTATATAAGTCTCGGATAAAAGAACACTAGATGATCTTGTATCTTCTAGAATCTAGTAACAGAGAAGAATAAGAGAGAAGCAGAACAATGGAGTTTTATTGTAAAAAAAAGTAAAGTAAGCCCAGCATGTATATTATTAATATTTATTAGTTAATAGTATAGCAATGTTGTAGCTTTGGAGAGGTCGTAGTTTAATCATTGGCCGGTACTAGAGTCGATCGCAAGGTTAAGCAGATCTTACCGCGGCCGGGTTATAGATAGGTGACCCATTCAACACTGGTTGTCAAGGGTCTGACCTCCTCCGTGTTTCGGAAGGCACATAAAAAATTGTGTCCCAGTTAGTTTCATTGAGTGAAAAAATCTATAATTTTTAATTGTGGCAGCCCTAGAGAAAAGTGCTATGCAAGTATGCAAGTGCGGATGTCCGATGCGAAGTTACTTAATATGACGCAGTATAAAGCTGCTTCTATTCGGAGTGTGATCTTAGATATTTAAAATAAGTATAAAATACGAAGAAAGTTAAAAGATAAATTTGAAATACTCGAGACTTTAGGAAGTAAAATTAATTCTTGAAGATATGAATAGCGAAAATTAAACTAGAAGAGTGAAAATTGTAGTGAAATTTAGACTACACGGTAGAAAAATATGACAAAGAAGATTCTGTTATAGACTTAGACTGCACAGTTAAGCCAGAATAGAACATCCTACTAACATTATAAAGGCGAAAGTTTGTACACATGGCTGTATGGTTGTATGTTTGACGCTCTTTCACGGAAAAAAACTACTGAATGGATTTTTAAAACTCTACAATAATGTAGCTTACACATCAGAATAACAAGAAAGCTATAAATAATAAAGATATTGTGTAAATTGTCCAAAATATAACGATAAATGTCAAATAAGTAGGAGAATTTTTTTCCAACTGTGGCCTATTCTGGCGTGCGATGCAAAAACCGTTAGAGTTAAATGTATAAAATGTATGAAGGATATATTTATCTTAAATAATTCTTTAAAAAAGCCAGCGATAGCATATATATATATATATGTATATATATATATATGTATATATATATGTAAATTTTCGTATCACAGAGTTACCAAACTTTTCCGAAACGGCTTGACCGATTCTTGTGAAAATGTCTGTGTATATATGTTGGTTCTGAAAATCGCTCGCAACTATTATTAAGTCCCTAAGTGATAAGAGTGGCACAGTAGGATGAAGTTGCTGCGTACAGCTAGTGTCATATATTTTTAATGTTTCTTTTACCTAAATAATTTGAAACAGTTTTGTCTATCCATATATGTATATCATTCCATAGATATTTTATATCTACTGGTGTTTCATATAGTTAACTTATATAAAATCACTTTACGTTTCAGTAGCAAATTATGTACTGGATAATATAAAGAATTTCATGTTTCTTACAGATATGATGTAGCCCGAGAAGATAACTGCCAATAAGATAAAATTTAGTATTTATTAATTCTGTTTTCTGCGCCTAACAAAGCGTAAAGAAGCATGCAGTGATGCAAAACAAAACTATATTCAATCGTTTGCATCAAATTTTAGCATCAGATTTTTTGTTTCGCCTAAGAGAACAAAAACTACAATAGATGATGCTGTCTATATCTATGAAGAATTTTGAATAAAAAGCAGCGGCTTGAAGCAATGAATGCTTGTTTTGCTTTATAATAAACGTTGCAAAACAATGAATTAATCTTTATTTAAAAAAAAATAATCGAACTAGGAATTCCCTTGCAGTTAAGTTATATTTTATGTGACTTGTAACAATTTTCGACTGTACAGTCAACCAAGAAATTGGTTTGCCACTCTAAGGTCGAATGTCGATTGCACGTCAATAAGTCAAAAGGTTCATTTGTGCTTGTTATGTATTACGTTAATTTCTAACAATAAATCTTAGCAATTTTTTTTTAAGTAGAAACTGTCATCCAGAATGGTAAAGCATTTCCTTGGTCGACTATACAAACCTTTGTACAGACAAAATATTCCTCTGATTACTCTTCCTAAACTACTGGACCGATTTGAACAATTTTTTGCGAGTATTTTAAAGGATTCATAGATGGCTTGCGAAGAAAGGCTTGGCGCTGCTGTCGGTATGTCTAAATTAGGTATGTTTCTAGCTATAACTCAAAAACGAATGGATCTATTTGACTCCTGTCTGTTTTTTATAAACGCATTATTTCTGGGAAGGTTTAAGAAAAAAGAAAGAAAAGAAAACTCAGAAGAATATTTGAAAATACTAAAAAATTCAGAGTCAGTAACAACTTCGGAATACAATAGATGGCGTTCGTCTGACCGATAATTGCGCAAGAAAAGTTTGTAGCAATGATTTGAACAATTCAAATTTAATTGTTACTGTATTATAAACGTTAAACCAGAATAATGCAAAATGAAAACACCAATGCATTAATTTTAGAGACGAGACGAATTTCTTAGCATTCCATGGAATCACCGTGCGGGTGACGGGTCCATCGCGTTTCAGAGGAAGGAACCCAACACCATCACTAGACGTGACAGTATTGCCGCCACTTCACGCCGATCTCATGTGAGAAAGAGGTACTGGTACCCGGCGCCGGCCCAATTCGGCTACAAGCATAGCGCTACCTCTAATTAAAGTCTGATATTAATTGTTAAAAATTGAAGTTCTCTTTAGTTTATGTTTAATTGTTAGTTTGTAAGTTAACTTAACTATCGAATTAGGTTAAGCCTGTTAAGATAGATTTAAGTTTAGTAATAAATAAATAAATAAAATAAAAAAAAATTAGTGACTATCCGCCGACTTCGGATCTCCGAGTCTCTCTCTCTCTTAAATTGATACCAAGCATGGCAGATAACATCTTTAATTTAAAATTTAGATTCTGGCGCCTGTAGTGTCCCATTGACATTCCAGCTTATACTGTATTTTATCTATGAAGAGTGAAGATGCAACATTAAACGTGATGCCAATATAAAATTTTGAAACAAATATGCATTTCATTTATTTGCCGCGCAACCGGTCTATCATGTATTATCTGAGACGTCTGAAACCGGTGAAGTTTTGATCCCTAAATGCGTATATAGAGGAGGTCCTATGCCCTAATATAAATTTTTCATCAAATCAAGAACTCGTTATAGGTTGTGTTTATCTATTAAATTAAATTAAAAATAGCTTTATTCAGTATCTTAATTTCATAACAACATGTAGCAAGAGCCCCTGCACTAGGCGCAAGCCCGAAGTTATTATGAACAAAAATTATAAGTTTGCATACTAAACATGCTTACTCGTATGATTTTATCACAAGCGTTAATACTATTAACCTTAAGAAATGCTACTGTAAAAGGGAATCAAGTAAGACACGGCATTCAAGCACTGTGGTCATCTAGAGTTCTCTCCTATCCTCTATGCCGCGTAAGGTAACTTTTAATCAAGCTGAAATAAAGAAAGGAATACATTGGCGATGGATTTTATATCATATTGCTACTGAACATATCTATGAGGAATGGCCATATATTAAACCAAGCACATGTACATATGAAGAGTTGGGAATCCCATCATATTCAGCAGTCCATTAAAGAAGTAGGCAATTGACTTTTGTAATGCATAGGATAAGCGTATATGTAGTCTATTTTACGTTTTCATTATATTATAAAGTAGATGATGCTTCACTTTGGTACTGAAATGTGCATTGAGGCCCGTAGTTTACGCAGGGCTGTATTTAGTTCCGGTGTTTTGGAATAGTGTTTAATTGAGTTTAGTTAAAATTTCTCTCTTATTATTCATCGATTTGTGCCAATTTATTAATAACTGCTTTCATGAATTTTGTAAGTAACTGTAAGACGCTGTTAAGGAAACTTTAAATTAATTTCTATACTTTAGAATTTGCACAACAATTAAGAGCTTGTTTTTCCCCTAATAATGTTAATCGGATGTTACAGACCAAGCATAGGCCGTTTTATGTTGTGTAACGGCAGCTGCTTTTTTTGTTATAATTTTATATAAAGTATTGTAAACTGGTATTATAAATAATAGTGCCAGCTACAGGTTTCAGAAATCCAGACGAGTGCTTCTAGTCACATAAATAAAGTATGTACTAATATTACGTAATGTTAGTGGTAGTTTAATTAAAAAAGAATTGATTGCATATAAAAAGTCGCGTTCATTAATTAATTCAAAATATGTTTATTCAAAATAAAACATCTTCAACAAATAATAATTATGTAGCCCTAGCTCCTGAGCTAGTTTAAAATGTGTTACATGAGTTAGTTCCCTACCGTTAAATATGACAAATTTAACAAAATTAACGGGTAAATATTTTACAATTTAATAAAAAAGATTATTATTTATTAAAGATTGATATTTTATTTACTAAAATTATATACATACTTTTACCTTAGTTTTCTGCCCTTTTCACAATATTTGATCTTTCTTATATCATCACTTTCCTTTTTTATAGGTATAAAAGTTTTTATAGATATTTTAGGACGACAAAAATACGCGAACGATTAAAAAAAAACGTAATAAAAAAGAACTAAAACGATAAATCTTCTACAGTTTTGATCGTTTGACCAGTTTGATAATAATTCTTTATTTAAAAATATAATAAAGATTAAATAACAATGTGAGTGGAAACCAAACTTTCACTCGACCGTTTCTTTGGTACTTTCAAATCGGTCAGGCGGTCAACTTGGAAGAGGACAAAGTGCTCACGACCTGTCAGCTATATTCCGGTTCGTCACTACCCACTGGTTTTCAAATACCCGACGTCCTCCGTATTTGTGAAGGCACGTAAAATAATGGGCCTCGATTAATGACACAGTGATGTCACATTTGAAGATGTAAACACTACTTGTGCCCATTTGCTTTCACTTGACATGAGGTTTTCAAATCAATATGAATGTTAGTCTGTCCATCTTCAACTCACAACTTTCCAGCAAACTAGATGAAAAGTTATTAGTTGACAAATAACGAAACCTTAACTAATTTATTCCTAACAATTTTACGACTCAGCAAAAACTAATTTATTAACAATCAATAAAGCCGTTTGATTCAATGAGATTGCTTATATACTGACAATGTCCATTTAAAAAAAGAGCCAAGAATGTATTGAGACAATCTTTTTTTACTCTTATATTGAAGGGGGACTCCCTATCCGATACGCGATAAAAATATTTGTTTAATAGTTTCAAAAGTTGTCTGATTTGGGTGAAAATAATTTTCGCATATCCTATCAAAATGGAGAATTTCAAGTTAGTAAATCCTATGGGGGACCTCCTTGCGGGCGGACAGAGCGAAACCATAAGGGTTCCTTGTAGGACTATGGAACCCTAAAAAATATACTAAATATTTTACATTCATGGTAAAATTAAGAAAGACATAGAGAGAGCCCAAATATCAAAATGTATTTAGAATAAATGTATTAAATAAATGATAGAACTTGAATAATAATAATTTTAAACGCACAATTTTTACTAAAACATCCAATTAATTTGTAAAGAATACAAACGTATTCTCATCCTATATAAGAGAAGAACAAACAAAAAGATAACGAAGAAAAAGTATGGTTCTCTTGAATTTTAAGTCTTAGTTCGAAAAGTAACCAACGAGAGAGATGTATATATATCAGGACATATATCCACGTAGATTCCTTATGAATCAATTTAAGTTAGTTTTTTAAATATGAAATTGATTTGTGTCTCTTCTTTTTTCGATTTTTTTTTCATCTGTTTGTCTGTCGTTATATCTGTCGTTCTGTTTATATAAACAAACCGACGTAAATAAGTCCACAACATAAACGCTCTTTCATGTTTAAACTGAGGCGGCCCTAATGCACTTCCCTTGCCACACTAATTAAAAATGACAAGCAAAGCCGCGTGGTACGCTCGACCCCATATGCTGGTATTTACAATAGGTGATTTAAGCGCAATATAAACTAAACCAAACCAGCGTATATATTAATAGTAATAGTAATTTTTATTATATAAAAATCATGTTACATAGTTCAATATAACCCTGGCCCCTTAACTAGGTAAGCCTGTATCTTAGGAGCCAGTGCCTTCCCAAATATTGGTACAACTATTTATAATATGTTGAGCACTTTTAAATGATTTAACAAAGCGGATGGTATATAGATGTTTCTTCAGTGTGCAGTGCTCTTTAGGGATCTAGTAAGTAGTAGTACTCTTTCCGGCTTTCTGCAGTATTACATTTAGTGATAATGAGAAACAAAATGCTAATAAAGCTATATAACTAATAGTTTAGCCACATCGTGTGATTCTGTCCCAGTTTTGAGTGACAAGTAAGCAGTAACTATATAATTTCTATTTGAAAACGCCTTCCCCAACATGTAACAATGAGAAGGGAAGTGGTAGGTTAATTAAATAATTTACTCCTCGAATGCCGTTTGAACAACGCGTTAAGTTTCAAGTAAATTAAGCTAGTTCAAAGGATTCTCCAACGCACAATTTCGTTTTACAGAACATTTCAAAGAATTTTTCAAAGGAAAGTTTAAAACAAAGAGAGCAGCCTATTTAACCATTGTTAATTAACTAGGTATAACTTTGCGATCATAAAGCATTATATCGTGTGCAAATATTAATCCAAGCCACGAGGTCAATCTCACATCTCATTACTATAATGTTGATGTACTGTTTACAATCACAAAATTTGTCAATCATTAAGTATCATTCGTTTGTCAACTTTTATATGCTCATTAATACGGCTAAATGTTCAAATAACTACACTGGCCTATTAGTATTGTAAAATTATCGTTCGCATAGTTCTTTTGGAGAACAAATCTTCTGAGTTTACCTCGATGATGTGTGGTTGTAGAGAAGAGAAGTCTAATTGGCAACGCTGTATGGATTTCAGAACAGCCCAGGTTTCGATGAATTCAAAGGCCTTCTCATAGGCCTTTACAACGCGATGGTTCTGTCACGTGCACGGTGAATCTATGATATGCTAAGAAATTCGTATGTCTAGTCTTTTTACCTATTATTAAATTTTAGAAAATAAGCAGTACAGCATCAAGCGAAGCTATAGTGAGGAGTGCTCTCAACGAGCTGGAGCTGTGGTACGCGTCTGAACGCTTTGTGGTGGTGTACTACACCGATAAGGCTAATCGGCTCACCCCAATCGTCAAGGACTTCAAGGACTTAATCGCGAAGGCAAGGAACTAGTTCCCTAAAGGATCCTACTCATTACGAACTGAAAATCTCGTTGTGTCCTACTCTTAAAATGTACGCTGCGCCACTAAATTTGCAACGCTTGCTTGTATGTGTGCGTGCAGTAGGGTGTCCCCTATATTTTCCATTAAAACTATTCCTTGAGATCAATTAGTTTAACAATGGTGTCTTGATTGTTTATATACATGAAGTCTAGTAGAATTTTATGTATATAAACATCTCTGCGAGCTCTCTTTTCGGCGTTGCAGTTGTCTACGAGTATCGGTAGTCATTTAGGTGAATCATCTCTGACAGTTTGACCCTCGTTTTATAAAATAGATCATTATTAAATAAAAAGAAGGAAATAAAAAGTAAAATGGGACATATTTTTAAATTACATAAATTTTTAGACATTTGTTGTTTTTTCTAGTATCGCTTAACCGATTTTGATTAAATTTATAGGATCTCTGAAGTATCGTCTACCGAATAAAAACTTCAAAATTGGTTTGTAAATGGCGTAGTAATCAAGTAACATACATACAAAAAAAGAATAATAAATATACAGTCGGAACATGCTCCTTTTTTAAAGTCGGAAAAAAGCTTTGCACTAGCCCAACGTGTTCAAACACGTCGTGCTTGTGATCCTTTGTTTAGATGATGAGGTTTCTGCAGGTAGAGGAACAGCAGTGGATGGTGTCGTCTCTGGGAGGGGAGTGCGCTTCGAGTGCCACGTGGGACGCACGCCTGCAGACCGCACGCAGACTCGTGCGGTCCGCGCACCACGCGCAACGCAGGTTAGTAACAATGCCTAGTTCTACCCAAAAGAAGAACTCAGCTCGGGAAACGAATGTTTACTAATGAGGGTGCGCATTTATATAATAAACTACCTTCCGTTTAAAAAAAATATATATTATACGTAGGTGCTTTACTTTTCGAAAAATAATTAGGGTTCCGTATAAAAAATTGGAAACCCTCAAAATTTTAAAAATTCACGCGTCACGCGAATGAAGTCGCGGGCTTCAGCTAGTAAAGAATATAAACCTATAAGTTGTATGATGTATGTATGTGTGATATAAGCTATGTTATAAGGTACAATCATATTTATATCACACACTGTTAACATTTGTCTCAAACTACAGATGTTCGCTGATGACATCATAATGATGAGATTTCTATAAATAGATTTTGTTGTAGAGTTTTGTGAATAATTTAAACAAAACAGAATTTAAATAAACAATTGCAGATTTTTTAAATTTACATATAAACATTATATTATAAGTATACCAGCGAAATCTATAAAGTAATAAGATAATTTGGCTTGTCAAGAGCTACTGTGTGCTATCTATTTTTAATGGTATAATTATTTAGGAATTACTTATTTTTAGGGTTCCGTAAATCCAAAGTAAAAAGGAACCATTATAGAATTAATTCGTTGTCCGCCCGTCTGGCCGTTAAGAATCTTTTTCTCAGGAACGCATAAAAGTACAAACTTGAAATAAATACCAAATACTGAGGTCTGCGGCCTCTTAACACTGTGAATTTTTTTTTCACAGCCCTCTAAGTATACGCAATGAAAAGATATAACCATTTATGTAGTATTTCCCACGCTAGTGCATTCGAAAATAGAATGAAAACCTATAAGCTACTTCCCAGTGATCTAGAAATTTGGCAAGAAACCATGTCTTATAATGCAATTATAGAAAAAATACCGAAAACAGTAATTTTGTAGTTACATCGCAAGATAAAAAAATTGGGTGTCAAATTATATGAAAGCTTATGAAAAGTATAAATCTTCTAATAGCTTTGGAAACTATTACGATATGGTATGGACTACGGAACCCTTAAGGCCCGAGTCGACTCGCACTTGCCCGGTTTATTCATTAAAGATATGATTATTCTCCAATTTTCTTATGAAAAAAATTTTTTATTGTGCATTCAGAGAATGCACAATAAAAAATTTATCAGTTCCTATAAGCAATGAAATAAATTTGAAAAATTATTTTATGATGGTAATAACGTTAGTAATGATAATTGTGTAATAAAGTAAAAGAAGTGTAACTTCTACCGAGTGAACAAGGTTCTACGCCGCCCATTTAAATTTCAAATTCTTTAATATTTTTTTCGAAATCTTTAGGGGCACTGCGTGCCCCCACGTGCCCCCAAAAAAGAGCCCTGGATATGACTATAAACATTACGATTACCAATATCATTGTCTTTATAGTCAAAATGAATAACACATCATCCAATATGTTATGTTAATATAATAAATGTTAATATAAAATATAAATAGCGGCAAAGTAATAAACATGTTTCTACGTGATAATGGTGTGCAATTGTGCCTAAACCGGCACATATCGTCCACACGTGGGCCGCAGATGTTCCGTAAATTCGGCCAACCGTCTCAATACTCACCGAATTTTGCATCGGGCTTAATTATCTAAAATAATCATGGTTGTACTTGTACCGATAGTAATTCTTCCCATCCGATGCACAAAATGAGGTACCTGATTAAACTACTTTTTTTCGGAATTGCTGTTTTTTATACCTGCGCATCGCCTCAAAATTCTTTCGTTTTTTTTTCAGTTTTAATAAAAAATATTCGATATTTTTACGATTTTTGCGGGGCACTGCGTGCCCTTGTGTGCCCTCACAAAGTGCCCTGGCCATACTTATTATTATTGTAACTCACGACGTTACAGCTAAATTTGTTAATTCTCTATAGAAGGTGGTTCTCAAAATATAGGTTCCTAGTTTAAGCACCATTGCAACTTTAATTTTCGTAACTCAAGTTTTTGGCAAATAAACATTGTATTTTTATCATATTATTCTTTAAAACCAGAGACTATTAGGAAGACTGAGGTGTTCCTAATAATCCACTAATGCCTAAATTGTACGAATATTTGAGTACATATAGACATATAGAGCTATATTTTCATACAGGACGAACATGTAACTTATCTGGTTGGACCGGGTTCATTGAACCAAGATTCATACTTCCTAAGCGACATCCAAAATTAGTCGGTAGGCTATAAAGATTACGACACAGCGCTATGTTTGTAGGTCGTGTTTGAATTTCCGAGACTGCTGTGCATTTTGTGCAATATGCATTTATATGACTATACATCTATACTTTTTTAATACATAAAGTTGAAAAATTCCTTCAGGGTTAGATAGCCTATTTATCGAGGAACGCTATATGCTATACATCATCACGCTAAAATTAAATCAAATTTCTTTTACTTAATGTTACGCGGACGAACGAACTCGCGGGCACAGCTAGTAATATATAGTCATAGAAGTGCACATTTTACACTATATTATAGAGTTAATATTTTTTATTTTTATGTAGTAAGTAGCCGGGACTCAACACAAACACAAACTAATTATCTCGTCAGCGACTAGTGACAATTAATCACAAAATAATCTCTAAGAATGATCTATTTATAATGAATCCTTAAGAATGCTCCGTTTAGAATGAACGCGATTCTAAAGATGCACCGACTTTTATGCTATAACTTGCTCATGCGCAATTGACATATCCGTTACTGCGCAGGCGCGACCGGAAGCTACTCTAACAATACATAAATAGTTTAAAAATTAATTAAAATGAAATTACAAATTAAATTATAAATTACATATTACAAATTTCAAATTTAAATTTCCTGGGGGAAATGGGGTTGAAAAATTATTTTTTCGAATTTGTATGATGGGGCATAAAATATCTAAATCTTCTTGTGGAGTTTATTAAAGTCTGTAAAATTTGGAGTATGAGTTACTTACTATTTTTTACTTAATCTCAATAGTATTTTGTTTGTTTCAGACTGTAGAAGACTTAGAAGCGCACTGTAAGAAAGCGGGTATAGAAATTGTGACACGCCAGTCGTTTCTATCAGATCCAAGCGATGCGGTGCGCAACCTCAGAAGACAAGATGCGAGGGTCATAGTCGGTCTCTTCTACGTTGTCGCAGCAAGACGGGTGCTGTGTGAAGTTTACAAGCATAAGCTGTATGGAAAATCTTACGTCTGGTTTTTTATAGGTATGTTTCCAGCCTTTACTAAGTTTTTCGTTCCTGAAGTAAAAAAAAAACTTCAGCGATGGTAGAAACACGATGATCTCCTATCGTGAGTCCCGGATCGTAAGAGGTGAATTTGGTGTCCCGTCTACCCAAACACAGACAATAACACTTCTTCGGCTTCGTCCTCACATCTTTAGTCCATTCGCAAAACTCATCCACCAGTGACAGTAGGCTTTTTTATAAAATCCCTTGAATGTCGTAATAACAGGTGTTAACTATATTTGTATAGATTAATGAACTATGAAACAATACAAATTAATGAACCATCAAATGGCTCGTACAAATCAAGTACAAACTACGTATATTATTTCATAATTAAAATACAAATTTGTAAACCAACTAAAGTTTTGAGAATGATTTTAAATATAATGAAATCAGTAAACCGAAACTTCTTGATGTTTAACGATAGAAAACGTTAATACGTTTAATTAATTTAATGTTCTTTCTTAATTTTTTTATTGCCTATCTCTTTATTTGCTTTTCTTCCAACTACGCAATAGCAAGGTGATTAATCATAGCATATTCTTAATCACTACCAAACCGATCACAAAGGGCGTATTTTCTGCTCAGAAGCCAAAACAGTGCAGAAATGATATATGGAATATAATCCTTGCATTGTTTTTCATTAATGCACTGTTTTATATTTTAACAACATAACACTCGTTCATTAATAACTCGCTTTGCGCACGGCGCGACAATCTACTATTTCCTTAGTCATACTCTCCTTACTGGTATTTTATTATGTATTGAGATTTTATTGACCTGAGCTGTTTGTTTTCCTTCTTTCCATGATCGTATAAATATTTTATTTTTTCATTCATTGTAACGCTTCGATTTTACATTGATTTATGGAATTATCTAATTGCATTGAAATGAATCATTTAAATCATTATTATATTTGCGCGCCATGCATTGGTAAATACACTGTACATTTAAATTTTTTGTATTATAACCAAAACAACAATAACTATGAATTATGAACAAGAATGCCCTAAAGCCCGATTAAACGTGGCTTAGAACCAACAAGAATTTGTTGAATTAACTGAATTTACTAGTTAAAGTAACAAAACAGCTACAAACGAGGCGTTGCAGTGTGTAACGTAGAGCAATACGCCCAAAAAAGCAGTAAAATCCAGTTTAAAGTAGTAAAAAAGGGATTAAACTGAAAAGGTATTAAAAACAAGGCTTATTATAACTGCGTCTAGATTTACTTGGACTTGTGTTAATGTATATAAAGACATAGCACGTTTAAGGTTTAGTGTATTTAATACAGAAGGACACCTAAAAATTGAGCCAAAACCTTATAGCTTATACGAACAAAATGCAGTAGAAAGCCCTAAACAGCCAATTCAATCCACCTTAAACTAGCAAGACAATATATTTAAATGTAACAAAAAGGTAGAAGACTGAACTAAGTATATCTTCATACGACTGACTGTTAAGACAGAAGGAGCAGTGCAGTAATGTTGTATGAAATTACATAATTTTTAAGTGCACACACGATGTTTAACATTGACTAATTGAATAAAGATTCTAGTTTATAAAATGTATTGATCTTTAAAACTACTTTTATACCTTTAGGGTTCATATAATACATTGGATCAAAAAGATACTGGCTGAAAATAAAAATCAAAATATGTATGTACGAGAAAAAACAAATCGCGCTCATTATATACCATTGCAAAACTACTACATACACCAATAAACAACATAACACTCGCGCCTTAATGACTCACTTTGCGCTCGGAGCATCAATCTACTACTTTAATTTTTTTTTATTGGTATTGGGGAACAAAATATTTTTTTCGTTTCCATGGGATTATCTGTTTATCCTTTCTGATTGGTCCGCGGATACTATATCTCCATATTTTATTCTTCTATCTATTTATTTTATTAGAGGTAGCGTCACGCTTGGAGTCCTTTTGGTTTGCAACCGAATTGGGTCGGCGCATCCGGGTACCAGTACCTCTTTCTCACATAAGATCGGCGTGAAGTAGCGGCAATGGTGTCGTATGAAGTGATGGTATTGTTGTCGCATTTCGTTCGGTTTGTGAGACTTCCCGGTGGCCTAAACTCGTCATTAAGGACCGGCACCGCATCTGCAGGCCTTCTGGTCGTTCAGATGTCCATGGGCGCCGGTAGGCATGAATCGTTGCGAAAAAACTGTGCAGAAAGAAAATTACTAAAATAAGTACGCTAATTAGAAAAAGAATCTATTTAGACTTTTCTTCTTCATCTATTTAGATGGTGTATCTAGATTTATATAAGAGAAAGGTCACCTAACACGAAATCTCAAAAACCATGATACATACAAATTTGGCAGGCAAAGTAGTTTAAAGTTAGTAGACATCCGCTAAGAATGGTTTTTTTTTAATAGGGTAATTTTCGACAAGATAATTTAATTCTTTACGCAGACGAACTCGCGGGAAACAGCTAGCAATTTATAAAAATATCTAGTTTAATTTGCATTAAAAAACCACATTAAAACTTATTTAGGGTCTAGTAAAGTGCTTTAAATGAAGCATTATTAGGTGCAAAACATTAACCACTTTATTACGAGATTGTTAGCAATATGTAGTGTGCAGAAAATAGAACATTCCAAACCTTCATGTCATTAAAGACTTACCGATGACGCTCCTTCTCTTTGTCTTTGTCCCTGTCACGCTCCCTGTCCTTTTCTCTGTCGCGCTCACGATCTCTTTCCATTCTCTCTCTGTCTCGCCTGTCCGAGCCGAGTCCGCCTCCACGTATGTTACGCTCTCTTTCTCTTTCTTCACGCCTTTTTCTCTCTTTCTCTTGCTGTTCCTTCTCCCGGGCCTCATTCATTTCTTCGTATGCTTGGCGTAGTTTGAAGTACCTATTCCAGAAAAAAAACCTAGTTTTAAAAAATCTTCTCGTGGCTCGACTTTTCCGAATCAGTGGAAGCTTTTAAAAATATTTCGCGATTCAAAAGGCGTTCAATGGTGAAGACGAAGTTACTCTATGTAACTAAATCTGTACATTGACTTGAGGTCGCTGACATTGTTGATAGAATTAGCAAGTTGAATTTGATAAAGTTATGCTTCCTACACTTGAATATCAACAAATAACGTAGCTGATTCTGTTGTACTTATGAAATTTAAATGTGCCCCGAATAAGCTTTGAAATGCAAACAAATCGAATCTGTCACAAATAAAATAGTGGGTCTGTTAGCCGTATCGAACTGCACATTATTTACCACTATCAATTGCATAATATGATGACTATAAGAATGTTTAAAATTTGTCCTGATTTAATTTTCAAAGACAATAATATACCTTGGCAACCGTCAAATAAGTCTGTCATATATATTTTCAGCAGGTATAATTATAATAAATTTATTATTTGTTTGTCTTTTTCGTTTTGTTTTTTGCGTTTTTCCACTAGTTTTTTGTTATTTAAAAATAAAAATAATAATATATTACTACCTCATGAAAATATATAAGATTTGGGATAAAAAACGACACATATACATAGCATGCAGCATTTATATACATATAAATAGCATGTACCACAGAACACCAAGAAACGAAACGCACGCATACTATCACGGTGTAGATCATCTAATTCAAAACGTCGAGGTAATCATGAATCCTCTGTTAGTGTTATTTTTTTATTTTTGTTCACTTTTTGCCATTTTTTTTTGCTAACGCTTTTGGATGATAAGTATTACGCACTAAAACGAACCTTAGACGATTTTTCTTAATTTTCACTGTAAATAAAAGCTAATTTCGACTAAAATCCTTATAATATTAAGATAAATATTTAATGCTTAATATTTTACGTAATTTATGCTTTATACGAGAATAATAATTTTATTTTTCATCTAATATCCTAATTATCTTCATTGCTATACATATTTTTTTCTTATTTGCTTATTTACTTATGTTTGTATATTTTCTTGCATGAGACAATCATAATTCATAACTTTTCTTCCTATTTTAAACATTTCTATTATTATTCTGTAGAGTAACAAGAGTAACAAGGCATAAATACAACAGATATAAATAACAGTTTATTATGTATTAAGGCACGAGAGCGATATCGAGGTGGTAATGATCAGTTTACCTGCGTTGACGATTATTAAGGACTTCGAGAATGTGGGCGTAGAATAGTTGGGTAAGGAGAATAGTGAAAGCCATAGTTTCATTTTACTAAGTGAACACTATACGAAAGACAATGACGACAGCCTTGACGACATAAATGACAGTACACCAATCACGTCGTGAACACCTGAGCTCTAACGAATGACCAAACCTAACTGACCTATTTTTCGATCCCGAGGTGACTTCATAAAGCTGTCACATTGATTCCTAATTTTACCCGCACGAAGTGGCGGCCACGGCTAGTATTATGTAAACACATATATAATACCCATAATAGGCTTAAATAATTTTAACCAGCTTAGTCATAAAGTTTTTTAATGTACCGCCTTATAAATGAAATTATTATTCTACATCTATACAGTTTTTCAACTAGCACAGGATTCAGGACTCCAACTGAATTGCACCGAATGTAACAGTTTCTTATTAATACTACAAAAAATATTTTACGAAGGAGATTAAGGGAGCTAATACGGATAATAATTTTTTTTCGCAGCTAAGCGAGAGCTCTATACATATATTTCTACATTTTATTTCTTTGTAAGTGCAGCTAACAGTTTAACATAATAGAATATAAAGTGTTTATCTTTTTTGAGATCTTAATTAAGTTCAAACAAGACAAAGAGTCTAACTTGCACAGCCTGCTCGTAAGTCAAAAGTATCTCAGCGACTCCTTTGGCAAAAAGCCCACAGCCAAAGCCGTTCTAATATTTCTGTTTTTCACTCAACTAAGCATTTTGTTTTTCTTATATCCGTGCTTACTATTATTATTAGACCTAAGTTGTGATAAATTGTTATTATCGAAAGTAATAATATTGTATATTACTTTACTGTAATATACAACTTTCAGTACAATGTTTTAATGGTTGGATCTAAGGAGCTCAAATAAGATTTTAGATCTACAATAAATTCTTGATAGTTCGCAGACACATTTCCTCATGATAATATATTTCCTACGGTCGCATTCAATAGGTCAATTATAAAAGGTCGATCCGTAGGCTCTGATTCTAATCTCTGATCTTTTGTCGTACTACTGGTTTTAAGTTTCATCTGTACTAATATATAAAGCTGAAGAGTTTGCTTGTTTGTTTGAACGCGCTAATCTCAGGAACTATTGGTCCGATTTGAAAAATTCTTTCAGTATTATATAGCCCCTTTATCGAGAAAAGCTACAGGCTATATATCATCACGCTAAAGTTAAATCTATTATTTTAAGTAATCTAATCTAGTTTTAATATAAAGCCACGAAGTGCCTGAGAATATTTTTTAATCTTTAGGAATAAATATCTTTGTGTGTGAGTATAATAGTTTTGAATGGTTAAAAGAACTAATATTGCGCACAGACAGACAAAAATAGCATCGTTATATTACTATTTAGTGGCTAGATATTTAGTACTCTAGATTTATGATGCAACTGGAGAATACGTTTTACTGAACCATTTGCTGATATATGCGTTAGTCTATATAGACTTACACATATGTATATTAGCATCCTTAAATGTGATAATTAAGTTTAATCTTAATAGAGATAAATTCTTCTTCTTCTTCGTCCTAGCGTTATCCCGGTGTAGTATAGTACCAGGGTCCGCTTAGATTGTAGAGGATGTGGCTGTGGGGCGAGTTAAGATAACCGATTGCCATCTGACGTCACTTGTAAGCGCAAGAACCGCTACTAATTCCTCACATTTTTCACCTAATCGTCGCAATAAACACTTAAGTGGCTGGTTCCCATAATTTTATCTCACACGAGTAAAGTGCATCGCATACTTGCTTAATATCCAACTTTGTGTAGTATTTTGGTATCATTCGATATACAATCTTCCACTATACTTGCAACACAGAGAAATTAACTTACAATAATTATTCTTAAGTGTATAAACGATAGATTCACAAAACCACCACTATTTTCAAGGATTTTTTTACTCACTATACAAAAAATACCACGTTTACAAAGTTTCTCTTTTCTCGTATTTGATGTCCTCCGCTATTTCATAGTAACATCCAAATACCATAATATGACATATTAAATCTCTCTCTGCCCAAATAATCTATTATGAACAAATTAAAGTAAGTTAATTAATTAATATTACAATAATCTTTCTTCTTTTATTTCACTCATTATTTTGTAAACTTATTGAATTAAATTCTATTAATTTTGAAATTTGAATTAAGTTCAATTTGGATATTTTATTTATTTATAATAATTTTGCTTCTTATAAGTTATGTTTAATTTTATTGGACAACTGTTTTGTTTTATTTATGTTCATATCTTTTAATTATGATTACTTATTACACTGTATGTTTCCTCAATAAAAAAAGTATGTAAAATTTGAAAAATTTTGAAGAAAGAGGAATGCAAACATTGCTGTAAGATGTCCATGGGCGCCGGTAGGCACTTCGGTGCCTGCTGCCTGCTCGTCTGCCCCCTTGTAACATAAAAAAAAAAGTCACAGAGGATG
The DNA here is from genome assembly GCA_024363005.1 of Charaxes varanes. NCBI lineage: Eukaryota > Metazoa > Arthropoda > Insecta > Lepidoptera > Nymphalidae > Charaxes > Charaxes varanes. Next base: position 1,006,035 of record JANCMC010010289.1, on the reverse strand, counting down.
TGCTTGGCCGTTTCCAACTCCTCGTGACAGAACCTGCAGACTGATGATTACTACATTCTATTATCCTATAATATTATTCCCATTTCCGTTCCCTTTACCAATGTGTTCGAAAATTACCCGCAACAAACAGACACACATTTTTAAGGATACAAACCTCGTCCTATTGCCGGAGCCACACGTAGCTTCATTTGAATGACCATGTAGTGTGGCCGGGGACTTGTGTAACTGCGCAAAGTTTTGTAGAACTTTGTAGACTTCAAGGACAAACATGTGCAAACAGTTTGAGCTATATCTGCTCCGGTGTAATTGTAATGAACACAACAAAAGAAGATCACTGCTAACAGCGCAAACTGGCGGTCCGATGCTATCTCATTTGTATAACGCAAATGTTACTAATATGGGCTGCGTTCCACTATGTACCGCAACAGTAGTAAGCGATCGCAACATCCAAAATGCACTTACAGCCGTTCCACTTGAATACCGCGATCGCTGAGGTCGCGGCGAAAACGTCACTAATGACGTCATTACTCACGCTCACAAAACGCTCGCAGCGCCCCATGTCCAAGAGGTGGGACGTCTTGGGCGATGTCGATGTACCATCTTAAAACTTAATCCAATGTCTCCATTTGACAAATCATAACAGCGCTCAAAATATCTCTTATCCCGCTCCACTTGAGTTTACGATAGCAACGCCCGCAAGCAAGTAGAACGGAAAATATTGCGGATGCGAGCGTGGACGTTGCGATCGCTTAGTGGAATGCAGCAACGATCTTCTGCTTTCAAAGAGGTTACAAATCAAAAACAAAAGAAGACATGACAGTGACTTCAAAATAGCCTAAATTTTCGTCTCAAATAATTTATTATCCTTTATATTATTATAAACATTCAATGTGCATTAATATAATGGGAGTACACATCGTATGATGGCAAAACAAACTTTAGAAGTTGGCACCCTGACTCTTATCAACGAAGTTGAGCGTATAAGAGAAAAATATAAGAGATGTGGACTCTTGAATATGATAGAACATATAGATATATATGGTAAGATCCGATCTAACTGTGTGAAAAGAAGAACTCTTATCAAAGACGCGCCCATCTCAATGTCGGCCATTTCAAGCTGTCCGTCTCGATTTAATAGCCAAAACTCTTCCAAAGAAGACTTGGACGCGAAACTGAGTAAGTTCTCGATGATCACGAAAGTGTCCGGACTTTACCCAGGCCATGACATTCTTTCGAAAAGAGCGCACAAAACCAAACAGACCAGTACGAAGAGCAATTCCGTTTTGGGTACAGTTCTGAGATGATTTTTGGATGTTGTGTTGTTAAATAAATGTCTAAATAAATTATTATTAGTATACTAGCGGACTCGGCAGACGTTGTCCTGCTTCTTTTTTAAATTACAAGGGGCAAACAAGCAGGCCATTCATCACTAAAGTGACTACCGACTCCCAGTGAAATCTGCACCACCAGAAGCGCAAATGCGATGCCGAACTTTTAACTGGGATTTAGGCCACCGGGAAGTCTCACGAACCGAATGAAACGCGACAACCTCACCATCACTTGACGTGACAGCATTGCCGCCACTTCACGTTGGTCTTATGTGAAAAAGAAGTACTGGTACCAGAACGCGCCAAACCAATTCGGTTGCAGACCAAAGGGATAGCAAGTGTTGCGCTACGTCTAATTAGATCAATAGACAGGAGTAAAGGAAGGGATGGTGTAAAAGGATATAAAGGTAGATGGAAAATAGAAAAAGGATGCGGATACTTCTGTCACGGGCGGTATAGGTGGAGTGACAATAGCAGCTAGAGTAGTCCGAGGTCGCGTACCCGTAGTGGACCTGACCAGTCATCGGACAGATAAACAAACAATGCTAAGTGCCTACTGACGCCCATGGACATCTGCACGACCAGGACGCAAGCATATGCGTTGCCGGCCTTAATGTTGAGTTTAGGCCACCGGGAAGTCTCACGAACCCAATGAAACGCGACGACAATAACATCACTTGACGTGACAGCATTGCTGCCACTTCACGCCGATCTTACGTAAGAAAGTACGCTTTGTTAGCGTAGTCGATATAACAATAGTGTTAAAAATTGAACATTGCTCGATAAAAAAACGACGCGTTATAAAAGCGCTGCCGTGTGAATACAAAACCTTGGAGTTTATATGTTTTATTAACGCGCGGTAAAAAAAAACCCTCACGCGAATGAGGGTTTACTCTCACTTAATCAAAATCGAGAGATTTTCTGAACTAAAAATGACTGTGTTTCTTTGGTATGGCGCTTGTTGATAAATATAAACAAAAACACAGATTATGATGAAAGTGGTGCTTTAACACTCTTGATACTTTGGAAAGGTATTTATTTTATTTAGTGTAAGAAAAAACTGTTTTAAAAAAATATTTCCTTGGACGTCCGGATGCCTGTGTGTGTGGATCGGGCACTATCACGTTCGAAAGAGTCCACATATCAAGTTAATGTTTTTCTGTAAGCCTCAGAATTACGGCGCGCTATTTACTATTGAAAATGGGTGTGTAATTCGGCGTCGTTTATGTATTTAACGAAGAACTAAATTTCAGTTGAACGTACCACCTAGCGGAATATTGACGTACTATTAAGTATTGAGCTTTTTCTAAAAGATGGCGATTAACGCCGATGGCGGCTTGCATAGCAGATAGCTCGTAATATTTAGCAAATACGAGGCGTGTACAGATTTTCCAAACTATTTTTTGTTTCACTTAATTGTTTATAACTAACTACATGCGATTCTGAATCGAATATCATCTCATCCAAATTTTTATGTCATTTGCAGCAGCGTATTTTATAGATTTATTTATTCGGGACACGAATAATAGTGCACAAATAAAAGTAATGTGTTCTGTTCGCTAGATTAATGTTTGTTAAGAGTAACGTATTAGTGGAAGCTGTGATCGTGTAGAATATAACGCGAGGTGTCGAAGAATAGACAACAAAGAGAAGCAAATTTATGGATGTTTTTAATTGAATATTGCTAATCATGTCGACAAATAGCATTATTTTGATGATAAAAATAAAAACTATTATAAATAAACATACATATTTGTGGTGTAACGTTTTACAAGTATATATTTTATTTGTGGAATCCGTAAATATCCATAAATAGTACAGAGACTTTTAAACAGTTTTATTTTTATTTTAGGGAAACAAACAGTACAGTATAATTCATAAAAAATAAATAAACATTAAATTAACACCTAAACCAATCAAGTTTCCACTTATATATACTACATAAACAGAAGAGTAAAATAAAGAACAGAAAAAGACAAATGAGAAATGATCAATTATATAACATATACATATATATACTTAGAACAGTTAAACAATTAATAAATACATACAGTTTTAAGGTCATTCTAGTTGGCAAAATTACAAAAGCCTTTGAACTAATATTTAAAATGTCTATCTTCTTATAAAAACAACGCCTGGACCAATTTTACCAATTCTTTTTTTTAATGCTCGAGGAAATCCAAGGATGGTTTTTACGGACAGAAAAATGCGAATAATTGCCGGGAAAACCCAAAAAACGGCCCTTTTCTTTGTCCCACACAAACGTTAACACTAACTAAAATGTAGAGTCAATTTGAACTTTATCGCTTATCAATAAAGTTCGTATTAAATTACAAGCACTCACTGTTGTCTAAGCATTGTAGGCGAGTTCCTAACCTCAAAGAGTCAATTTGCACTTTATTATCGCTGCACAAAGCAGAAACGATTCTTAGTCATTCGTTATCTATAATAACACGGGAACGGGAACGGGGATGATATAGGATAATAGAAGTAAATAGTAAGTAGCCCAACGTTCGGGCAGGACATCGTCTGCCGAGTTCCATAGTACAAGTATAAAGAAAGCAGATTTATTGTAACATTTAATTGCATATTCCAGAACCCACAACCGCTTAATAAAACATATATCGATTATTTTAGCTTAAAAATATTGTTTATAAACATAAAAAATGTGCGTAGTGTAGTATTTTATTAGTGTACATTGTATTTATTAAGGCTGTGTAAATTATATACAAAAGCGAAAGGTCATCTAACATGAATTTTCGAAAACCGCGAGACGTACATAGATGAAATTTCGCAAGGAGTTTATAGTTGTAGACTTCCGCTAAGAAAAAAAAATCTATAGGGCCTTATTAAGGAGGTTTAAGGGCTCTCGCAGTTTTACATAGACGAAGTTGCGGGATAAAGCTATTATTGACATATCTATTCGCTCTTATCGACACCACTTTTGATTCCCCACTTGCTGCTACCATCACCGGTTTTGCTGGATCTCGACAGTACCAGATGTCCATGGGCGCCGGTAGGCACTTCGGTGTCTGCTGCCTGCTCGTCTGCCTCCTTGTAACATAAAAAAAAACACAAAAAAAGAATTTACACTGGCGCATAGCTAATTTATTACGAATAACAGGGTACTTTATTGGTAGCAACTTTGAACAAACAAATTAAAATTTTCAAAATTGAAAACAATTTCATTTAATTTCACAAATATTGAAGTCATAATATAGCTAGGATTACATAAAATAAACATTACATATAACTATAAACCTGTTTATTTAATAACTATGTTAACATAAATACAATGGAATGTTAAAGTATTACAAATTCATTGTGAACTTGTGAATTAGGTATCTCAGTATTTAATTATTTTTTACAGTATTTAAAAAAAATCTCAAATATTTTTTTAAAAGGAATTAATATAATGTAACTATGTAATAACCTTTTTAATATGATAGCATAAATGGTTACATAGGTCTATAACAAAAATGATTTGTGATTTAGGTGAAAATGTGATCAAACTGATATCAGGCTATTTTGCAAAATATAAAATTTTTACTGTAAAAAGGGGTTTTTGGCTTAACTTGAAATCATAAATAAATAGGTACAATTTAATTTTCAATGAAGAGCAATGTGAAGGACTTCACTAAATATCTTGTATCAAGGAGATGGAATGATGGAGATTTTCCAGAGACCACCTACAAGCAAAAATGTAACAAAGGGAGTCCTCGAACGTATAGTTTATGTCTGTTTGTAAATGTTAAGCCGAATTTTATTTAAAGGAGATCGTGTTATCTATCAAAATCTTAACTTACTTGAATTAAACTCCTCGTCCTTTTTATATGGGCAGTCTATACCAAATTATGAGTGCTTGTTAATGCCCATCGACTTGTGCACTTTCTCCTTTGCTTTCAGCCTCGTCTTTCCCCATTTATTCCCCATACCTAACTTTACTTTAGAATGTATTTATATAGTGAACTCTATTTATATATATGAAATAGATTCCCTATTTCCCTTGGTTACAGCATCAGTCGTGAACGGCTATACCGATTTCATCATTCCGATCCCACCGATCATTCGTTTTTTTTTTGTATTTGTTAGTGTCAGAGGAAGGTTCTTATAAAAAATAAAGAAAATTGCGCGGAAAATTATAAAATTTATGAATACTTAACAACCATATGAAATTATTTCTAATGTAATAACGCTGTTGGCAATGTAACCTTATGGCCTTTGCCATAACATTTACAGAATGCCTTCTGCAAAATCGTCAAAGAGGATGTAGAAAAAGTACATAATTTAAAACATATGCTTCGGTCGAAGTTATGCATATAAATAAAAATGAGTTCCCGAACGAATGCACCAAAATTGATACTAATTTACTTAGTAGTAAACTTGAGCTTTGCAACATCACTTGTCAAAATTTAAAATATTCAAAAAGAATTGAAACCGGTAAGAGCCCTTTTTAAGAGGACCTCGACGAACGCAGGGAGATTGAAGGTCTCCCTGAGTCTTACGTCGTGGGTCATGAATGTGGCCTTACGTCGTAGGTCTCGACGCCACAGGGGTGTCCCTGCTAAGTACGGGATCGGTCTAGGGTCGCAATTTATAATAAAACTCATCACATATTATTACTTATACGTTGTATCTGAAACAGAGGAATCAAGAGGAATCCAAGACGGATAATCAACGATTCTGCAGTATACATTTCATTGTTTGGAGTTCATGGGAGTATATTTGAGCTCTGATGAGTTTGGCAGTGAAAATAAAATGATGTTAATGTTATACTGGAATACATCCAGCGAATCAAAGATAAAGATTTAAAGTTTTATAGTTAAATCGAATCTATTTGTGAATAAATTACACATATGAAGATTTATTTTTGCTAATATTTTCAATTGAGTTGCTTATAATATTTGATATGACTATACTTTTTTCCTGTCATTAAGATAATTTAAAAGCCAGTAAAATTTATTGATCACAAAAAGCGGCTGAATTTATAAGCAACAAAATATAATGTACCCGTATAAACAGAAGTTGGTTTCAAGTGAAAGATAATATTTTTTTTATCAAAGATATGAATAACATTGCTCCTGAAATTACAATATCGTTACGTAAGCGAAAAGATATTGTTGATAACATTTATTTTGAATGTCATTAATAAATATTGTAATTAATTCTAAGAATTTTATTTTACTGATAAAAAATTTCAAAATGCAATATCGGTATTCTGTGTAAACGTTAATATATTATCAAACTTACAAAAATAATATAAAGTAATTAGGAAAGAATACTTTTGTCGAATTAAATTACACAACTGATTTTGTTAATTGCACATCATTATAGGAAGTACTATTTTTTAACTTACGTTTCGTGCGTAGTTTCAAAGAAAATTCTAAAAGAAATGTACAAAGGAAATTAGTCTTATACTAATATATATAAAGCTGAAGAGTTAGATTGTTTGTTTGTTTGAACGCGCTAATCTCAGGAACTGGTCCGATTTGAAGAATTATTTCAGTGTTAGACAGCCGATTTATAAAGGAAGGCTATAGGCTAAAAATTTTCACTTAATTTTATGCGGATGAAGTCGTGGGGAACAACTAGTAATAGATAACGTCATTCTACCTGCTGAGCAAGCAATTCAGCTTTGTGAGTCAAATATTGAGATTATTTTCTCTAATGCCGGAGCCAGACATAGTTCCAAATATGTGTACATTTTTGTCAAGTACTACAAAACTTTGCGCAGCTACTCAAGGTCTCCGGACACACTACATGATCATTGAAATGAAGCTATGTCTGGCGCCGGCGTAATAATTATTCATTGCTTCGCGAACAATAAACAGCCTTTCTTTTACGTAAGACGTCTGTTACCTTTTCAATTGTATCGAACCCTGCTTGCAAAGGACCTTGTTGCTGCTTCATAACTTGCAAAATTTCACATTATGGGCTGTGTGGGGTAAGTTTAACAGTGTCATTAAAAATCACTTAATAAATAAAGATAAGTAACAATGACTATATTGACTACAAGAAAGTAAATATTGAACTTAAACGAAAGAATTAAAAATTTAACCAGTAGAATATATTTATTTGTGTATAAATTCAAATAGTTTATTTCAGGCATTAAAAAGTTTACAGCCCATATATGTGTTAGTATTAATTAGTAAACATAAACGTAAGGGAACTACTGAAAATCAGCTTTAGAGTTTTTACTCTGATTGAAGCTGAGTAGTTATCCCTTACAGACTAATGGTAGCATAGTCTGTAAGCTATATATAGAATAGATTTATCTATTTAAATATTCCTTAGTGGTTTTTTACTTTTTGTTTGTAGTATACTTAAGTTTTTAGATATAGTTTTGTTGTTTATTTATGTTTGAATAGAGTTTCTTTCTTTCTTTCTTCCTTTCTTTCTTTCCCTCTTTCTTTCTTTCTTTCTTTCAAATACGCGAAGAGAAAACTTTAGTTACTATTTTAGGGAAATTGTGCGAATGGAGAAGTATGAAATTTGGCACATTCATGTTTATATAGAATAAGGTGTGCGAGTTGTAATATTTTTATAAAATATGCATTATAAATATATTAAACTAGCGGACCCGGCAGACAATGTTCTCAGCTTTCCCCACCCTGTGGTTGACGGGAAGCCCATAAAAAGAACCCGCTAAAATTGACCAAAATTTTTTCAAATGACCATATCGTATAACGTTAAAGCCAAATCGTATAAAGACTTTTTCGCTTTTTTTTATATATATAACAAGAGGCAAACGAGCAGGCGGTACTCTTAAGTGAGTACCGACGCCTATGGACAACTGCAACACCAGGGAGATCGCAGATGCGTTGCCGGCCTTTGAGAAATGACATCAAGGTGGTGAGGGTGAAATTTCAGATTCTGGCGAGATGTCCTATGGTGGAATACAGCTGCCGGTATTAGTCCGAACAACTCCTCGAAAATTATTTTAAACATAATAAATTAATTAAACATAATAAAATAAGTCCATTTTCTGCCCATTTAGTTCTTGCCATTTTAACTTGACAAAAAATATATTAACTCGTATTTACTAAAAAATTGCACTATATTATGGTGGTCAATATATTCCATTTTTACCTATATACTATATATTAAAATACATACGTGTAAATAAAATTGAAACGTTTGTTTATAAAGTTAAATTAAATAATTTTACTAATTAAATAGGAATATTCTCGTATCTCGTCTATACGTCTCGGCTATAACAAAAATTCAGTTATCTGTCTGTCTGTCTATCTGTTTGTTCCGGATAATCTCCGAAACATCTTGCTTAATTTAAACGACACTACCACTTATAGATAACTAATTAGTTTTAGTAGATTATTGTGTATACAGCATCATCGAATTAGAATGAAGTATTCTGTAAAGATGTTTGTAAAAGAAAGAAAGAAAATTATTTTAAAAAATAGATTCAATTTTAGCGTGATGATGGCCCGTTGGCCCGGTGAGCAGTGATCCTGCCTTCCGCTCCGGGGGTCGTGGGGTCGATTCCCGCCTCGAGTCGAGTCTTGACGTATTATCTATATGTATATTTCTACAAAAAATATATATTTGTCTATAACATGCGTCTATTACCTATAAGACAGACCTTAAGTTGTCTACCTTAAGAACAGACTCCCGTGTGTCATATAGTCCTGTATATATTTATGTAGCTCAAACAACTACGTGTATAGACAAGTTAAAGTTAATTATTTATGTTGTAAGCAAACCTATTTTATGGCGGCTGTAAAGATTTTTATGACCCTGCAGCCGCAGCTTGTGTGCCTTATAAATAGAATTTATGCATCCTTCTTATGAGATTGACTAAATTCGTAGTAAAACTGAGAGTATACCTTTATTATTACAGGAACACTTCCATAAAAATATATTGTAGACAACGTAATCGTGTCTTTACATAGTACTAGTTGTTACCCGCGGCTTCGTCCCCGTAAAATTAGGTAAAAATAGCCTCGATAAATGAGCTTTCAAACACTGAAGGAATTTTTCAAATCGGACCAGTAGTTCCTGAGATTAGCGCGTTCGAGCACGAGGGAAAATCGGTGTAATGCTGCAACCCGAAAGCTACACCACCGAATCCGCCACCAAAGCACAGCACTACAATGGCTTTCCGATGTGCCTCAACGCACGTTTCGCTTCGACGCCGAAGCATCATCAGGAGATAGACTCTACCAACATTACGAATAACTTTTAGTAAAAGCCAAGTAGTTTAGTTTCTCATGCAAATAATTTTGGATCGAACGAACTTCAACACATCAGTAGGTGACTACTAAGTCGAATGAAAGTACCAATTATTGTTTCCTTTTAGTTCCTTGTTGGTTTAAAGCTTTTATTTATGTTGCAATGTATGTTTGCATGTATAATCTTACAACTCGGTTTAGGAGCCGATGTCTTCAATCAATTGAGCTGAAATTTTCCACACTTTTATATACCACATACTATGTAGTTGTTACCGCGTAAAATTTGTTGAAGGATTTCAGCGTTGTGATAAATATCGTATAGCCTTCGTCGATATATAGGCTATCTAACGCTGAAAGAATTTTTCAAATAGGATTAGTTGTTCCTGAGATTAGAGCGTTCAAGCAAACAAACTAACAAACTCTGCAGCTTTATATATAGATAAATAAAGCAATGACACTATTCATTAATATTTAAAGTTTTGATGGAAAGGTCTTTAGTTGTTTTTAATACATTTGAATAAAGACATTTTTAAAGGAAAGATTTTCTCTTAAAATTTATTTAAAAATAAAAGGCGCAGGCGCGGGCTCGCCGGGACCCACATCTAGCTCAAACCTCATCCGCATCCGTTGATGGAAGGCCAGCAACATTGTGATCCCGGGCAAGTGATTAATGCTGAACAGCTAATTGGCCGAACACTAATAAAAGGTGTTTAGTGTTGTTAATATTGTCAAAATTAAAGTGTTGAAAATTGAAGCTTGAACACCGATTGCGGTTTACTAAAGGTATTTTATTTTATTTTTAATTAGTTCGTAAAATTAAATAAGAGTAATTCATACTGTTTCAGTTAAATAAAAATGTAGAATGGAACATTAAATTAGCTTTAATGACTATAAATATCTACATATATTCATTCAGATTAAAAAAATTAGTCAATTTTTCTTTAATATATCTTACAATTCCAATTTTATATGTGTTATGTTTAAATATATGTATGCTTAACTAGTTTTAGCACTGTAAACTTATGCGTATTTTGTAAGCACTGACGAATACCGGTGTGCGGAAAAATCTAAAATGATTTTTGATGCACTGGTGATGTAATTGCTTTTAAAACATTGTGTATGTGTGAATTAAATTTTTAAAAATATGTATTTTACGCGTCGATTTTTAAAGTATTTTCACCGATTTTACTTACGAAACGAGTAAAAAATATTTATGTATACTTTTTGCATAAGTACAATCACAGCAAAAAGTCATTTTGTAAATTTTACGCAACGCTAAAAGGAAAGCCTTGAAATGGGCGCCACCTCAGCGTAATGCTGCAGAATTTATTCTGCAGCGCTGATTTTCAGGGGCGGCCAATTCCTATATAAATATAAATTATTTGAAACAAAATCTTGCTAAGTTATGCATATTTTTGTAAAAAAAATGTAGAAATTTGTCGTTACAAGAATTTCACCAAAATTTTTGTTGTGCTGATACCTGTCTAGTATCGGTTACTTCGCTTTATCAAACCTGTCTACTCTTATCATTAAAGAAATGGTTCAAAGGTATTTAAGGAGCCTTAAGCGTTCTATGCACTATTAAGCACAGTTGTAAATGGTAAAAGTTTCGGGGTGATAAAAGCCTAAAACTTTGATAAAGTATCGAAACTCACGAATAACCCAAAGGCCCAGTTACATAAATTTGGAAGTAAAATATGACTTAAGTTGTTTTCTAACTTATTGTGTACGTTAATAGAAATGATATCGCACGCTTAACATAAACTAACCAATTACGTTTTAAGTCTAAAGTGAGTTAAGGATACATGCTGCTTCGTTTCAACATCCTCTATCTGCGAATTAAAGAATTATTTCAATATCTCCATCCAAAACCGAGATATGGCTATTTTTGTCTTTTTAACTAAAAACTTATTTCAGTTAATAAAATATCGTTAAAATGACATTTCAATATAATTAATCTCGTCGTTAACTATTATTAAAATACATAATTTGTTATTATAATGCTGTTTGGTGTTGCAGTTGTCCATGGGCGTCGGTAGTCACTTGGGTGAAAACCGGTTGCTCGTTTGCCCCTTATTATATATATAAAAAAAAAAAAAAAAAAAAAAAAAAAAAAAAAAAAAAAAACGGGCGTTATTTAGATCACACCACTGAAGTAAAACTTCTTTAGCTCCATCTATATGTTTATACAGGATTTATATTGTCATTTCATTCTTAGGGGTAAGCTAATTCTCGAATGTTGTAAGATAATTTTAGCCACTGAGTTTATATTTAAAAACAAGTATAACTTCAACTGAGTGGACAGGGTTCTATGTATCCATAAAATTTTTAAATTCATTCGTCTTTTTTCTGTTTTGTTTCAACTTTTTGTTTTTTTTAGGGGCACTGCATGCCCCCACGAAAAAGAGCCCTGTGTTTCTGTATGTATTGTGGAAATTTAAAATGAATTTACAATTTTATTCACTTTAGGAGTAGAATAATTAATGTATTGACCAAAATATTAATTTATAAAATTGTTCAAGAAAGAAATTAAATCTCGCCTGATCACACTTTTCGTAACGCTCTCGGCATTCACCAGCTTACTCCCAAGGTAAGCGTGCGTAAAGAAGTTTTAATTAAATATTCTTCATTATTTTTTACCTAATTTTCGCCATGGCTAATGAGTAAGGCTTTTTAGACGAGTTATGTATTTTAATGTATTCAAAGGATTTACCTGATATATCTTATCTCCTATACAAATTGTATATATTTATAAAACTAACAAATCACTTCCATGTTTGTTATGTCCTTATAAGATAACTATGCTAAAAAATCATAGACAATCTAAGTACATACCGCACCTTAAAAGTAGATGCAAACGCATGTTTGCGCAGAGCAAGTAATTTTTTTTTGTGACAATCTTTTTTGGTGAACGTGCAAATTTCAGACCGAGTAAGGTTCTTATGGATAAGAAAAACATAATTAGATTTCTGCACAAAAAATAAATAAAAAACATCCATTTAATTTTGACAAAATCGAAATTGAATTAACGCGAACAACGTCACCGGTTTTAACTAGTTTTAAATAATGATTATGAACGAATGTCGACCATAAAATCCACAAATACCCTTAACCTACGCCATTATCATCCATTTGTTATTATACAAGACGCTCATTTTTATATTACCAATTTAAAATAAAAAGTGGCCAAGAGCGTGGCGAGACACGCTTATATAAAAGGGTTCCGTATCTGATACGCGATTAAGGTATTTGTTAAATAATTTGTTGTCCGATTTCGCTCAAAATAATTTTCCTAGTGAGTTTTTAGCATCAACATAGACAATTTCAAGTCTCTCTCTACGTTTAAATTCTAAGTTGGAACCATCTTGTGGGCGGACAGACAGACGGACAGAGCTAAACTGTAAAGGTTCCTTGTATGACTAGGGATCCCTAAAACCTGTCAACTGCCATTACCATGAACCATCAACCCAAGGCAACTAGGTCAGGGTTTCCCGCCAATTACGCTCTAAAGATCACCAAGATCGCTGCAATTTTCTTTCACTTTGTCAATCCAATAAAAGCCAAGGAGTCATTAATATTTATAACTGGTACTTTGGACCCGTAGTTAAAAAAAAATGTATTTTTTAGTACTAGATATACTTTTTGGTTACAATTTTTTTGTGGGCTCTTCTCATTTCAGGCCGCTAAACTCTAAACCCTCGTAAACTTAGCTTTTAAGTCGTAAATTTTATCACCAAATTATTAAATAACGATATAAAAGAATAATAATTATCCGTATGACGTAATTATATGTACGTACTTAAAAAAAAGACGTTACTATATAAATATATAATTTGTGGGATTTTTTGTACGGAACCGTGACTTTTTTTTCTCAAACTAAAGAAGCCATCTTAACTCGTCCTACCGCCGCATCTATTATATCAACGCTAGGAAGAAGAATTAGTAAAAAAAAAAATTCGACGTTAGGAACAGACACTTAAATTTTATTTATATGTATAAATTAAAAGGAAACTACTGCCTTTCCTATAGGAAACTTAGGCAATCAGCTAGTATGTGAGCCGTGTGTAGTAACTTAAGACACCAATACAGCTAAATACAACCTTTTAACCGTACATAATAACCGTGATTATTCTTAAGCGAAAGTTTATAATAAATAAGTTGTTGTTAGTAAGTCTAGAGTTTTTGCTATCAGCAAAATCAACGGAATGCACCTTTCTAACTGTTTACGTAATCCTAGTAAATACTTCATATTATTTCGTGAAAAATAAATCGATACCTCCCACGTAAATTGTTGTAACCCCAAATTCCGAACATCACAGTAGAGCGTTACAAACATGTAAATTGAAATAAAATCGTCAATTATATAACATATTTGTGTATACAATTATATATTCAGTAATGACGATTACATTATTGTATATAAAAATATACTAAAAAGTGACTATTATATTACAATTTAGTTGTTTGTAACGCTCTACTATAAAGCTGGGAATTTGGGGTTACAACAAGTTACGTGGGAGGTATCGAAATATTAAAAGCAATCAGAAAGCGCGTGGGCTATATAAAACCGTAAATTCAATCTCGTCTCTTTAAATTTGCCAATTTTTAACGGTTTTTCAGTTAGCTGTATCCCGCGCCTTCGTCGGCGCTAAATTAAACTTGCAAAAGCCTTAGATTTTCATAGTTTGGTTCTATCGAAAAATCAGATCTTAGCGGATGTCTACTGACTATAAACTTGTCTTACTAAATTTCTTGCTTGTACGACACTCGGTTTTCGAGATTTCATATCAGGAGACCTTTCGCTTTTATATACTTATATAAATATAGATGTCTATAGCGTTGTAGTTTATAAAGTAACTAGCTGTGCTCGCGACTTCGTTCGTGTAAAATAACGTGAAATTAAAAAAAAAGATTCAATTTTAGCGTGATGATATATAACCTATAACCTTCCTCGATAAATAAGCTATTTAGCACTAAAAGAATTATTTAAATCGGACCAGTAGTTCCCCAGATTAGCGCGTTCAAGCAAACAAACAAACTCTTCAGCTTTATTATATTAGTATAGATTTATTGGAAAATTCATAATCTCTATCTGGTACATTAGGTGAAAAGTGTTACAAAAGTTGTACCTAGTAAAAAAGGATCCGTGGTTCGGGCCGTTACGAAGCAAAGGCGGGCTGTCGAAATAACGTATGCTTCAATCAAAAAGATGTACAAAAGGGTTCGGAAACTCAATCAAACTTCGACAATCAACACGCCTATCTAATCTCCAGAGCACAATGTAGGATTGGCTGCGCATTTCACCTTCAGTTCATTAACGTATGAACGAGCTTCTGTTTCTAATCAGTACCTTTATAGACTTACAAAATGCAATCATTCATTTTCGTTACAAAGTTAGGTGCGAGAATGGAGCTTTGACGGAGTAGAATTTCTATTCCTTCCATTTTCCAGACTTTTGAGAAGATCGTAGCCTAATCAGTGGTGGGCATTTGAGTCGATCGCTAGGTTAAGTTGCTCTTGTTGTGACCGGGTGATAGATGGATGAGCCATTCTAGCACTGATTTATATTTGATATCCGTCCTCCTCCGTGTTTCGGAAGGTACGTAGAACAGTGGGACCCGATTAATGTCACTTTGTGATATTAGTCGAAAGGTATTTTTGTTTGGCAATTTAAGGGGTTGTTGCACAGACAAAGGGAATATTGACAAAGTTAGTACGGAAAATACAGTCCTAAAAGTGGCAATAGTGTCATAAGTGTATCCCTTAAACAATTTGTTGAACGTATCATCCCATAAACAGAACATTCCTCTTTAACATATATTTCATCTTATATATTCGGTAAGTCACCAATATCTCGCTTAAAGACAATATATAATGTAAATAGACTGGCAAAACAGCAATTCAGCTTAATTTATATGAAAAAAAAAACCAAAGAGTTATTTTAACAGCACTTGGAAACCGAAACGAAACTTTTTGTTTGAGCAGGAACTACGCCGAAATAACTGGTTGGTACTGGAACGTACTTGAAAAGTCAATAGAATATGCGTATTTTGAGAGCATGGTATTCAGTTCGGGTAGACATTTTTAATTTCCGGCGGCCCGGGTGCTTCCGCTGCGAAAAAGTGTTAATTGAATGTGAGCGCGTTCACAGATAGAATTGATCTAAGCCGATATTTACTTAATAACAGCGGTATTGTATTTAAATAAGGAAATTTAATCACACGGTGTGCTTTTTTTTATGTTATAAGTGGGCAGACGAGCAGGCAGCAGGCACCGAAGTGCCTACCGGCGCCCATGGACATCTGGACGACCAGAAGGCCAGCAGATGCTCAATCTATATACCTATTAATTAGAGGTAGCGCCATGCTTGTAGCCGAATTGGGCCGGCACGTCCGGGTACCAGTACCTCTTTCTCACATGAGAAATCCTATGTGTATGAGTTCAGTTGATGGCACAGATACACAAGAATAATAGTTACGTCAGTTAAATGGCAGGTTTATAAGGGCATTTATTTACCACATTACAATTCTGCAGTCTTTAGTGTGGGCAGTTATGGACACAGAAACTTGAATAACTCATGACATTGTAACATGATTTATGGCTTGTTAATTGTCATAATATGACCCTAATCTTGAGTGACGAGGACGCGGATCCACTGTTGTGGGCACGCATTCCAATTTCTTCTTCTTTTTTTTGTTTATCAAAATGTAAACATTTTTTCTTTCTCAACAATATAAAGTCAAAATACATTAAAAACTCTTTATTAGTAACTAGCAGTGCCCGCAACTACGTTCATCGTGATTATATGTAGTCTATAGCCTTCCTCGATAAATGGGCTATCGAAAACTGAAAGAATTTTTCAAACCGAACCTTTCTGTGAAAAGCGCGTTGAATCAAACAAACTCTTCAGCTTTATATATCAGTATACAATGACAGGGCCCTCTTTCCCATCCCAAGTCTGATACATCAAAGGGTAACAACTATTCTACCGTCTCTAATTAGTTGATTAATTAACAAATTCCAGCTTTCTCTCTTTCGTTGAATGGGAACAATTAAGGTTTTTTCGATGTTTCAGTTTATTTTAAAGGAACGTCCCAACCCAATTAATTTTTTTTGTTCCTCTGTTCAGTTGAAAATCAGACTAATAGCAATGAAAAAGTCACAGTTTGATTACAGGTGTCATTATGTGCCTTATTGCGATGAAATTAGAACCACTTTATGAGCAAGTATGTTAAAAGTAGATTATGAAGTGAGTAATTAATGAACTCGTGTTAATCTATACTCTAGAAGGTATTTTAAATTCTTTAAAAAATATATTTCAACGCTACAAACAAACACATCATTTTTATATATATGATAAGTGCTATTTCTTAATTTGAATACGTGGACTTCACCCGCCATCCATCTAGACGTGTCTCGAAGACACGCCTACTCCAATTATAAAGCAAGTGCAATTCTACATTAGCTCAAATCTTATCTATATATATAAAAAGCAAGCGTTGCTTTGTTAGTTTAGCTAAAAATAGAAAACCGCTGGACGTATTTAATTTTTTCTTGTTTTGTTTCATTCCGTTTATTTCAGGGAAGGTTAAAACAAACAAAGGAAAAGTCGAAAGATACTTTAAAAGCACAAAAATATGCAGATTTGGCCATTACTTCAGAATACTTTAAATAGATGACCTTGTGACTGAGGTGTCATGTAAAAATATTATTTTATAAAACATACGGCCAGTGTCACGTTTTATGGAAAAGATATAGACAAGGCCTAATAGCAGACGAGCCTTACAACATCTGCCAGATCCTCTAATACAAAAAGAAATTATCAATAAAAGTCAACCAAATGAAAAAGTTTATTATTTAAGCTCGATGGAGGGAAGGCCGCTGATGCCTATAGTACAGGGTATCCTAGTTTAGGCATTAGAGTCCAACCTAATATCTATACTAGCCTATATGTTACTTCAATATGTTTTTTGTAGCATTGTAATTTCTTTTGGTTACAAATAAGAATTTATTATTACAAAAAATTTACAAAGAAAATATCAGTCATTAGAGTGCAAGTAACAACTTCGCAAAATTAAAAATATGCATTTATCAAATTCCCTGCATATTTATCAAAAATTTTCGTTGATTTTAATAGAAGTACATTGAATATAATATTTACAAAATAAACATAGGCTCGTATATAAAGACGGACTTTCCAAATTTTAGATGTAACATGGAAAATAAAATTTCGTGTAACTTGCGTGTGACTTAACCGTAACCAGTGACTTTTTTGAAACGAGCAATCGCTTCAAAATATCACTGGTTACTTTCCAGCTATACGAATGTCTTGCATTTCACATCGTACTCGTCACGGAAAACCAAATGCGGCGATTATAAAGCTTCGGCCATAGATTTAATCAGTCTTCGTAAATCATGTTACTGGCACTGCTTTATCTTGTAATACGACTTCGCGTATTACAATAGTGGCCGATACAGGCTTCCAGAGATAAAATATCCTTCCATTTCATCCAGTATTACGCTGCAATTCTTCTTCCTTATGTAACGACAAATAAAACCAGCACCTATTTCATTATCTTATGAATCTCCTTCGTGTCTTTTCCATTGAACGTGACATTGGCGAATTAAATTGTGCTTATGCACAAATGCAAGCCATCAAACAAAAGAAGAAGAAGATAGATAAAAGTAATAAATAATCATACTTTATAGATCCGCATCCGCGTAAAATTAGGTGAAAAAAAATATTGCGTGATGATATATAGCCTATAGCCTTCCTCTATAAATGGGCTATCTAAAACTGAAAGAATTATTCAAATCGGACCAGTAGTTCCTGAGATTAGCGCCTGCAACTAAACAAACAAACAAACAAACTCTTCAGCTCTATATACAAGATACAAAAAAAGTTTAATTATTATATCAAGGTTTTGCCCGTGTTTAAAATTTAAATATATTATAATATGAACAGGTAATGTAAAACGAAAAAAAATAATTCACGTACCAAAATGATATACCGGAAGTGACTGTCAATTATGATACAGAAGAGGAAATGAAACATATAATATGTTATATATTCTGATGAACCAACCATCTGATAGATTGCCAGTTTGCCTTTTGTTCCAGGGAAAGATAGATGAAGCCTTTGGTAAGACCATAACTTGATAATGACACGACCAATGTATATTTTTGAATCGCCAATTTATTAAAATGCCAACCACCAAAATATATAGGACTATATGACACACGGACGTCTGTTCCTAAGGTAGACAACTTAATGCCTGCGTTATAGGTAACAGACGCCTGTTGAATACCATTCATTGTAAATGTGGTAAAGTAAATAATTAATAACTGACCTGAATTAAGAACTACGTTGCCAAGACGATTTTTTGCCACGATAAAATAGATCCTAAACATATAATCATAAAGTCTAAAACAACAAATAAGATGGCCTTTGCGTTTTTATAGAAACTTAGTCCGATTGAATGTGATTCTTTATAGGTGCTGAATATTTTAATTACTTAATTCCGTTATTGCATAGTATTTAAATATTCTAAAGTCACATTAACAAGTTTAGCATCGGGGTTTTTATACAAAATATGTACCTACGTTCATGTCTATCTTTTAATATAGGCAGAAATCTTTTGTTAACAAAAAATTTAATTAATATCACTACATATAAAAAAGTCGTCCGCCGCGTTTGTCTTTCTATTCGCGATAAACTCTAAAACATGATACAGTGATCCGTACAGATAAAAAACCGAGAATTTCAATGATTTGTAATGTGATGACGTAAAAAACGTATTTTTGCGCGCTTGCATTGCGTGCGTTGGCTAAACCTTACGAGATAGATCAAAGTAATGTAGTACAGAATTGTATATCTTAAAAAGATCTATAAAAAAGTCAGCAATGGCATTTGTGTATCTCCTAAGTATAAATCACAGTACTCCATACATATCGATGGTCCCTATTAACAATGTCGGTTCTGCAAAAAGACAACTTTTCAGTAGAGCAGTTCAAAGTTAATTTACAGGAACACTTTCAGGTCATTTCCTTTCGAAACATTTTTTTACAAGCAGCTTTACGTAGAATTTTAACGAAAAATTATTCTCAATGGTTCATAAACTATAAATTAAAGGAACAACTAAAGTGTGCAGGAACACTTCCAGGTCATTTTCCTTCAAAACACTTTTTTACCGGCAGTTTTACGTAGAATTTTAACGAATAATTATTCTTAATGCTTCATAAAACAAAAAGTAAAGGAACAACTAAAGTGTACGGGAACACTTCCAGGTCATTTCCCTTCAAAACACTTTTTTACAAGCAGCTTTACGTAGAATTTTAACGAAAAATTATTCTCAATGGTTCGTAAAATAAAAAGTAAAGGAACAACTAAGTGTAAAGGAACACATTTAAATCATTTTCCTTCGAAACACTCTTCAACAATCAGCGCTGCATAAAATTTATAGACAAGGTTATCGAAAGTTTATCGCGAATGATTTATAAAATGTAAACTATATGTTTACGATCCTTTTAACTAATCGCCATCGTTTTCACTACCGTTAGACGGGCCATCAAATATCGCGATAAATTTGAAGATTTGCCTAATTTAACAGGTCTTTCACCGTATCTCAACGTAATGCGGTTGTCACTTCAAAACAACAGTTACCGCTCTGCTTATGCTTTTTAAAAGTATATTAATTTTGTGAATTTTTAATTTGGGACAGTCGTAAATGTATTTTTTTTTTCTTAATGGTCCCATATAAATTTAATCTAGGTCTATCAAAGATTTCGATTAGAAAACAATGAAATTCTAAATTATGATTAAGTATGTGCGTGGCAAATTGTCGAATATCTCAATATCACGATAACCGATTTCGATGATTCTTTTTTATTAGAAAGATTGTACTTTAAGGGTACTTTGACGAGATTTTGGTTACGTTCTGAATTCAGGACCCATGGTAAAGTAGTGAAATTCTTCAAATCTTAAGAGTAAATTAACGATACCCGGCCGAATCTACTAAATCGTATAAGAGTACTATTTATTTTATGCTTTTTAGTTCCTCGCCTTTTTGTTTTAGAAGTCGGTTTTCTTTTTATTTAAAAATAATTTATATATATATATACCTTGTCAAGACCACATATATATAACAACTTAAATAACTTCCTTATTACGTACGGCCCCAACAGTCTTGAGTTGAGTCTGCAATGGTCTAAGACACGCAGCGGGGCGGTAACACAGACGCGGTCAGTTACAATACATTCTCTGTGATGGTCATACATAGCTTGGATTTCGTGATTACTGTGCTCAATCCGCTGTTATTTAAAAGTATTACGCTAGAGTTATATTACACTTGGTTTCTTTGTAGAAATACGTTAATATTTCTGGTGAAAATGTGACAAATTTTACATTAAATTAGGTAAGCTGTCATGTAGGTTAATTTAAAATATTAACTGGTATTATAAAGAAATTTTCCATATTGTTAGGTAAAGTAAATATCCATTAGAAAAATTATATAGAACGAAATGGGATAAGTTATTTAACAAATACCGTTATCGCGTATCAGATACGGAACCCTTATATATAAGCGTGTCTTTACATGCTATCGACCTGTTTTTTTTAATAATAGTCATAACGTCTTTCAATTGTCAAATAATTCGCGTATAAAAATTAGTATACAAGCTGTGACTGGTGAGACACTTACGATACTCGGGAACCTGATATTTCATGATCATATATCTCTAAAAAAATTAACATTAAATGTAAATATCAATTAACTACTACGCGAGATGAACAGAGAGTTGTCTAATTATGTACGGAACCCATGGACATACCAGCATGGACGCTCTATGATGGTCCGTTTTCCCTTCACACTTAGGTCCTGGCTTAGGACAAGCAAAAATACCTATTTCACTCATCACTCATCACTTATTTCTTTAATAAGTATAGCCAAAAAATTAACTGAATTATTTTGTTTATTATTGATAACGCTTTAATTCCGACTGACAGCCTCCATTAAATCTTTTTTATAACTGGCCAGGTTTTTTTACGCTGGGATATTCATTTACGAACTTTTTCGTTTAAATTACCCACACAACGTAAGGCCTCACTTCGTCTAATTTTAAGGAAATTGGGTCAAAAATTAGGTACCTACTTTTATTATATAATTGTAAAGAGAATCGAGTATTTGACGATTGCTTCCCAATGTTCACGATACATTGCGCGCTCAAGAATGGGATGAAGATGGCAATATCTGTAACCTCTAATTTCCGAGATGAATGATGTTTGTGATTTTATTTAGGACATTAAATGCAGCCTTATTACAAAGTTTGCGGTACGATGTCTTTTACACTTTGTAAAAAACTCGTAATATTTTATTTAAGGTCACGTAGGCTATAAAGACCGTTTTGTCTTTAATCTAAGCAGTAATTAGAAATATTTTATAGCAAAGAGGGGCATTACGGGCTAAATAACAAGAAATGATGCGCCATTAAAGCGTTTAAGAGATTAAATATGAATGCCGCTGCAAACGGCATAACTTCCTTTCGCGATACGAAGAGCCCTTGTGACGACGCGCCGTGCCGTTTTTAACAGCGAACCGGCGAAAAAAGCCCGCTCTCAAAAATATGCTATTTTTTAACGACTTTCAAAGGTTAAGCTGCCCTTTGAATAGTTTCACTTGGATAAACATTTACGATTCTATCAAAAAAATAAATCAGTTACTTTCTGGTTGGAATAATAAATTACTTATTTCTAAGTCCTAAGTTTGAGCATAACAGGCGTCTGTTCCTAAGGTAGACAACTTAACAGACGCCTGTTATGCACAAATATATTTATTTGTAAAATATATAAATACATATGTACATATACATAATACACCCAGACTCGAGGTCGGAATCGAACCCACATTTTATTTTTATTGCAGTTCAGATAATTTAATACACAATATTTTTATTTTGTAACTTTTTTAGCATTTATAAATATATGATTTAATATTTAATTTGCCTCGCCAGACAGTCATGTGAGGACTACATATTGTGTTTGAAGATAAATATTAGTTACCCTTAGTAATTTTCTTTTTATCAATATTGCAATGTCAGTGGATAATTTTTATTGCGATTCAGCAAAATTTAATAAATAATATTTTTATTTTGTAACTTAATTCAATTATAATAAATAAATAAGTGATTATTTAATTTGCTTTCAGGCAACTAGAATATTTGCATCAAATCTAAAAGAGAAAATGGCTCAGAGATTTTACAATTTAGTACTTTTACCCAGAGTAAGAGATGATCTTGCTGAGTACAAGAGATTAAATTTTCATCTGTACCAGGCCCTACGGAAAGCCCTTTTTAAACCTGGTGCTTTTATGAAAGGAATTCTGTTACCTCTTTTGGAAGTAAGTAACTTTATGTATTACCAACCAATTACCAGTAATACAAACATATGAATTTTATTGGTATGGTGTTTACTGGTTGAATGCTTTATGAGTTATAAATTTTACGTAGCTTGTCTGTCAGTAGTTAAACCAGCGAAAAATCCCTGTACAGCCTACTAAAAGACCTTGGCTTGTCAAGAACTATCATAAGTTCATTACTAGGAAGGACATCTAAAGCCGCACTAGTAGGTTACCAGCTTCGGTATTCCGAATCGATACGACTTAGGGACCTTCAAGAAAAGATACCAAGTTGTCATTTCTCAAAGGCCGGCAACGCATCTGTGATCCCCCAGGTGTTGCAGTTGTCCCTGGGCGTCGGTAGTCACTTAAGAGCACCGCCTGCTTGATGGCCCCTTGTCATATATAAAAAAAAATTGTTATATTATCATTAGTAAGGAGCAAAAGGCTTTTAAATTTTTTGTTTCATTTTATTTATATTTGTTACACTGCGCTTATAAATTGTGTTTAAAATGTATCCATGTTGTATACAAAAAATCTCTCTTAGGCTCGTATTATATTAAACCATTGTGTGTCCCTAATCCGCTCTAATGGCGTAATCGATTGTACTGAACAGTTCCCTCGATAACCAAGCGATAAGCACACTCGAGGACCAACCGAATCGATAACTTGTAAAGCCTTCAATGACTTGTATGCAAAGGGATTATTACTAATACATTGGCTTTTCAAAAGCCACTCAGTCCCTTTTCAGCATTTTGACATATCTATTTGCAGGACAAGTTGAATTCATGTATAAATCCCCGTATAAAATTGAAGAATAAAATCACACGCTCATTCAGTCATACAAAACATGGCGAGCAAACGGGATATAAAAAATAAAAAGAAAACTGTTAATAGGAAAATAACAGTTAATTCTCACATCAAAGAAATATAATTTTTACATTCCTATGCAAAATAGACCTAAACGTTCAACGAAATATTTGCGAATAGATTAAATATTAAATTAAGATGTGCTCGGGTTGATATCTTAAAATATTTCCATGACAAAAGTCATTCAGTGTTTTGCCGCGGAATTTGACCTAATTACACAAGTGAAATGCGAATAGCTATTTTGGAACCGCCCTGCAGGTTATTATTTACAATATTAAAGACTAAAGACGCTTTGCAAATTGTGAAATTTATAAAAGCGAAAGGTATAACGTAATCTCGAAAACCGCGGGACGAACAAAGATGCAATTTCCAGGAAGATAATTTACTGTTAGTGGACATTCGCTGAGTAGGGATTTTTCGATAGGGCCAGATTAAGAAGGCCGAACGAAGGGCTCTTGCAAATTTAATTTTAAACGGATGTAGTCGCGGAAAACAGCTAGTAGACTTATAATTTGGATTTCATTTTGTATCTCTAAGTTAGGACAGTTGCATATTAAAATTGAAGCCTTTGGAAATCTCTTTGAAATTCGATCCCACTAACTCACAGATTTTTGTCCGTGTAACCGTTGAGGTATTGGGGCACTTAAACGCTTTCACAAAGCGCTTTCTAAACATTTGATGAAATCTCGATTACCAGGCTCGAGATTGAGGCCGACTGCCACAAGGCAATTTAGCTCTAGGAACAATATGCCAGCGCTCGATCAATGGGATTAACAAATGACACTCTCATTAATGTACTGCAGACTTGTAACGTCTTAGCTGCGACGTGTTTCCGGAAACAAGGGCTCTATTTAAATTACATGTTTAAGCCATTCTATTTCTAACTGCCTCTGCAATTTAAATGAGCCAAGATAGAGTTCTATCTCTATATATATATATATATATATATATATAGAGTTTTTATTGGATGGGATTTAAACAAAACATAGTAAAAAGGGTAATTTATCTCTATAAACAATATGCTAACGCTATAGCTGAGGGATTAGCAGATAACACTCCCATAAATGTAGTGCAGACTTGTAACGTATTGACTTCGAAGTGTTTCCGGAAACATGAGTTCTATTTAAATTAAATTTATTATATAAGACATTAAAGTTCTAGATACCTATTTCGTTTAAATAAGTCACAAATACAAATAGATATTATGTAGGATATATAAATATAAATAAATGGTATTACTGGTAATTTGTTTTTTTTTTTTAGTTTTAAGTTTAGTTTTTTTTAGTTTTAAGTTTTTTTTAGTTTTATTTAGTTTTAATTTAAATTAATGGTAATACGGTCATCTGTTCCCAAGGTAGACAACTTAATGCCTGTGTTATAGATACCAGCCAGTTATACAAAAATATTTTTTTGTATAAATATAGATGATACACCCAGGCTCGAGACGGGAATCGAACCCACAACCTTCGGAGAGGAAGGCAGGGTCATTGCCAACTGTACCAACGGTTTATTCAAAATTCAAAATACAGTTTTTTATCCAAAGTTAGATATAGAGTAGAAACGTAAAGTTAGGTATATATTTAAGCTTTAATTTAAAATCCAGTCAGACGGTCTGAAAATCGTAAGGTTCTAAGGTAATATTAAGCTCCCCTAAATTATCGCCGTGGCCACTTGTAACGTGAGATTTAAAAAAAGTTGACTTCATTAATGTCGAGAATATTAAACATCAAGATATTCTCAGAGTTTAAAATATATAGAGGGAAAAATTAGCATGATGATTGACGACGCCAAACGGGCGACTATAGGTAGCTGTAGGATGCAACTGGCAAAGGACATGAGAGAGGGGCATAAATGGAGAGAGGCCTATGCCACGTAGTGGGCGATTAAGAGCTGATCATAATGACGAGGAGAGAGAGGGAGAGAACAAAAACCGACAGGGGAGGGACAACAGGAGAGGGGATGGCGGACCGAGAATGGACAAGCCCTTACCCAACACTGGGACCGATAGGCTAATTAAAACATTGCTGTGATCTTTCCTATTCCGGATTAATAATGATTTTCCTCTAAAATAATAGTGATAGAGAAATACATTTTGAAATAGATAATTAATCCGATAAATTACTTATTTCCACTTCTCAGTATTCATATTCCCTAGTAATATGAATAGGTTTTCAGAACGATGTAACGTGACACCTCTATTTAATTACAATTTTACGACTTCAAAGAATCAACCAGAACAATCGTTGAATAGAATATATTAGACAATTACAATAAAATATGTATTATTTTTTCTAAAAACATGCTTATTTTATCTTTGAGTGTATTCATGCAATCTGTTAAGAAGAATATTGAAGTAAATAACAAATTAAACTAGTATCCTGATCAAAAATATCAGGATTGAAACCAAAACGTATTTGTACCTAACGACACATACATACGTCTTTGCAAGACTTAAGAATGTATAGACATATACGAAAACGTTTAAAACTCAGGAATGGAAGAATCATTTTGGAATATATTTCTCTTGTTTTATTCCCTTTATTTCTGAGAAGGTTTAAAACAACAAAAACAAACTAAAATTCTAAAGATTATTTAAAAATACTAAAATGAATGGTCGACCAAGGAAGTGCTTTACCACTTTGGATGACATTTCCTACTTAAAGAAAATTTTGCTAAAGGTTATTGTTAGAAATTAACGTAATGCTTTACAAGCAAAAATGAGCCTTTTAACTAATTGGCGAGCAAACGACATTCGACCTTAGCGTGGCAAACCAATTTCTTGGTCAACTATACATATGTGTTCGCTACTTCAGAATACTTAAGATGACATTCGTTCTAGACTGACGTGCGAAGTAAACCTATTATTTCTTAATAACATTTGGCCGGTATCACTCTTTATGGAAAAGACATAAAGAAGATTGGTTTATTGAACTAATAGAAGACTAGTCGAAATTCGGACTATTCAACGTGTGCTGGATCCGCTAGTTTTGAATATTTTTTTAAGTATGAGGTTGGTTGTAATAAATTTGCATAAATTTTTATTGCACTACTTGTTTTGTTGTTTGTTGAAAAAGATTTTTACAATTCTTTACAGAAAATATGTATAATGAATCCGTAACAGCAGCATACAACAAAATACATAGTTGCAAAAACGGTAGTTCTTTCACGTCACGAATTCCCACTAAGCGTAATAAACGGCGATCAGCAACAAAGTTGAACATTCCAGACACCGGAGGAACAATCGAAAACTTCCATAGATTATATTTACGAGCTGTTTAGTCTGTGTAAAATCCACAAAACCATAGTTCAACAATGATATAAACGAAAATTTTTATTTCACGAATGGAAATGCATTGTAAAATATTATTTGTTTAGCAATGCCCGATGAGTGCGGTCGGAATGTTAAAAGAGTTAACGAATGCAAATGCGCAAAATTGAAGTTATTTTGTTTGCAACAGTGCAATAAAACGAGTGAGTGGATTTTTACAAACAAACTTTAAAATAAAAACAGTCTGTAATAAACACACTTGTTAAGTTAAATAAACTTTATAGAAGTGGGAAGGAGAGTGTGGAATATTTTACTCGTATCACCTATACAAATATATAAAGCTGCATCGTTTGTTTGCCTGGAGACGCTAATCTCAGGAATTACTGGTCCGATTTGAAGATTTCTTTACTGTTAGAAGAAGAAGAAGAAGAAACTTTTATTCGGTATAAAAAACACTATACATAAATATACTTATATAATAATACACAATTTACAATTTAAACAACATAATTAACCATAATAATTATAATTCTTAATTACAGGTAATTACATCATTCGTAAGTTAAACATCGACAAAAAAAAAAAGAAGAAACAGGTTGGAAAAAAAAAATTGATAACACTAAACAAAGGAAAATAAATATTAACAATGCATATCATTTATATTGATTTATTTCTCTTATTCACCATTTTCAACTGCTCGACTATTGTTTTTAAAGTCACAATCACAAAGGTAAGAGTATATTTTACAAAGCGTTTAGTAATAAATCATATTATATGTATATCTTATATAACGTAATAATTTTTTTTCATGAAGAATATTTCAAAGTCGGGGGTCCTTTTCCCCTTTTGAGAGTCTCCGCTGCGTGCGCTGCGTAAGTCTCGCAAAAATATATGACAGAATTTTTACTCTTTAAAAGATCTAAATAAAATTCCGCGGCAGCATTCATCTGTCTTTTAAGGTTGGCTCATTATAATCTTTTTTTATGTTAACCAGATTTTTTCTAAAATAATGCATTATTTTGTAAAGGAGCTCTTATAAATATGATATTAACCCTTATCCAAAACCAATTTTTTAAACCACTAAGTGATAGCAGTGGTCAACACGGATGAAGCTGCAGGGCACAGCTACTTATAAACACTCAAAACAAACCTTTTTTACCTGTGAATCTGTCTCTATGTTTTATATAATAGACGAACTGAGATGAACGAATAATCATTTCTCCTAAATCTATAAAGGTGATTTTCTAAATATTTACTATCAAAATACGCGCGGCTTAAGAACTAAGACTATTACATTTAGGCGCAATCTTATGCTAAATAATTTTGACATCTTAGCTTTAACAGAAACATGGCTAAACGCTAACATCTCAGATGAAGAAATTTTTGACGATCGTTACATGGTTTGGCGTCGAGATCGTAATTATGAACAGACGGGACAATCAAAGGGTGGTGGGGTATTACTAGCAACCAAACTGGGTCTGAATGTGGTAGCGCAACCCACGTGGAACTCATCAGCAGAGGATTTGTGGATTTCTATATCGGGTAACAATTTTGGCCACCAACAGTCAAGCACCGTTCATATATGTGTTCTCTATCTGTGTGAAGAGAACTCTGGCCTTACATTTAGTACGCAACTATCAAATTTTTTAAACAAACTTAGTGAGATTGTTCATACACACCCTAATGATTGTTTTATAGTTATGGGTGACTTTAATATGAGCTCAATCATATGGCGTCATACCAAAGAAAATCACCTTCAACCAGAATTTCACATGGGGAGGAACGAAACTCTCCTTATTGATGAACTAGTGATTAATGATCTTTACCAATTTAATGGTGTATTAAACTCATATGGTAGAATCTTAGATTTAATTATATCTAACAATAATTTAATTGTCACAAATTGTGATGATCTCCTGGTGCCAATGGACCCCCACCACAATGCGTTCTAGAATTGAATTTAGTCTGCCCCTTGTGTCCCCAAGATTAGCCTGCAGGTCGTTTTTGAATCCGGCCCAATCAGTCTTTCTTGGATTCCTTCTACGTACTTTAACAATTTCGTTCAAAGTATTGTACCTAAAGCATATGTAGTTATGGTCAGATAGCGATATTTCATCTGACACATGCCACCCCATAACCTTAGCAGCAGCTGCATTTGAAGCCATTGTTATATCAATGACCTCCTCTCGTCTAATGTTCCTGAACGTCGGCCTGTTCCCTTTGTTTAGTAATTGTAAAGAAACACTTACCATAAAGTCCCATAACCTTGTTCCTCTTGCATTGTTATCTGAGCTACCCCAGACAACGTGATGTGCGTTCGCGTCGCACCCCAGTACCAGGTCTAGACCGCTTTGACTGCTGTATTCAACCAGGTCCCTTAGCATCGGAGTTATTGGGTCTTCTGCCTCGTAGGGCAGATAGGCAGAGCTCATTAGTAATGACTCCTTGCCCACGGTCCCCCTTAATTGGACCTTGATAGTTGTTAGGTCCCTGCAACAGAAATTGTATAAGGGCATGGCATCTATGCCATTTCTGACAAAGATGCATGTCCTTATACCATTAGTAGAATTATTGTTGAAATAAGTATTCCCCTTAATTCCACCCAAGCCAACAATCCTACCCTGCCATACATATGGTTCCTGTATAAGGGCAATGTCAATGGCCTGTTTGTTGTCGCTCGCGTCACTAGTGGACGGCATCTTGGCTGGCGTTCTGTATCCGCAGCCAAACATCACGTCAGAGGGTGTTGTTTATTAATCAAAATATTTAGTTAATTAAGTTACTAATGAGTTTACTATGTTGTTTGAGAGGTGTATAAGGCCTTTCAAATGTCAATTAATTCAATTTAATACGTTGTCAGATAGATAAAAGGAATAAGAGTAGAGTCTAATTGGTGTAAAGGCCAATTAGAGTCACAAATTACTATACAAGAAATAGTTGGCAATTGATCAAGGTTTGGTCACTTAATTTAATATTCTTTAGGTATAATCTGCTCGTATACCAGTTTACGACACTCGTAATTGCCACCGTACCAGCGGCAGTATCATATAACAATATAACAATAGTGTTTTTGAGCAATACACTATTTAATTTTTATTTACTATGTTATGTTTCTTAATTATATTTTACAATAACACTACTAGTCAATAAGGTCAAATTCTAGTCAAGCCGCTAGGCTACTACTAGGCCACTAGGCCTAGGTCAACAACGTCAAGGTCTCCTTTCAATTAGTACTCAAATTTACCAACTAATTCTAGTCTAATCTTAATATCAATTTTACAAGTCAACTCCAGACATTTTCCGGGATAAATCACTCAATTTTAATCGGAGAAACTTGGGCAAGGTATCGGGATGGTCGTGAGCCTGTCCCGAATCCTTTCCCAAAATATAGGTATATAGGTAATAGGTAACAGACGCCTGTTATACACAAATATTTTTTTTGGAAATATATAAATGCATACATATGGATAATACACCCAGACTCGAGGCGGGAATCGAACCCACGTCCCCGGAGCGGAAGGCAGGGTCACAACTCACTGCGCCAACGGGCCAGTCGATATATTAGTTTTATTATATATATATATGTATAGATGACATTGTATAGTCCTCCCTGATATCTCCATTATACAGTAGGGGGAGGGGAGGGACATACTCACAAGTTTATCAGATCGGTCGCCTGAGGGCAGCCTCGCTATGGTCACTTCAGCGCTGTCCTCGGGTGGAGGCGGCTGCTGCAGCCAGTTGTACTCGCGCTTCTCTACGGGCACTCCACGCCGCTCGTAGTCCGCCGCTTGGGTCCTGCACGAGACCACACAAAACATTATTTATATTTATTTATTTGTAACAAATGTCGCTCCCACCAGTGGCCGCCGACGACCAGCAAAAGGAGCAGCAGTAGTAGAAGTTTAACTTCTGTACTGTGGTCCACAGCACACTCGTTTAGATGGAGTTAAAGAAGTTTAACTTCTGTAGTGTGGTCTAAAGCACACTCGTTTAGATGGAGCAAGAAAAGTTTAACTTCTGTAGTGTGGTCCAAAACACACTCGGTTAGATGGAGCTAAAGAAGTTTAACTTATGTAGTGTGGTCCGATACAAACTCCTTCAGATGTCGAACATATACCCTGTCCCTTTTTTGATGTGGATTAAAAAAAGGAATTAAATGGAAAATTACGCGATTTCCTCAGGTTTTACGGTAAACCATGTACTCGTCGACCTGTGCTATGGTCGTTTTCAGAGGGCGTAGCGCGAACATTCTCGATAGTTTTACTTACTTATACGTTCGCAACCGAATATCAAATTATTTTAATTTTTGTTTTAAACATTAATGCTACTGTTTTACACAACTTAGTATCGACATAATGCTAGCAAGAATGAAATCAAAACTCCCATGTACCCAATGCTCGACATTACGGCCATGTAAGTCGTGTAAAATGGAAGCACGAATCTTCATTTGACGTTTCGTTTTGAATGTAAAAGTAAGTAAAACTCTCGAGAGTGTTCGTGCTAGACCCTCAGAGGCCCTGGCACGAACATTTCGAACCGCTCGAAATCGAAGATTCGACTGTATTTAGGATGAAAATATTCGTGTTGGGTCCACAGGAGGCAAGTCTTTATCATGTCACTCTTTTAATCAATGCTAATGCAACCCGCGTTAACATTAAGGATCCGATGTGCGCCCAGCACGAATGTTTTCAAAGTCGAATCTTCCAATCAAACGGTTCGAAATGTTCGTGCTAGGGCCTCTGGTCGCTGATAAGTAAGGCCTACGTAACAAAATAGCAAAGACAGGACTAATAGGTAAAAATCTTGAAGTGTAAAGGGCCTTTATTCTTTTGATTGGAAAACTCATATAACACATTGATTAAATTTTGTTTAGACGAGGCTTAAAAGTTGGTTCAACTGAGGGTCGGATATTAAATATAAACCAGTGCTAGAATGGGTCACCCATCTAACACCCGGTCGCAGCCAGAGCAACTTAACTTAGCGTCTCTGTATTCTGTCCATTATATATAAGATTATTTCTTTAGGACAACACACATATCCTACATCCTGAATCTTGTTCTCTGTATTCTGTGCTAGGCATTAATTACTCTATAACCCGCTTCCCTATTGTGACTAGGGAATCAACAAAAGTGTACCAATATATTAGTAAAAAATAAACATTTATTAGCCGAGTAGCCGTCTTATTCTAGACCTCCTACAGAGTAAAAATAATTTCGATACCAAAGCTTTGTGTTACGAGTCATAAGTCCCGAACATAATATATATATATATCATATCATAATATGATATATGTATCACTTTCTGCAGTGTAGATCTGTACCCAATTGCAAGTAGTATATAAAAGGCTATAAAGAAGCGGTCCATCCGCTGTCAACCATTGTCTGGAAGCCTTTTAGGGCGAAAATATTATACAGCTCGTATATTAAGTCTTTTGCTTTTACTGGAAACGTTCACTACATAGGGCTGCGGTTACTTGGGTCTTATGTACTTTTAAGACGAGTTTATGCGAATTTATGTACCTTCTGTGTCTGCCCTGCGTCATATTTACATTGTTCCTTTCAAATTACTTCTTGCACATAAAATATAATGAACTAAACCTTAATTGTGTAGATGTGCTGACTAAGCCTAAAAAGTCATTAAAAGTTTTGCTTATACAACTTAATCCCTATCTATGTGTGTGTGCTCGTAACCTTTTGAGCACATGCGTCACGAGCATGACCCTACATAGGTGGCGGGTTTGTTATCCTTTTACCAAAACGGAACGTCTTTTGTTCTAATGCGCTCTTTTGTTTGTACTATATATGGGGAAAATTAAAACCTAATGCGTCAACTTGCAACACTCCAATTTAATAAATAGGAGGTAAATGACATATTTTATACTAGTTGCATATAATATTAAAATAACATATCCTCAATTTTTTTTTAACAAAGCTTTTTATCAGCGGTTGGAAGCAATACGAGAAAAAGTGTCAAACACATTCGTAATATATTGCTACTGTGCCTGCTGGGACAAAAGAAACAGAGAGAGACATGTGTTTAGTAATTTGAATAAATTGTAACATACAAAATTTCTTTATTATGTTATAATATATTGTATAGATTGTATAGAAATATACATATGTCGAAAGAAACTTGTTAGTTACTGAATGTCCCACGACATCTCCCGTCGTGCTTTTCTCTATCACAAAGAGGAAACAAGCATGCGGTTTATTTGATTATATGATAGTAGACACTTGGATAAATGTAGAAGGCTCGCAGATGCTTTGCTGTTATTGGTGTTAGACCACTAAAAGATCAATCCCGAAATATGAAATGTACGTAAAATTTACATTGCATAAAATAACTTTTGGATATCGGTTCATCGTAATTTTGCTACCGTCGTAAGTGAAAATTATATTGAACAAATAACCGATTCAGAGTAATGTTGAACATTCAACAACTAAGACCTCGAAAAAGACGGCGAAAAATATTTAAAAAATAACACCTCTGCAACTTTACCTGATCCCCTGTCATAGGACTCTTCTTTCTTCATCTTCCTGCCCCGGGTTAGTGTTTTTTCGTATTATATATCTAAATATGTAGAGGTAAGTTTGGTTATGTATCTGAAACACTGGCAATAAACAGAACTTAGAAACATTTGATAATTTACCGATTTATAAAAAGTGTTTGAAAAATTTAATTTGCATTATAGGTTAGGATAAGGGAAGTCTTTATTTTACTTCATTTTCATTTCTTGATGATGACACATTCATCCTCTGATGAATTCATTATACCATTCATTGTCATTTATAACATTCATTGTCTTTCTGTATTAGTTCAATTTAAAATATACAGTTTATCTTTACCACGCTGTGATGTTCTACAAAAGATATTTTTATTGTTTGTATGTACTTATTCCTATAAAAAGGAAGATGCAAGTCCATGTAGATAGCGTGGAATTAATGTCATGAAGTACTCTGTATGAGAGAGGATGCTAGTTTGGGCATGCACTGCGACAGATGTGTCCAGCCCACTGCCACTTCAGCTTGCAAGCCTGCAGAACTATGTCGGTAACTCTGGTTCGTTGACGGATGACTTCATTACGAAGATACAGATGAAGATAAGGTAAGTTAATTACATGGGGATAAGTTTATGTTTCAACCATCTAAAGAATTCAGCGCGAAATGAGAAAATGGGAAGGTCACAAAGTTGTGAAAAAAACGTCCGCTCCTCGCTCGTGAAACATTCGATTAATGTTTTTTTTTTTATGGTATAGGAAACGCTCTAAGGATTACGCAAAAAATATAACCGTCATAATATTGCTAAAACCATCACGTGCTCCATAAAACCACGCTTCTGGCGTTATGCACAACGTGATCTTACCTCAAAATAACCTTTTGTTTCGTTTCTGCACCTAATCTACGTAATCCAATTGAACCCCACGACGCTTTAGTGACTACAAAATTAGCATCAATTACTCCCCTACCATCTGTGACAACGTCAGAAATTTTACAGAATCAGAAACACAGGTATTTTAGTAGATCTGATGTTAACTTTTATTATCATTTAAATTTAATGAAAATAAAAAATATATATTAGATTACATTTAAACCACCTTATCGGTTCTCTTAGTATTTCTTATGCCGGAGCCAGACATAGCTTCATTTGAATGATCATGTAATGTGGCCGGAAACTTCGTGTAGCTTCGCAAAGTTTTCTAGTACTTTGTAGTATTTTCTAATATGGCAGATTATATGTAATGGATTTAAACCCCATTTATAAAGGATTATCCTACATACAATTAATCGTATTTATACACAGCTATATTCATCCATGATTTCTATAATTTGAATTTGTCAATAAGTACGTATTCATTGTTTCTTGCTGATTCTTCTCGTAGCCCAACTTTTCCGAATCAGTAACTTGTATAAAAATAAGACGATTTAGCTTATAGAAATATACTAGAATAAAACATCATTTAATTTGGTTTGATTTGATTGTACAGAGGCCAGCCAATAAATAACTGCTGAAATATACGCGTCAAAATCATCACGAAAAACTAACTACATAACAGGTGAAATTAAAGAAGTACAAATTTCATACACCAAAATTTAAAAGTTCAATAAATAATTACACGATAATTTACGAATTTTTAGCAACGAAATATAAAACATTATTGATGCCGTTGAAATGAGCGAGTGATTTTCTTTTCACTGCGATCCAATGATATGAGAGCTGCGAACGCGACAAAAATTGTGATTGATGGGCGAGGAATGAGACGGCGGGGTTTTACCGACCATATTACCATAGAACAAAAACATGTTTTCATCGAACTTGGTCTGCATGGATTTTAATTTAATGTTAATAGATGTACTTAATAACTATCTCACCTCCTGCTAAGTGACGCCTCGTTTTAGTAAATTTCTTAAATTCTGAACACAGCCTCTACACTTTAATTACCACTTCAATATTGAGGATATGGAGGTGTGGGAGAAAATGACAACTTAACTTGCTCACGCTGTTTGGTTTAAAATATTCTTTGGAAGTGCCACAAGAGATACCTTTGCATAACAAAGGCTTTTCTGCTTCCCCTTTATTAAAGTCTCATAGTCTTATTACCAAGAAGACAACGTCTATAACAATGACAAAAAACTAAAATCGTATGAAACTGGTGGAGTTTTATGTAGTTTTTACGTTAAATAATGTCATTATTGTTTCGTCGGGAATCATAGTTTCACATTCAAACTTAAACCTAAATCTTAAATCCATTTTCTACCACAGCAGTGAAGCCCTAACCTATTTAAACCCTACAACACACTTATTCCAGAACACCGTACTATTTTTTCCAAAGTAAAAGTTTAAAATAAAATCAACTGAAACTTAAATGAATGGTCCTCACGAAATAATATTTTCAACTGTAACGGATTCACACTCTGAATAAATTGATGGGTTGGAAACCATTTCCATTAAATATCATTTTTAACGGACGAAATAAAAGTAAGATTTTCTTCTGATCACAATTCAATTGTGGTAGAATGGGAACGTGGAAAAAATGCTAATCGATGGAAAACAAACGTGAATGTAGATCTGTGGAGCGGTCGACAAACTTTGTGTGATTTATAAACTCGTGAAGAATTTAAGATATGGTAGAAAATCATAAAGTGCTAGTGTTTTTTAAAATCATTTATTAGTTGGCCTATAATGTCTCACAGCTAGACAAAAGCCTCCCCCTACGCAGATCACTCTGCTTATTCACAATTATCACACAACGGCATCTACAGATAACGCCACCTCTCCGTCAGCCTACCTAGTCGGTAATTCGTGGCCATGCGACTAGATGCATTGATATTTAAAACTAAGGATAGGTGTTGTAGGATCCACGCTTTCCTATAAAATATTACCTACTAAACAAACAACTATAACCGAATCTTGGCGCCAAATACATCTTCACCCTTCCTTCTATCGCTTCTCCACCTCTTTCCAAAAATGTCGTTTGGACATTTTTTCCTATAGAGCTCCATCGCGCGATAAACAACTTCGTTACAAAAATAGATTCATTTT
The DNA here is from genome assembly GCA_024363005.1 of Charaxes varanes. Taxonomy (NCBI): domain Eukaryota; kingdom Metazoa; phylum Arthropoda; class Insecta; order Lepidoptera; family Nymphalidae; genus Charaxes; species Charaxes varanes. The sequence continues at coordinate 969,446 of JANCMC010010289.1, read as the reverse complement.
GAATTGCAACATGTATTATATCTTATTATAAGAATCTCATAAAATAGCTTAAGAAATAATGATTGAAATTCATAATTGCTAACAAAGAGGCGCAATTGAATAAATAAATTTTAACTTCTATCCTACAAAAAAATATTACATATTTCGTTAAATCTTAGATCAGCTTCCTTCAGATTATAACCACAGCACATTCCCCTTCTCGTATAAAGAAGAAGTTTTCCCAATAGTCACAGTCTTATTAGTTTTTATTGAGGTATCAAAACTTTTGGTAAACGAATATGGCAAGAAAAGTAGCTGGACTCAACGAACCGCATTTGCACCATATAAATTGTATAACTATATATCACCAGTATTAGGCATTTTAAGATACTTAACGACATAGAAGAATATAGGAATTGCATAATGGATTAAATACTACGCTTCTACTATAATATTCAAAGAAATAGAGATTTGTCAAAAAGAATATAAGCATTACTCAAAGCATAGCAACACAGTTGCGAACCTTTTGGTAATGCGGACTGCATTTTACGTTGTCATGTACACTGGTAGGTAATGGAAATACTGGTGTATATTACACAAGGACTACTATTTATTTCGGAAAATGTTAAGTTTTGAAGAGAAATTTGAGGAACTGTCAAAAGTGTGGTTAAAGTATACTATAGTTATAGGTATATCAAACCAGTTCGAAAAAGTTCTTTATTACCTACTCTTTTATATAATAGATTACTTAACTGACAGAGTCACTAGACAATAGAATCTTAATGGCATTTTGTATTGGATGCTTTATGGAAATCATTTGTTTTTACCGCGTCAAGTCGGTAATATAATAGAAAAGTTTTATACTCGATAGCGCTGCAACGCCTTATTTTTATGATCATAAATTTTATCACCCGACGTAAAAGGGGCTCCAAATATTGAAAAGATATCAGTTATTTCGGGAGTATTCTTTATTAGCTCTTTTGTGTACCAGAACAGCTAACCCTGAGCTTTTTGTTACAATTTATAGCACTCGAGATACTGTACAACATGTTATATACACTTCGTTATGTTCTTCTTCTTCTACCTAGTTATGTACGTCTAGTACCAGGGTCCGCTTATATTGCAGAGGATGTGCCTGTTAAGCGAGTTAAAATGTCCGACTGCCGTCTGAGGTCACCCCCGGAACCCCCACAATCTCACAACTAATGTCACTCAGTCACATAATCGGGACCCACTGTTTTACGTCCCTTCTGAAACACGGTGGAGGCGGGATAATATCTCTTTAAAACGGTCGCCCATCTATAACGAAGCTGCAGTAAGAACCACTTAACCTAGCGATCGACTCACTCATTGATTACGTACTACGAATATTTTAAGTATAATAAAGCTTGTATTTGCACAAGCTTTATTAGGAAGCCAGACATAGCTCAAAGTGTTGTTTGAAGACTACAAAGTACTACAAAACTTTGCGCAGCTACACAAAGTCCCCGACCACACTAAATGATCATCGAAATGATCATTCAAATGAACCTATGTCTGGCTCGGTATCAGAGTGAATACGAGACAAAAGTAATAGATGGGGATCTATTGAACTAACTCCTTAAGGAGTTCAGATTACTAGTTTAACTATTAGGATATTAAGGCTGTCTAAAAAGTTCTTGTAAAACCTTCGAATTTGTCTTTTTTTTGTCGCTTTAAACGAAAAAGTCGCTGCCGCAGAGCAGTATCCATTTATTTAAGCCCTATCAATAACAGAGCCACTTTAGCTGAAACTTTTCAGACGAAGAACAACCTATCGTATTTGAATAACCCCAACAATAGCAGTTTGGCTAAAGCTCGAACTCCGTATGAACTGCACTCTCACATCTTATTTCATAAATAGATGTTTCTTTAGATAGAGCGAAACGGTTACAGTCGACATTTGGACGGTATTTACACGACCTTTTAGATAAAGGTGGGAAAGCCCGTACACGTTACAAGTCCATACTCGTCTTTGTTTAGCTGAGAATGGGTTTGATTCGTTTTGTTACTTTGATAAAGGCTAGCGGACATAAAAATGCTAGATTTCTGGTACAATTCCATTAGCCTCCATTGTGGCTGCATACCCGTATTTATCCGATCCCAAGTCATCGACGTATAAGTAAAGGAGCCGCGAGATGACGGTTATCTATACCAAACCGAAGGTCTTTATCGGTGTGATAATCGTGGCATCACACTCAAGGTTACGCCTGAAAATCAGGGCTGCGGTGCTCATTTGAAAGCTGCACATATAGTGAGGCGAACCTTGCGCCTTTTATGACCGAACAACCCCTTTTTTATTATTTATATTTAAGTTAAATGGGCTTAGAATGAGGGTCTGTTTTTTCTGTTTTTCTTTATTATTGCCAAATGAATTATTTTGGATTTAATTTTAAATAAGCGTAATAAAAGGTAATTAAGGAATACACCTCTGTATATTTTTTTCTTTTTACTAGTTTTAAAGATATATCTACGGTACATTAGATATGTAAGTTAAAATTCTTATAAGTTGTTACGGACAGATGATACAGGAACGGTATGGCGGCGTCTTCGATCGTGGACGCCGTCGGACGGACTGATCCTGGCTGTGGGCGTGGACGTTCGTGGTTTATTATGGATTCAAGTTAGGTATAATCGTTATGTTACAGTTAGTACTAATTAATGTATTTATTATAAAATAACTGGTACAATAAAAAAGTCCTTAGTTTGTGTGTCATTTATTTTCTTTCAGCCTAGGACCCAACTTTTCAATGTTGTAACTATTTATGCATAGTATTAATTAGAGTAGAAGAAAATTTAGGACAAAATCTTCACTAGTAGTGTCACTGTCATACAAGATCTAGTAAAGAAATAATCCATCAAGAATACTACAGAAGATGTAGAAGCGGTGAAAGAAGAGAGATAAAAAAGCTTAAGAGTGATGATTTAATCAGATTAAAAGTAAAAACTACAAAAAAGTGTCCTCTTATCTTATCTTAAGTTAAACATACGACTGCTTTGAATTTCTTTTATTTATTTCAACCGCTACCCAAAGGCCGACAACACATCTGTGAGCCTCCTGGCGTTGCAGATGCCCATGGGCGTAGGTAGTCACTAAGGTAATCCGCTTTTCTGTTTGCCACATGTTATAAATTAAAAAAAAACACTTATGAGTATTCCGTCCTGTTATTATTAATGAATTCTAATATATTATAATATGATGTTCTGGTGATAATATGAATTTACAAATTAAGTTTAGGGAGTCATTTCGCACTGATCTGAGAATAGCGCACAATAAACTCAGCCGGGTATTGAAAGTCGAAGCAAAGGGTCGTAGGTCATTTATGGTCTGTCGCGTACGCGTTGCCGACAGCTGAGAGCTATCTTATTTTTAATATATAATAAAAATTACGCGTTACGTTGTTTGTCCGCAATGGACTCTTCTTCTTTTCTCTTTTTGTTGTGTTCGTTATTTTTAAGACAAGGTGTGTCTAGAAAAAAAGGAATGGCAAAGCGAAAAGGAAATGGAACGGGAACGGGGAATAATGTTATAGGATAATAGAATGTAGTACATAGTAAGTAACCCAACGTTCGGGCAGGACGACGTCTGTCGGGGTCCGCTAGTATAAATATAATGATCAATCGTAGTTCGCTACAAATTACTGTTCATCGTTAAAATAAGATCATTGCAATATTTTTTTTGCCTCGTTGATATGTTTTACTGATTTTCGGATATATATAAATATATACATTAACACACATCTTCTGACTTCGGGGTTGATCTACATGAATTAACAAGACACTTCGAAATGTCAACAACACTGTATTTATACACAGATGTTTACCGTTTTCAGTGTGTGATATTTTTACTTTTCAAACTTGAATTTTTACATTACTTGAGTAAAATTATATGAATTCTTCATCAAGCAAAACAAATAATGGAGAGCCTTTTGAAAATGAACGTTCAATCTTGAAGAAACATAGTCAAGTTTTTTGTGAATTGATAATTAATTTCGAAAAGAGTGATAGTTTCTTTTTAAATCTATATCTAGTTAAAAAAGCGTCGCGTTTTAATAGCGCTGCCGTATTAACGTAAACTTGGGAATTCATATATGAACGCTTTTTTAATGCACGTTTATATACATGTTTATAAGTGTAATGTACTTGTATCTTGTATTTTCATCAAATTATCAATAAAAATCATATAGCGTAATTTCGAACACTAAGCTTACACACACATAATAAAAATATGTTCATATATAATTATGTATTTTCAACCTACTTCAAAAAGTGAGAAGTTTCTCAATTCGGCTATATTTTTTTTATGTTTGCTATCTAAGAACTTTCGACGGAGGGAACCGATTGTGATTTTTTTTTTTGGAAAGTTTTTTTATTCGGTGCTTTTTGCGTGGTTTAATCCCATTTTAGTTTGGTCCAGTTCTAACAATTTGAAGACAGTTTTTATGGTTCTGTAGTACTTACATGTAGTACAAGGAGCCCTTATAATTTCGCTCTGTCCGTCCGTCCGTCTGTCTGCCCGTAAGATGGTCCCCGCTAGCTTTTCCAAACTATTAGACGTTGAGACTTGAAATTTTCCATGTTTATAGAACATGCTAAAAACTCATTAGAAACATTATTCTGACCGAAATCGGACAGCAATTTTTGAAGTTATTTAACAAATACGTTTACAACGGTAAAGAAAATTTTGCTAAGGGTTATTGTTAGAAGAAACGTAATAAATAACAAGCAAAAATAGGCCTAACTAACTGACGTTTTACGAATATAAACCAGTGCTAGAATGGATCATCCATCTATCACCCGGTCGCAGCCAGAGCAACTTAACTTAGCCCCCTTAGTTTCTTTAATTGGCAATAATTGCACTTCGTTCCAATGGATCCGATAACACTTTAGATTAATTGACTGTAGTCAAAGTAATAGTGGATCTATGTATAGATACACGATTACTTTATTGATAGATATATCTGTCAATGTTAATGGAGTGGTCCCATTAGAACCATTAGTGTTTTAGCTATCGAAGATGTTTAGGTTTAACATGACCTGATATATTTGAATATAGTAGGGCCCATATCGCTTGGTAAAAACGTACATAGATCCCTAGTGAAGAGCTGCTAAGGCATCGTTACCCAAACTTTTTTCAAAAGCGCGTTCGAAGTCGGGTGGATTATTTAACGTGCAACCCAAAATGGCTGTTACAGGTTACTAGATCTGATTAATTTAGCTGAATGGAGGCCAATGGATCTCAGTAATATAACGTCACTATCCCATCGATTTTAAGCTAATTTAATTTGTCTTGACGATTTTTGGAGACAGCTAAGAAGTAAAAAACTTTTGTAAGGCAGCTTTTATTCAGTTTTTATTATATGTGACAAGGGGCAAACGAGTAAGCGTTTCACCTAAGTAACTACAGACGCCCATGGGCATATGTATCAGCACGAGGTTAGCAGAAGCGTTATTGGCCTTTAATAACGAGTTCACTTTAAGTAAAGCTATTGTAGTCACGCTTTGTTCGGTTTGTGAGACGGTGGTCTAAACTCGTCATTAAGGCCGGCAACGCATCTTTTAGCCTCCTGATCATGCAGATGTCTATGGGCGTCGGTAGGCACTTAGATGCCTACAGCCTGCTCGATTGCCCCTTGTAACATAAAAAAAGGTCATTTAATAATATCAAGGAGGAGTTGAGAGCTTAATCAGTGGTTGGCATTTGAGTAAATTGCTAAAGGCAATCGGTCATCTTAACTCGCCCCACAGTCACATCCTCTGCAATTCAAGCGGACCCTGGTACTAGACCGCGTTTAGTATGAAGCCTTATTTAGCGTCTTTTCTTTTCTAAGATTATATATTTAATTTTTTAAGAATTTACCATGTTGATAGGACACGCTAAAAACTCATTGAGGAAATATTTTTTTTCGAAATATATAAATACATACACATAGATAATACACCCAGACTTGAGGTAGGAATCGAACGGAGCGGAGGGCAGGGTTACTGCCCACTGCGCCAACGTGTCAGTCAAAAAAAGTTATTGAACAAATACGTTTATCGCGTATCAAACTTGTACATCCGGCGCCAATATTGACCTAAAGAGATCCTTACTTAGTGATACCTTTTGAGGAGTTCGTGGCCTAATCAGTGGTTGGCATTTAAGTCGATCGCTAAGTTAAGTTGCTCTGGCTGCGACCGGGTGATAGATGGTGCATAGTCGACCCACTTACTCCACCGAACCCAACTCCAAACAGAAGTTGAGAATCCGCCGAGGCTTTTATTGCTGGTCTTTTTAAACTGATAAGACTTAATGATCTTTAAGAAAATCACATTTAACAAAGAAACATATTATTATAAAGGCAGGTCAATGCATATGTTTGCCTCTGTGATCTGTGAGTTCTCGCTGTGAACTTGTCCATAGGTGTAGGTTAGGCAGGTGAACCACCTTTCCGTGTGCCCCTTGCTATATGTAAACAAACAGACTAGAGATTTCACTTATAAGCACCTTTGTTCCACATCATCTTTTATATCTTAAACAATCTGTATACCTAGCTTTAAAACCTTGCTAAATTGGTCATTACCCTCTAAAAATTAATTGCTTCGACAAGTTTTCGTCTGTTCTTTTATAATATAAATTGACACATATTTATTTTAATTCGTCATAAGTTGCAAGATTATGGGGTAATGAATTTTATTAGCTACGAAATCCTACGCGATGTAGCGGATAATCGGTCGATAGCCGTGCCCGGACTGAACGAGCAGCTTCGCGAGGCGAATTCTTCGGTCAGTCAGGACGTGTCTTGCCTGAAGAAAATAGACGTGCTCCAAACAATGAAAAACGTTGCGCAGCAAATGTCTGAGAAATTATGCAATGTAACTGTCAAAATTGAGTGATGTTATCCGATGGGGTTTACCTTGGCGTATCCTTGGGTCGAGGAAGACTATATATCACAACACTAAAGTGGAATCTATTTTTCCCTCATTTTACGCGGACGAAGTCGCGGGCCCCCTCTGCAATCTAAGCGAACCCTGGTACCTAACCGGGATAACGCTGTGAAGAAGAAGAGGAGGATTTAATTATGTCCACTTCTGTTACTATTGAACTATCCAGATTTATTCACAGATATTTTGTTTTCAGTTGGCAATGGAGGTTATCCGCCATACACACCTTCAAGCAAAAAGAGCAAATGGAAGAGTGACGTCGTGCGTCGTCTTCGAGCCTGCTGTTCAAAGAAAACCTTACTCCGAAGGCTGCCTATACTGGCCTGGCTACCGAACTATTCATTTAGAAGCGGTTTGGCGGACATTATTGCAGGTAACTATAGACCCACTTCTTTGGCACTTTTATTTGCGGTACTTTTTAGTAGGCAATAGAAGACTCTAATCTAGGACCCGCTACTGTTTTTAAATGGCTATTTCATTCTTATAAATAAATTATAATCACATTACACGAGCGCAAAGTTTTGTCGTGATGTACTAAAATTAAAAACAAAAAGCATATATGGTAAAATTTTTAATACCGTTTAAGATGTCTATCTGCATAATGTAGATAGCTAACCAGATAGCACGTATTCCCTAGACAGATGTGCTATGTAAAATTATTGTTCCATCTATACTAAAGCTGAAGAGTTTATTTGTTTGTTTGATTGTTTAAGATCCACCCCCTGGGAGTAAATCTCATAAGATTGTCTTTAAATAGCAGCTGTGTGATAAGACGTCAGTGCTAATAAAATTACAAGGCGTTTTTAAGATATATATGCTTAAATACGTAATACGTGAAGTGAAAACTTTCGGTACCTTTTTAGGAAAATTGTGCGGACGGAGGAGTATAAAACTTGGCACATTTACAGTTTATATAGAGTATGAAAGCTAATATTTTTATAATATATATATAAATAACACATGAAATTATTAAAATAAAACCTCACGCACAACAATGCCAAACGATTTACATGCATTTTGATTTTTTTATGATTTGACTAGCCCATTGGCGCAGAGGGCAGTGGCCCTGCCTTGCGCTCCGGGGTTGTGGTCTCGATTCTCGCCTCAAGTCTGGACGTATTATCTATATGTATGTATGTATTTATATATTTCTACAAAAAATATTTGTGTGCATCTGTTATCTATAACAAAGGCCTTAAGTTGTCTACTTTAGGAACAGAGTAGTGTGTCATATAGTCTGGTATATATTTATTATGTTAAAACGTCGTCATAAGAAATGTTATTGTATAAAATATAATAAAATTATATACTGCTTTAAATAAGTATATAGTAGACAAATATAAAGATTTTTGGCCGAATTTCGACCAGCTGGCCAACTCTAGTTTAAATTAATCCCCATGTCTCTTGCCCTGTAAGTTGAGAAAGACTTGAAGTGGGCAGTGACCCTGCCTTCCGCTCCGGGGGTCGTGGGTTCGATTCCCACCTCGAGTCTGGGTGTATTATCTATAGGTGTATTATCTGGGTGTATATATTTGTATAAAAATATAAATTTGTGTATAACAGGCGTCTGTTACGTATAACACAGGCATTAAGTTGTCTACTTTAGGAACAGACGTCCGTGTGTCATATAGTCCTGTATATATTTAATGTATTTTTAACAATACCAGAAATGTAACGCAAAAGTTAAGGTTCTTTCAAAGCTTACTTTCTGTACAAGCTTGAATGTGTTTGTGCGCGCGTATGTGTGTGTATAATATGGATCTTGTTATCTGAAATAAATAAAAATATTATATATGTTTTTATTTGTTGCTTCGTAGATATACTTTACATATACCTTACTTCCGAATATAATCAGAAGCCGACAGTGTACGGACGGACTGACGCGCATCAAATATGAATAGAACGAGGGTTTTATTTACCAAACATTACCTGTAGATAGTCAGAGCCAGCCCGAACATAGTGTGAATGGAGCCACCAATCCAGGTGCAGAGTCCCAGGGCGTCCCCTGGGACAACACCCCCACAACACTAGGAAGCTAGGGGTGACTCTTAAAATGCAATTATTTTAAATACATTATGTCCAATATGCATTATTACCCCAATTATTTTTCCAAAACTAAAGTAGCCTACGTTATACCTCGTAATAAACAGCTCGTCATTAAGGTTTGAATTTACTCCCCATACAACACTACTATTAAAGTTTTCACTTCACAAAAAGTTCATAATAGGCACCTAATTTAATCTTCCAATCGCCACGACATTAAGGTTTGAATTTACTTCCCATACAACCCTACTATTGAAGTTTTCACTTCAAAAAAAGGTCATAATGGACACCTAATTTTATCTTCGAATCGCCACATTATTAAGGTTTGAATTTACTCCACATACAAACCTACTATTTAAGTTTTCACATCAAAAAAGTTCATAATAGACACCTAATTTCATCTTCCAATATATTAATATTTAGACCTGTATTGCTGATTTTGTGGTGGGAAATTTATACTCACCGCTGCCTCAGGACTTCTACCGAGCATTCTGCAACAATTTAATGGTCACATGTTATGACGTCAAGACTTAGAATTGACTATATAGGTCAAATAACAGACCCGTCCACGCGTTGTTGTGACTGAGTGATTTAGGAAGAATTTAAAAGACAAAATTAAAGAAAAATCCATTAATATAAAAAAACTGTTCTACATCTCAAGTTGAACCATATTATACCATAACATAGCTATTTACCCTAAACTAAAACTACCTAAATATAGTAATAATTACGGCAAAAAAGCCCTTGAGTATTTTATACCTAATTTAATTAATAACCTACCTAACACCTTAAAAGAACAGCTTAATCGAAATAACTACAAAACCTTACTTGGTTGGTGTCGCAACTAGCCATTGGTCGGTGAACGCAACCGTGTTGCGGCAACGAGCGCTAGGTGTATCACCATCAATCAAGGTCAATGGAATAAAAAATCATATAGAACCTTATATACTTCCAGTGGCATTTGGGTCGATCGCTAGGTTAAGCAGTTCTTGCTGCGGTCGGGAGATTGATGGATGTCCCATTCTGACACTGGTTTTGAAATATCCGATTCTCTCAGTGATTCGGAAGGCATACACAACAGTGGGTCCCGATTAATGTCACTGAGTTACATATGGAGAATACAAAATATTATGGTCTGCCTTCAATGCGTCATCTTTAAGCGTCTGTGTGTATGTGTGTCTGTCTGTGGCTTCGTAGCTTATAAACGAATAGACCGATTTTGATACGATTTTTTTTATTTGAATGCTAACATAATCGTTCTTGCCTACCGTGAAGATTTGTTCAGGTTTCTCAAGGTTATCAGCTCTTGCACGACTGACGACGAAAGAGTGTAAGTATGTGACGATGAAGTTTCTGAGAAGGTCTATTTTATGTTTTAAAAAAAGAAAGAAATAATGTAAAGAATGGTTAAAAAGAAGGAAATAGAAAGATAAATCTATCTTTCTTGGTGTATGAATATCTGTTGCAAAATCTGTTTACTGATGATGTTCTGCCACCTGACTCTACCATCTTAACAAAGCTATGTGAAGCGAGAGTCTCTCAAGATATCGGCCACCTTGAAGGCTCTCCTTTAGATACACCTTTACTGCTCGTGAGATATGGAGTGACTTACATACTCTTTATTATCTATAATTAAACCTTAACAGTGTTTACATATATTATGAATTGGGAATAATTTTAGTGTAGGCACCACTTCAATATGTATTTATTTATAGATATTTCAGTCAAAAAATGCATGCCCCCCACTGATTAATCGAAACGCATACTTGAGTGGTCAGCGTTTTTATTGTCAACTCAAACTCAACCAAGCACTGTAAGACAATGCTATTGACGAGCTAGCGGTTTGCGTCTACACGTTATTTTGCGTGTAGAGCTGAATACTTTGGAGGTGCTTGCATTTTTAGACTGTACGGACTCTACATGTTTTTTATAGTAAAATAGATCAAGCCATCGAATTTTCGCAACAACTACTCTAGATCAAGTAGATTTTTATTAAATATTGCTAAAATTCGTTGTTTAAAGAAGCGTGTGTACTAATAGTCGTTTAGTTAAGAATTTACATTTTGTTAACACTTGATTGCCCTCTCAATTTAATTTGTCTACTACGGACAATTCTATGTTAAAAGTGGTTTTTTAATGCCTAAGAAACTTTTAGAATATCAAAGAATAAAGACTGCGACTCTTTTTTACAGAAAACATCTAAGAAAAACCACATGACTTTGCATAACTCTGCATTAAATAATAGATATAGATTCTACAAAATTTGTTCATAATAACAGGCGTCTGTTACCTATAACACAGGCATTAAGTTGTCTACCTTAGGAACAGACGTTCGTGTGTCATATAGTCACATATATTTATTATTATTATTTATTCATTAATACACTTTTAGAGTAAATAAGTATAGACATTCAAAACACACACACACACACATATATATATATATTACTTAAGAATTTAAATCTTCTTCTTAGCGTTTCTTTAGCAAGCACTAAATTGTGTCGGCCCAGAACTTAGCCACATCAACTGCGTTATCAGTGGCGGCCATCAGGTCCTCTTGCGTGCAGGTATTAGGGCACACAGGGCACGATAAAAGATGGCATATTGTTTGAGTTGCACCGCACAAACAGCTCAGTTTAATATCATTTGTGAATCTCCATCTGGACATGTTCTCCCTAGACCTGCCAACCTGTGTCCGAAGTGTAATTTAAATAATAAAATTCCTTTCACCGGTATACTGTTATACTAAAGACAATGCTGCCTGAACCCCTAATATGCCTGACTTTAAAGGCTAGCAATTAAAATTAACCTTCATTTAAAAACCTTTTTTGGAGTAAATATATAGAGATTCAGAAACTCTCTTTGTTTGTGTAATAAAATTATTTTGACTAGTATACTGTTAGACTAAAATCAAAGCTGCCCTGACCCTTTAATGTTACACTTTGACTTGTGACAAAGTTAACCTTAATCACCGCACACCTCGTGTTTCGGGCAAACTAACGATGTGAATACCCAGTGCTCTAAAACTGATCCCGGTCATGCTTTCGAGGCCATAAGCTCTCATTCGCACGAGAGCTTTTTTAACCGCGCGTTAAAAAGCGTTCAAATAGAACGTATGAACTCCCAAGTTTTTGTTCACATGGCAAAGCTTCTATAACGCGACACTTTTCTATCGAGCAACATTCTATTTTCAACTTTATTTTATGTATATATATCCGCGTATTTTTGTATGGACGACGCTAAGAAAGCGCCAACGCTGAGATTTAACGCAACGCTTTTTTAACTCTCGCACGAATGAGGGTTCAAGATCACTGTTTATTCTATTTCCGGTCTCTATTAAAGAACCTACACCTATCTGGTTCTGGAAAAACCATATGTCAAAAAAACTATATGCAAATCAGACTATTAAGTAATTTGAAAGTGAACACACGAATTGTTTCTTCATCACATGTAAAACAAATCTATACTCTAACTATACTAATATATAAAGCTGTAGAGTTTGTTTGTCTGTTTGCTTGTACGCGATAGTCTCAGGAACTAATGGCCCGATTTGTAAAAATTCTTTCAGTGTTAGGTAGACCATTTATCGAGGAGGGCTATATTTCATCACGCTTAAAAATTTTCACCTAATTATGCGCGGATGAAGTCACGGATAACAACTAGTACTAATATATAAAACTGAAGAGTTTGTTTGTTTGCTTGAACGCGGTAATCGGACAGTACTATAGGATAATAGAATGTAGTAAACAGTAAGTAACCCAACGTTCGGGCAGGACAGCGTCTGCCGGGTCCGCTAGTTATTTTATAAAATATTAAGCCAGTGTCACGTTTTGTATAAAAGATAAAAGAGATTGGTTAATTGGCTCATCTATGAGCCATAGTTGTGGTAAGTCGAGACATGACAGTCGCTGTCTTGACCCCTAAGACAACGACTGTCGGGGTCCGCCAGTCGTGAATAAATAAATCCTTGCTTGACTTTGACATGACGTGGGCGAATTTGACTTTACCTTTAAATAACATATGAAATCATTGACAAAACATAAAGCGTGAAACATACAATTAATACAGGCCGGCTATAATATCATTCATTACTTTATTGTAGATAACAAACCTTCTCGGAATTCACAGTGGTTATACAACAAAAAGAGGAAAACGGATGACTAATACGACTCGTAAGAGCGGATCAGAGGCTAGACACAATGATACAATACAACGTACGTGAACAATGTCGGCGGGCAAACGTTGAACGTTTTATATAGCGATAACATGTTAAAATTAACTGCATTTATAAAAATACCAGCAAAGCCTTAGCGGGAGATTTTAATTGCACTGATTTTCTGTTGAGCGTCAACGCACGTCAACAGTGGGACCCGATTAATGTCACTTTGTGATATTAATCGTAATTAGAGGTAGCGCCATGCTTGTAGCCGAATTGCACCTAAAAAATACCTCACTATTTATAACTTCATTAAGGTACTTATCTATGTTACGAGCGCAACAAACAGTGTTACCTCAATGCATTTGAAAACACCTAAGTAATAAAAACAATGGTGTGTACAAAATGTCAACAAAACGATTATAAATTCGTGTGCTGTTTCGCTTTAATTCAACATACTTGTAAGAAACTTTTCATTAAGATATTACACACAACATTTGGTGGTTTAATTTAATAATAAATGATGTGTTCAGTTTTTCCCAGAAAAAGGCACTAGAAAACGTATCACTTCAGAAGGACTCGGCACGTTTACTCTCGATAGTTTTACTTACTTTTACGTACGAAACGAAACGTCAAATGAAGGTTCGTGCTTCCATTTTACACGACTTTCGTGGCTGTAATGTCGAGAATTCGATACGTGCGTGTTATGATTTCATTCGCGCAAGCAATATTTAGCAACTAAGTTGTGCAAAAAGGTAGCATTAACGGTTGATTTGACATTCGGTTTCGAACGTAAAAGTTAGTAAAACTATTGAGAGCGTTCGTGCTAAAGCCTGTGGTGTTCACTAATATTTCAGTCATATTGAGTTTTTTCGTATACATGAACACATACTCACGCTCGCACACAAACACTAAACTTGCCATAAGATTGTGTTATATGCAATGGTTCATAAAGTAAACCTTGAATGTGTTGAGTGTTCTTAATTCAAGTGGAGCTCACATTGATATCAACGAGTGGATAAATTTTCCATTAAATTGCAGTGCAAAATTTAATGCTGGAAATTAATTCAGTATGGAGAGCGTTCGGGTCTTTATTGAGATCATTATTTTTAAAATTAAAATGACTTTGAGCTCAATTTATAACCGTAACAGCATATTATCAGGCCGTCATGACTCAACGTTGAGCTCGTAGACATCAAAACTAACTGGGAGTTCAAACCTCGGGAGCAACCTCATGTTTCTTTAAGAAATTTAAAATTCGGCAACGGCTATTTCAATACTAATTATGCCGATTCAGAATGCATAAGAGCTGATTGTAGGAATATATTTTTCTGACAGCCTTGTCGTTCCAAAAAAAAAAATACATAAATATTTTTCTAATTATAATTTATGATGAACTTTATAAAAGTGGTAAAAATTGTGCACAGATTAACTCTAACTGCGTTGCTGTTAGTGACGCGCTATATGAGTTAATTAAACTCATGCCCCAACCGTTAGCTTAATTAACAAGCTATAACATATACTATCTGTGCCCCTGACGGCAGCTAATGTTTAATGAACATATTTAGAAAATTCAAAAGCATCATATAAAATTCTGGTTTTATTTTGCAAGCGGCGCGATTTTTCGTGGAAGCGCTTTCGCCTTGCGTTCGCTTAATTAACGAGGTGAAGTCTCGTGATCCCATTACTTGGTAGGTTTGTTCAGACCTAACAAAGCGTCCCCAGTACCTCTTTCTTACATAACACCGGCGTGAAGTGGCGGCAATGCTGTCACGTCAAGTGATGGTATTGTTGTCGCGTGTCATTCGGTTTGTGAGATTTCCCGGTGGCCTAAACTCGTCATTAAGGCATCGCATCTCATGCTTGCCTGATCATGCAGAGGTCCATGGCCGTCAGTAGGCACTTAGCTGATTGCTGCCTGCTCGTTTGCATCTTGTAACATGAAAAAAAAATCTCAAAAATTGCTTTACGTACAGTGATAAAAGTTGGCAAGGAAGATTAGTTTACATCATCTTAGACATCCGCTAAGAAAGGATTTTTCGATCGGGCCAGATTAAAGAGGCCTAAGGGATCTCGTAATTTTAAGCAGACTTATCGCTGGAAACAGCTAGTTAATCACATATAAATCTATACTAATATATAAAGCTGAAAAGACCATAAACAATTTTTCATATTTGAAAAATTCTTAGTAACTGATAGAATCAGGCGTTGCTTTGCGGAAATCCATGACATGCATGAAAAACTAAATTATTTTGCTTTAATCCAAAGGTTATTCGTATTACTATAGACTTTACGAATAACCTTTGTAGAGTCTATCTCCTGATGATGCTTCGCGAAGGTGAAATTATTTGAACGAAAAGTCAATGGCTCAATCAAACAACTACGAGTTTTATTCATATTTGCTTCGCGCGCGGATTGTTGGATTTCAGCTTAAAAAATAATGTACAATTGGTCTATGGCCATGTGCAGCAGCTAAGTGCAATGGAGTGTCATCACCCATATTGGTAACATTTATCCTTGCCCCTCGTCTGATCAACATCTCCATTATTTTTATATGACCTTCCTTGCATGCCCAATGTAAAGGACTGAAGCCATGGTCGTCACTGAAAAATATTAATCAATAATAAATCCATATAACTAAAATAAATAAAGTTAAAGGATTTGTGACATCAAAATTAAACTTTTTTACTAATTACATATGACTATATATACAGGTAGTAAAAGACATTCTACTGCAAGCTTCGTGATAAGGCTACATTTAATATCCTAAATAAAATCACAAAAATCATTCATCTCGGAAATGAGAGGTTACAGATACTACCATGCTCATCCCATTCTTGAGTGCACAATGTATCGTGAACACTGGGAAGCAATCATCAAATAAGTGTAGTGCACAAAACAAGTCAACATCCTGTACCACTCTACCCTTGTTATGTACTTTTAAGTTTCCTTTACAGTGTGGATTGATGTAAAAATATTAAAGAAATTGGTTTCTGATTTAAAATTGCATTCGGACAGATAGTAATAATGATATTCAGTTAAGAAAATGGTAAAAAAATAGTACATTTCTAGTAAAAGCCGATGACAAATTTCACCACTGGCGAGTCTTGAATCATGTACTGAACCTATGGGATGTGTATCCTGTATGATGGCTTTTACAGCCGTTGTGGGTTCGATTTTCACATCGAGTCTGGGTGTATTACCTGTATGTATTTATATAAAAATATTTGTGAATAAACAGCGGTTGTTACCTATATCGCTGGCAACAAGTTGCTTACCTGTCGAATGATATGCTATAATAGTATTCCCCGGTCCCGGTCCATCCCATTCCTTCCGGTTGTGTCACATTGTATCGTATTTACACACGATGTGACACAAAATCTGACATGAAACATTCAAAAGCAAAATGCAGTCATGTTCGCACATGTCTTCAGCTCCACTATTTCGGAGAATAAATTTATGGTTTTACTAACATATTGTTAAGTATCATGCACCGCTTACATGTTGACTTTGAGTATTTTCAGACATTATATACACAACCCTAGAGCTGACATGAAACATTCAAGAGCAAAATGCAGTCATGTTCGCACATGTCGTCAGCTCCACTAATGCGGAAAATAAATTTATGCCATGCACGTCGTCTAAACTTAAGCCTGCGCCAAGTCGGCGACATTTTTGAAATTTTACCAACAAAATATTTTACAGAAGCAAATTCAGCAAAAAATAAACAGATTTCCTTTTTCTTAAATTCCATAATTATAGGCAGTCCTCATTTTTGCACTGCTATTAAGAATTTCGTCTTACCTAATTTAGTTTTTGATGATGCTATAATACCTTACACTAGTACTGTCAAGAATTTGGGTATCATTTTTGATGAAACACTTTCTAAATCTTAAAGACTTTCTGGAAAATTTTGTGAATGCATATTCCTCTCGATTTTTATCCCGTAGTTATACGGAGATTGTAATGTAAAGAGCGTGTGTT
This sequence comes from Charaxes varanes, assembly GCA_024363005.1. NCBI lineage: Eukaryota > Metazoa > Arthropoda > Insecta > Lepidoptera > Nymphalidae > Charaxes > Charaxes varanes. The sequence continues at coordinate 952,342 of JANCMC010010289.1, read as the reverse complement.
TTTAGACGTAGCGTCACCGTACGACAATGTGATACTTCCGATGGATGCTCAGGGAATGAAACATCCATTATTACGATTCGCTTTCGTTGAAATTATTTAGAATCATTTGAATTATTCCCTCGATCCGGATTATTCGAGTACAATAATTTCCACTGAAGACACGTAGAAAAATTTAGTAAGTTGTGTGCCATTTAAAAAATCAATTTATCCAGAGAATGGTGAATCAAGCTAGGATGCTTGTCACTTTAAAAATAAGGATTAAATCGCTTTTCTGTCTTAGAGATATCATAATTATCTGCTTTCATTATCCCACAGCTTGACACAGGTGGTTGATATAGAAGACGAATCTTATCTTAGTCATGACTTTTTCTGTCGCTTAATGCACTCGAAGCTTTACTTAAAGATGTAGAAAGACATTCTAAATGTGTGAAATGATAGGCGGATGACGTAACCAGCTAACAAATATCACAATTTCATAAATACCGATGCAAAGTTTGAATTGCGATTAGACTACTCGGTACTGGAGACTAAATTTGTAGATGGCAATGATACATTTTATTAGTATGAGACAAGACATTGAAAGATGTTATAATTAAAATTGAAACGTATTTTTCTAACAATTATAGCGTGCTTCATTCACACTAAATAGTTGATTTTCTACGTCTTAGCGTTATGTCGAGAAACATTTATTTTTTCACAAAAAGCAGCTACATTAACTGGATTGTCGTAGGCTGCCATAAGATCCTCTGCTGTGAAGATGTTTAGGGCACGGAGGACGATGTAAGGTGAGTTTGAACAACGTCTGAGTCACAAAGATAGCTTAGGTTGATGTCATCCGTGTCTATCAGGGACTTAGTAATGTCTTCCCTACCCAAAAACATTACAGAAGACAGTTTATGTCCAGGTGGAAGACTTTTAGTGGTACAATTAAGTTTGGTAAATCTATTTTCTCCCGCCAAAGCTTGCATCTCGACCCTAAAGCCTCCTAAATGATTGATTGCTATTAATTAGGCATTTGTACAGTTTCTAATTGTGAAATAACCTAAAACGATACGCAGACAAAATGTAATAAAATCGTTATATAAAATCAACAACCGATCCAATTACTCAAATCATCATTTGCTTGAGTATGCAAATTTAATATTTATTAAGGAAAGACATGTGACAATGAATATTTATTTGGTCAAGTGATGCTTCGAAGCGCTGAGTCATGGATGTTATTATCGCATTCGCGTGTGTGTGGATTTTAAATGTTCTTATGTGATAGTATGACGTCATTGTAATTGTACAGGTGCTGTGGCCGCATACTTTATATTATTGTTGTTGAAGTGGAAGTGTATTTTCTTCAAACCATCAGGATTGAAACGATATAATGCAAATTTCATTTTATTTGCAAATAGGTCGATATTGAGTATTACCGTTATAATTTTTTTTTTTGAAAGCGAGCCTCTTGTGTTGATAACATGGGTGCTAACGGGTTTTAGAGGGTTTTCTGGTGGTGGAGTCAAGTCCACACTCCTAACTGCAAGCTGTCCAGGGTAATTGGGTTAAACGTATTTCCAGCAATATATCCTATATTGCTGGTGGGGACCTCTAGGTCATTCCATGGCCCAAGTGCGCTAAATATGGGGTCCTATTTGAGAGTTTCAACTAAAGAAACAGTACGAATTAAAAGAAAAAATAAAGCCATTTATTATAAGCAAAAGAGTTGTGGATGAGATTGTCCCAGGATACAGGACAATAGAACTGGGGGGAGGCCTTTGCCCATTCGTGAGACGCAATAGCCTAATTTAAAAAATAATAAGCAAGCACGTATATGTTGATATTCCAGTGCAGTTATAAGGCAAAATTAGGCGTAGCTAAAACATTCTGAATATTGTAATAAAAAAATGGAATAAATAATAATAATACAGAGTTAAAATTTATTTGCAGAAATATTTTTGGCAATAATCGCCACTCGCTGACGTTTTGTCATCAATATGCCGCCTGACTGCATGCCGTTCGGCTCTGGCTGGTGAGAGTTTATTTTAAAAGATGTTATGAGCTGTGACGTCATAGAGTCGGATATTACTGCGGAAAACCTAGACTCATGGGGAAAGATGAAATAACTTTGCATAAATCCGCGATTTGAAAACGAAATTTAATCTATAATCAAATTAAAAATACATAAATTAACAATACA
>JANCMC010010289.1:927731-950060 GCA_024363005.1 Charaxes varanes | reverse complement strand
TAACTTTGCATAAATCCGCGATTTGAAAACGAAATTTAATCTATAATCAAATTAAAAATACATAAATTAACAATACATAAATTAACAATACAAAAGTACTTAAATAAAATTAAGTAAATTTTCTATTTATGTTTATAAAACGTACTAGACAAATAAAAATACTAAAGAGAAAAATCTAAAAAAAATGTTAAATCTATTTATCTCAAGAACCTTGTTTAAACAACTCTGGATATTATTGCAATTTTATTGTTATTTAGGCGGGACAGAATTTTTATAAGTTACATACCTATTAAAGTGGTTTCTGAAGAATAAAAACATTAATACATTTTTGTTTAGATAACTAACTCTAGTATCGTACTGGATGTAGGGCATTAGGAATACAATAAATTTTCGGATATCTTTGCAATAAATATTATTGTATTTTTAAATAAAGTAAATTAATTTAAAATATGTATTATTAGCCTATCTGAAGAATAGAGCGATACAAGTTTAGAAAAAAAATTTAAAGTCATACGGCAAGGGCTTTCTGCTTTCATTTTAATCTCAAACAGTTTAAACTTTTTTAATCCGATAATTTTCTAATCTGTGTTTAGAGATCGCGCGAATCTGTGCCTGCCGTATGTATTAACTTTCGTGAAATTCCTTTGCGTTTGCGTGCCATTCATACGGTATCGATTAGCTTGGTATAAATAAGTAGGTGTTACGTAGACAGTACAGAACACCTTACATGGAGGTCGGTGGGGCGCGGCCGAGCGAGCCGACAGCACCCGCCGGCATAGCGGTCATGCCAGTCAGCCGATGACCCGGTTCCAAGGGAAGCCCGACTGGGGTGGGGGAATCTTTGAGGCTTTCGATGTCGATTTTGATTTTTTTTTTATTTCAGCAAAGTAAATATGAATGTTATAAATCATTAAAAATGCCGCCATGATCCCTCATAAAGCATTAAACAAAAACACAGATTACAATAATATATTGTAGTAATATTTATATAAAACTAGCTGTTACCCGCGACTTCGCCCACAATGGTTGCAGTGATTTTCTATCATTTTAAGGATTTTAATTGTTTTATGCCGAACCATAATTTGTTAACATTACAGTTTTCTATTCATATGTTATTTCTTAAAAGACCATCTAGTCCATATAGTTCCGCCAAAATCGCTAATTAAATTTATAAAAAGTGTTTTTATTGTATTTATCGTATGTTCGGTTAGTTACATGCATTTAATAAAAGAATTTTGTTTCATACAAACGGACACAATATTATTTTTAATCAGAGAGTGATATAAGTATAGACCATAGAGTAAACATGTATCAAGCATAATAAGCGAGAGTACGTATAGTAAATATTGTGTTCGTTTCGACGCTCGAGATCAAGACGGGTTTCCCGCCCACGCGACTCCATGGCGCCCGGCCGACACGACCGAAGCAACAATTTACTCAATAGCTGCGATTCTAACGATCTAACGCCTGATGTTATTATTAAAGATCTGCTGAATATATTACATCATAATCGATGCTGTGATGGTCCGTTTTATTTTGCCTCTAATGTAGCTTAGTACAAATACAAACTGCAATATTTTTGCTCATCCAACCCAAAGTAAAATCGTAAAATGGGGAAATTATAGACACCCTGGTTTTAACTTGAAAACTATTAATTAATGATAGCAGTAATAAGTCAAAAGTAAAGACAATGTACAAAAATATCAGTGAATTTGTAAAGACATTTTAATATGTATTAAGGCATAACCGACACACTTTTATCTTTCTTTATGTGCCATAGACAATAGACGTAAACATAATGGTCCGCCAATAAATAAAAAAGTATAGATTTTATGCAACCCCTTAAATTTATTTGAAGGTCGTAATGTTACTTAGGTACAGTTAACTTACCATCTATATTAGAAATAAAAGATACTGGTAGTAAAAGGTATTGATAATAAATATATCAGAAAGTAAGTGGACTTGAAAAAGCACTTATCAAGATGTAGTCGAGGGACTCCTCATTTTTGTTTTCGTGTAATAGATAGTAGAAGGTGTAAGCAATACGTCGTCTTTTTAAAAAATCTATTTATTACAAGGGGCAAATGGGTTATATAAGTGATTATTGTTGTCCATAGACATGGGCAGAAGCGGAAGGTTCGCGAAGGCTTAAAGAAGGGTTTAGGCCACCGGAAACACTCACAAACCGAACAAAACGCGAAAACTGTATCGATTTTTCAGTCTAATAATTAATTGTAACGCTTGCTTGTGTGTGTGTGAAGTGTTTTTATTTTAAACTCAAACTCAACCACGCGCTGTAAGTCAATGATATTGACGAGCTTGCCGTGTTCGCGACTACATGCCATTTTGCATGTAGAGGTGAATACTTTGTGTGATGTATTCAATAAGACACGGACGATCGCAGAATGGTTTAATGTGCAGAGATTTCGCCGGTTACAATATCAATTTGTAAACTACCTACATTAGACTTTGGAGCCAGGTCGTTTCCCTTATAGTAACAAAAATTTAAAAAAAAAAGAGACGTGTAAGTATCACGTATCAATAGCGAATCACGTTACGCGGGACTGTCCACAGTGGCGTGGTTCACGTGGGACGCGCGCTGCGCGGGCGCGGAGGGCGGGCTGAGCGTGTGCGCGGACGGGCTGAGCGCGCGCGCCACTGGCTGGCAGCCGCGCGCCTTCTGCTTAATGAGATAAGCTAACTCGTTTTATAATAACTGTATAACTGTGTCATTTATGCATCTATATAGTAGCGTAGATTGCAGAGGATGTGGATGTCTAAGCGGATCCTGGTACTAGACCGGGATAACGATTTGTAACGGGAGATTTACATAAGTCACAAATTCATCAATTTAAAGTATGAATTAAATGTTGTTTCCTTCTTTCCCCCTATTTTACAATTAGATGTATTCGTATCGTGTATTATACAGAGAAATATAATAATAATAATAATAATTAATATCATCAGATTTTGTCACAAGTTATCAGGGGTATTGAAAAGGAAAAAAAGGTTTCAATCCTTTATCAACAAAAATGACTTTCGACTTTGCGAAAGCCCCATACATCAATCATCATATTTATTCTATACTGGCGGTCTGTTCCGGCGTCGCACGGGTATTTTCATAATCGAGGTTTTTTTTACTTTTTAAAAATATTCTCCTTATCGCCCATGTTTATCAGAGATAATGCATTATTCTAATGGTGAAAGAATTTTTAAAATCGGTCTAGTTGTTACAGAGCCTATTCAATTCAAACAAACAATCAAAACATTCATCTTTAAAATGTTAGTAAAGACATCTATTCGTGTACCTATGCAGTTTCTATAATCAATAAATAGTTCAATAAAAAGTGTGACTTATTCTAAAAGTGTCATTTTATGAGAGTTACTTTTTTAAAATGATTTGACTTGGCGTCGCGAGTGTCCCTGTTTAACTTTTTAAAATTCATATAAGACATTGTAGGAGGCCATTATTTTACAAAGTTTTGTAGAACTTTGTAGTCTTCAAGGACAAAAATGTACAAACACTTTGAGCTAAGTCTGGCTCCGGCATTACAAAAATATAAGTCTAATGCAAGGAGGTTCGTTACCAAATATCTAAACACTTAAATTCTAGTGTTGCATGTTGGATTTTTATTAGAAGAATGCTTTAGTCACGTACATTTTTGAGATGGGATAAAACCATTGACTTTGTGTCGTCGCTATATGTATATCTAATATTTAAAGCTGAAGGGTTTGTTTGATTACTTGAACGCGCTAATCTCAGGAACTACTGGTCCGATTTAAAAAAAATTGTTTCAGTGCTAGATAGCCCCTTTATTGAGAAAGGCTATAGGCATGCACCACACCGTCACGCTAAATTTTTTCAACTAATTTCCCGGGGAAGAAATTGGGGGTAACAACTAGTACTAGTATATATATCATCGTCGTCGACTTTGACGTCCCCGTTACCAACACCTCCAACTATTCGTTCTCACTTCTGTTGAGATTCCTGGATTGCCAGTGTTCGTATTTTTTATATTTTTCTTCTCCTATTTTTTCTGAAGGTCATTTTAAAATATAATGAAAATATATACGGAACTTAATAGTTTAACAAGATTTACCTTTACTTACCATTTTCCGTTACATCAATCATAATCCATCAAACTTTATAATAGTGCATTTGAAGGGTAAAATGAAGCCGTGGGGATGGAACAACTGGTCACTGCCCGCTGCGCCAACGGGCCAGTCAAAAGTATGGTAACTAAGATATAGTGGAGTATGCGATACGAGAATTTTATATATAGGATGTAATATTTGTTTTCTTTTTTATATAATTTAAGGGATAGACACTTTGGACTCAATATTGGATGATACTTCTGACAGTATTATAGAAAAATATGTATCTATGTCTCTTGAAATTTCTAGGCCTTGACAAATTTGAGGTCACATAAAGGTCAAGAGAAAGGTCTCTCAGGAATATCGCGTCTGCCCATTTTACGGATCAAATGTCATAAGCCACTAAAAGCCTTAGCGAAGGGCAGCACTAATAGAATTATTTTTATGGAATTTAAAAAAAAAAATTAAATGAAACGCAGTGTAAGAGTACTTTACAAAACTATCTTTCTTAAACAACCGAACAGATTTGGAGGAGGTCGTAGTGTAATCAGTGGTTCGCATTTGATTCGATTGCTAGGTTAAGCTGTTCTTACCGTGACCGGGGGATAGATGGGTGACCATTACTAGCACAGTTTTTCTAATATCCGACTTCCTCCGTGTATCAGAAGGGTCGTAAAATACTGGAAGTCGATTAATGCCACTAGTTGTCGTGAGATTGTGGGGATAACGTCAGACGGCAGTCGCCTTTTTTTTTTTTTTTTTGTTGTCCCAGGGGAATCTGCTTACAGATACCCGGTCCTGAGGGGGGTGGGACCGGGTTATCCCACTTCATTGACAAGCTTTTCCAGAAGTTTTTTATTTTATATGATTGGTTTTAGAATGTAAAATAATGTTACTCTAATTAAACTCTAATTAAAACAATCATATTCCTACTTATCACGTTAGTGTATAGATTAAACTATATTAACATATGTTATTATAAAATACGTATGTACATAACTGATACACACGTTTTGTGTAATATTAGACCTCTCATCTCGACCGTGAAAAAAGGGGAATGTGTAATCAGTAATTCAGTAAGGTGGCGCAATAATTACCCGACCCCACCAGGTTCAATGTTAAAGGTGAAATGATAATATTATGCATATCCAAACCTATTCTCTCCTAGTTCTTATCAAAAATAAAGCTTTCAAGTTATTTTTTGTATTTAGCGCCTAGGCATTTTTTGAAACAATTTTCCGTAGAAATGTATTGCTATGTTAATATTTCTGTCAATCTCAGTATATGTTATTTTGCTAAAAAATATTGAATCTAATATATTATAGAGTAGTAAAATATATCATTGTGACATATTTATACGTAAAAAAGTCAATATCAAAAAGAAGAAAGACGGCAGCGCATTTGCTAGCTTTCTGGTCGTGCAGGTGTCCAAGGGCGTCGGTAGGCACATGGCTGCCTGCTGCCTGCTCGTTTGGTCCTTGTAATATAAAAAATCATATCCAGCTGAATTTTATTTGGGCTCTTCTCGGTGCAGAGCGCGAGGTATAACCTAGGAAAATTGTTTAAGACCAGGTTCTCAGGCGCCATTTTTTATCCTAGCTAGGTTAGGTTAACCTGACTAAAATAGTTAGGTAGCTTGTATGTTAGAACTGTCAAAACATTTTAGTAGCATTACAAAAGACGGGAAGTAAAAAGACCATAAAAGACTGATCAATTTGGATGAACCTCTTTAACCTATAAATTGGATGAGGTAACTAATAATGATTTAAAATAAAAGTTTTTTGACAATGCAAGTACCAAACAGTTGTTCTTGAAACGTAAGCATACACACGCAATAAAGAATTTCCGCAAAAATAGTTTTTTTTTAATATTTATAAATGAACTATTAAGCTGCATGCATTTTCTTGAACGTCTTGATCATGTATAGTCAACCAAGAAACTGTTTTGCCCTTTGTCGAATTCGTTTGCATGTCAATTAATTAAATGGCTTATTTCTTTTATTTCGTATGGGACAAGGGGCAAACGAGCAGTCAGCAGACAGCAGACAGCTTAGTGCCTACCGACGTCCACGGACCTCTGCACGACCAGGAGGCTAGCAAATGCGATGCCGGCCTTTAATGGCGAGTTTAGGCCACTGGGAAGTCGCACAAACAGAACGAAATGCGACAACGATACCATCACTTGACGTGACAGCATTGCCGCCACTTCATCCTAAGTAAAGTATGGTATGCCACATTTATGTCATGTTCTCTATTTATGTTTTCTTTTTACTTATTATAAAAAGTTTTTGTTATATGGAGGGTCTAAGAATAAATAACCAAATATGCAAAATATATACTATTCGGAACGAACTTTTAATTTTGTTTACGTTTTTTGCTATGCCAATATTTTTGTTAAATATTTTATGGCCTTCTGCTCCGGGGTCGTAGGTTCGATTCCCACCTCGATTCGGTCTGGGTGTATTATCCATATGTATGTAATTATATATTTCAAAAAATATATCTATTTGTGTGTAACAGGCGGCTGTTACCTATAAGACAGGCATTAAGTTGTTTACATTAGGAACAGACGTCCGTGTGTCATATAGACCTGTATATATTTATTTATATACTGTATATATTTATGTATATACTCAAGTAATAAACAAGCCAGACTGTTTTGTCGTCTTTAAAGTACAACCCGACCGCTTGGAATGTTAAATCTCATTCAAAGCGGTAATGCTCCGAATATGTACAATATTTTTATTATACTTGTTCGGAGATCTCATTATCGCATTGGTTCAAAGCAGTTTATCAAACCTGAGTGCTTAGTGCGAGTTTTGTAACTTTTACGCGTTGGTAAAATTTACTTAAATTTGTAGGAAGATTAATCAGCGCCACCTAGCGGTAACGTTGTAACACTGATCAATCTCCATACTAATTGAAGTAAACGTTACCAACGCGTAAAAGTTAGAAAACCTCGCACTAAATATATATGTCTCAACACGGTGTCACATATAGTTTTATGTTTATTTATTTATTTCATTTTTGATATTTCCCCTAAGAAGGCTTTATCACGATTCTAAGGCACATAGTCATTCAGTTGATACCTAAGGGAGTGTAGTGTAAAAAATTTGCACAAAAATGGGGCCTGGCATCATCCAGAATCCTATCTGCATGCTTTTCTGACTTCAAAACCATTCATGGAATGTGGTCCTCATACTATACATATTCAAATCCAGCAAACGCCTTGACTAGAACACACTCACGTATACACATTTTAATTATTTCTTTAAGGAGGTTGTTTATGGAAGCTTGTTTACTTATAGTAATTTTAGTATTCTTAAATAATACAAGAATTATTGCGTTCCATCACTGGAGTAATGGATGTGGGAAAAAATTCAGCAAAGCTCTAGTGGGAATGGGCTGGGCATGTGGCACGAATGGACCCGCAAAGGTGGGCCAATGTTGTGGTTATATGGACTTTCACCAATGGCCACCGAAGACCAGGTAGGCCGAGGAAAAGGGGGCGCGACGACTTGGATGCCTTTGCGGGAAAGAAGTGGATTGGTTTACCTCTGGATAGAGGAGACTGGAGAGGCCTTGGCCCAGCTGTGGGACACTAAAGGCTAATTAAAAAAATACTTTATATCCTGGAGGTGATAGCAAAATCTCTGAACTACAGGTTTTTACCTACATCAGAGGTTTTATTGTTAACATCTTATGTAGGTCAAAAATTGGGCAAAAGTTTTTAGATATGCGTACTTAGGTTGTATACAAAATTTCAAATGTTTGTACAACTACGTTGTAATATTTGACAAATATTTTGTATTTACTTTTATTGTCTCCTTTTCTTAGGTTATTTTGATTGGGAGCCTCAAATAAAATTTACTTTAAATTATATTATATTATAAGTTATATTAATTAAATCCCTATTTCATTAAGCAGAGAGGTTACTAATCTGACACTTATACAACACATGTTGACACGTCAAGGTTGACAACGCGGCACCATTGACGTGAATAATCTGTGTTAACTGACATCAGAATTTGCCTTTGCCTTTTAAAATAATTTTGCCATGGTTTTTTGTTCTCTTTGTTTCTTTTAATGTTCTCATAATATTATCATAAATATTTATCACTCTTAGTTCTTAGTTTTCCCTCAATATATTTTCAGTCATTTTTTTTCTTTGTCATGTCCGTGGGGTCACTTAACGGTCGCACCTGAAAACATACCGTCTGCAACTAAAATGGCGGCATTTTATGCTGAAGTCGCGACCTTTTCATTTTAATAGCCTAATAGGTTAATTATTAAGTTTTTATGTATTTCGTTTCTTTTTATCTTAGATTACTGTGTAATATATTATATATAGGTCTCCATACTCTGTATGTGTTTTGATATTTTAAATAAGTTTATGTACTTATTTAAATAATACTAACAAGTAAATGTAATAAAACACATGTATGATAATAATAATATCCATTTATATAGTGAATACGCTTTTACCGTACAAATAAAACGAAAAAGCCGTTTACTGATTACTGAATACACGAGTTTAGGGGCTAACGAAATATGGCGTATATAAAATTGTAACAAAAGCTTTTTAGGGGCCCAGCAGAGTTCTTAATTAAAGATAACAGCGACAAATTTCTGGCTGATTCTTCCTAGTGGCCTACCTACTCCGAACCAATGGTAGATTTTAGTTAAGTAGCGAAGTAAAAAAACAAAATTAGGTATTTATCATAATTTTGGATCGTGTTGAATGAAATAAAAAATAGAAATTAACAAAAAGGTGAATACAAATAACCAAACCGTATATAACCAATAGGCTAAGGTTAAAAGAAAATTAAATATATTATAGCCTTTTAAGTTCATATTTAGACATAGAAGTCAGAAATATGAGGAGTTAAATATTTAACAAAGAAACGAATTTTGTGACCGTCTTTTTTATTTACAGAAAAATGTAAATTTTTTTATTATATATAAATTACGTGACACGTATTTTACAATTTTTTAAGCCGCTTTCCGTCATTTTCTCAGGTTGTCAAATTTTTGAAACCCCCTGCCCCTTGATGTGACATCACATATTTTTTGTTTTTAACTTTGACACAAGACCTCACACAGGACCCCCCCCCCCTCCCCCCACCTCCACGTCCGTTGACACAGAAATCCGGTCGCAGCCAGAGCAACTTAACTTAGCGATCGACTCAAATGCCGACCACTGATTAGGCCACGACCTCCTCAAAAATTTCATGATTCTAGTTCAACGGGCAGTAAGCTATAAGTTTTGATACCCTTTGCAAATGTATTTTATGATTACGTACACTTAGAGGGTTGATTCTTTTCACAGCTTAAAGGTGCGTAGATTTAGTAGTTGATATTAATTTTATGCCTCTACGCGTTCTTGAAAAAAAAAGGGTCAGGATTGAAGGACGGACGACGAAGTGAGCCGATATGAGTTCCTTTTTTGCTAAATAAGTACAGAACCCTAAAATAGAATATTTTTGGCATTTCAGATGTAACGACAAAACTAATACATATCTGATATCCACCGAATAGAACGACATTGTCAACATTTTTGGACGTCATTTCACCTATAATTATGATCGCATTAAATTTAGGTTCCAAAATTATTCGCAAAAATGTGCTTCTTGTTGGTGAATTAAATAAATAAACATGCAGCTGAGTAACTTTTTGTAAAGCGGGAAAAAACTGACAGCATTCATCTATGATTACGTTACGGCCGGCGAGGCGTGCGTAAGTTGATTAAAGAGAAATATTTTATGTACACGCATCTGTCCCAGGATTTAGGCTAAGATCTGGTTTTCATCTAAAAAATATAAAATTAGGAATATCAAGTAGATATTACACTTATAGATTTAAAAAATTCAGATTCAGTCAGTTCAGTTAGTCTTTGTAGTTAAATCAATACAAATTTTATTTATTCACAAGGTTTTTGTTATAATACATGTGAAAATCATTTTTAGCATATATTTTTTAATAATGTGTGATATTTTGGTGATAAGATATTCGACTTAAAGCTATGGGTTCGAAGGTTCCTTGCGCCCTGGACTGAAAAGATTCCACAACAAACTCCTTGGGGTATGTTTTTTGTTATCATAATTTCAAAATAATTCACATACGGTTAGAGCAATTTACAAGTCACTTGTGTAACATTTTATAAACGCCAGAGAAAGACATATAATATATTTGTTTTTGGAACACATATTGCTAAAAATATGCGAAATATCTTTTGACAAATGATAGTTAAACAGATATCTGTCGACAGGTGATCGGTCCACCGCTCGGTTGGGGGCGATCGGTCTTTGTACTCAACCACGTTTTTCTATGGAACGGTCAGAACAAACAAACATTGGAGCATCGGCATAAAGCATTGAAAGCATTACCTCATCACATACACACACAGACAGGCGATGATTTATGCGCTATAAATGTTTAGGTGATGAACGAAGACGATAAATTGGTCTTGGAAGGTAATCACATTATGAGGACTGCATTTCACCCATGACTTTACTTAAAACACCATACTTTGCGTCCAAAACAGAAATGCGTGTAACATTTTACATAACAGGGGTCAATGGAGCAGGCACTTCATCTAAGTACTATTGACTCTGCACAACCAGAAGACTCTCAGATGCCTAACAACACGACTATTGTTTAGGGTTCCGTAGTACTAATCTCTGTCCGTCTATCCATGCGTCTATCCGCCCGCAAGGTAAACCCCTCCGAACATGCTCATTAGGAAAATCAGTTTCAAACAAAGCTGACAACAGCATTTGAAGTTATTGAGCAAATAACATAAATACGTTTATTGCGCATCAGAGACGGAACCCTTCTATATAAGTGTCTTCACACACTCTGGACACTTTTACACAGTAATTTACTTTTCTAATTGTTAATGTTGGGTTGTGTAAATGTGACTAATTTAGGCGAATAGAACGTATGTTCACTGAAATTTTTGAGCCGGAATGCATAACTTATTTTCAGATGCATACTTAATCACCTTTCTCATCTGGTACCTGCCCACGGGTCACAGTTACAAGTTGATATGCAGGTGTTAATAAGTGCATGTGAACCTAAGGTTTTACCATTCAGAAAATAAGTGTTATATCATTAGGCCCCAGGATCTCTATCTACAATGTATGAGAGAGTCGACAAGAAAAAATATTCATGTTAAATTTGGAAAAATAAAGATTTTGTCTGAGTTCGTGAATATTGCAGAAATACTCTTTGGGTTAATATTTACAGTAGTATCATAAATATGAATGTATTTTAACGGAGTTCCTCTTTTGGCCGTATTATTTATGAGGTCGAGTCTTATCTCCACTAAATAATGTATTTTTACGGCGAATATTGACCAACCGAGTGTGTTATTTGGAAATATTCCGATAATTCATTAGCCGACTATCTATATTCCACTGATTTTCGGGTTTATATTTGCCCTAGGCTGATTTGTGATAGACTTAGTCTTAGACCTTTATGTGAGATCCCGTTCGCAAGTGATCCTCTAGCACGGTAGCCAGGGACACAGTGGGTTTTTTGGACGGTATACATAATGTAATGAAACTAATCGTTGTATTTTTATTACGATAGAAGTACTCATTATGTAACTTGATCAGAAAAAATTGAAAGAAAAATGATTACATAAAAAAGTAATAACGAAGTCGCGATAAAGTAAAATATTATCTATGTCGAAGTTAAAATAAATATTCAGTGGGCCAGAAATTGTTCTGCTCCGAATGTTCTCTCCGCTTAATGTTTAAAAAGAACTGAGCATCTCCTGCACTGACGTCTTGACGTCTTGTAATATTTTATGAGGGCCCTCGTCTGCTGTCAAATGTGATCGCTGCAAAAAGGGTTTGCTTGTTGCTGGCAATAATAATAACTTTACTGCCTTAATTGACGAGTAGCTGTCTGTCTGTTTCTAACGTTTGATAAATTACGTATATTTATCTCCAAACTATACGGGCCTTTTGAGATTTGTTTGATAAAATACGTGAAAGACGCGCTAAGGCTGGGCATCTAATTAAATATTTCGTTAAAAAAACATTTATATAATGGTAAACTTTAAGTAAGCGAGATTTATTAATAATTATAATTCTGGAAAACCTGCGAATATGTTAAGTAGGGAACTATGTATTTAGGAAATATGAGAAACTCTGCAAAAATGCGAAAAGAGTAAAGCTTCTGCTAGCATCAGGTGCGAGTAAGGTCGGCGGCGACGGGGCTTGAACCCTGTTCCCTTACGAATTTTACTCCGGTTTAGATTGACGAGTGGAAATAATTCTAGACGAGTGGAAATATTTGTAAATACGTAGTGTTTCTATTAAATTATGCATATTAAGAATTCTTTCAAGAAAATTGAAAACCCTAAAAAGACGTAAATATGTTTTAAAATAAATATTTTAATTAAAAGTTTATTAGCCCATGTGGACTTTGCTGGCGTTGGCTAGTTGGGAATAAAATTACGTAACATGTAAAGCTATGTGCAAAATTCTTTCGCTTAAATGAAAATTTTAATAAATTAGCAAGAGCATACACGGCAAGCCGAGTAATTAAACAAAGCGAGCCACGGACTGCATTGTGATAGAAATAAGTAGCTAGAGCAGAGTATGCAGTTTGCCCGTATAGTTGGCTAAACAAGCCATTTTGTGTGGAACCCGAGTTAGGACAATGTGTATATTAAACGGTACAACAAACCGTTTGTTAAACATTTACCATAGACATTACGGTACTTAGGCGTGTGTCTTTACACGAGCCAACGTGGCTGAGCGTCTGTCCTAAATAGGTTCGGTTGCCTCTAAAAGGGTGAAAACGAAAGCTCTAGCAATCTAATAGGCTCTATTGCTGCAGCGTTCATAGTAACTCCATTGTTTTTAAAGAAAATGGAAATGCATTTATGAGCTACCTTACTCTGGACCTAACTGTACGAGTAGACCCAACAGTTTCGGGAGAGTTGAGAACTCGTTTGCACTGCCAGAACTAGATATACTTCTTTTCCCGACCATAACCAATATATAAGAAGGGAATTGACAATCTTTCTTCCTACCGAGTCGATACAAGGACAAGCAAAAGAATCTCTTCATAACAATTACATAAAGTGTTTGTTAAAGTATGAATCTAGCAGATACCAAGCACACATGTTTATCAGATAAAGCCGCGCTCACGTGCCGCTCGTTAACTCCAAATGCTTTTAATTCATTAAGCATACATTTGACTTATTTCACATACCAGTTACGTCGTTATTTATCCAATTAACATTTCCAGCTTTAGTCTATTAATTTGGGGAGCTACTAACGAAGACTACTAATGAACGATTAAAACGCTAATTATCTTTTTTATTTGATATACTCTCTGGGTATAGTGGCTCTTCCTAAGTTGTATGCAGAAATTTAAGCTTTTCAATTAGTAAATAACATGCAATATATCTTATTTAAACATAACCTTTAAAAGATCTTATAATACTTTATAGACACATTAAACAAACTTAAATTGTGATTGCAATAAATTAAAGAAAATATTAGAATGGTTATAATTTTCTTGAACATGATATAATTATTTATAGCCCAGCAGTGGGACAGTATAGGCTAATTTAAAAAAAAAGGCTAATATCCGAAACAGGCACATAGCTGATGTTATAAGGATCTTATATAATGAATATTCCTGATGCAAGGAATGCAGCCTTTCATTATATTTCAATCTTTTCAGGTAGGTATATAATCCGTTATCTTTTTTATTATCGTGTTATCTTATCATCTCATAGTATAAAATGAAGTCGCATCCCGTTCTTGTACGCGTAGACATTTTAAACTACGCAAGGGATTTTAATGCAGTTTTAACCAATAATCAGAGTAGTCAAGGAAAAGATTTATTCATGCCACCTTTCTTTTTACTATAACTTTTGCTATTTGTTCTAATTCATAGTAGTGCTCTTAAAAATGGTGTTATCCAAAGATGTAAAAAAAAACCAATGTAGTTATTTTCTTGCTCTTGTTAGGTATTCTTTATATTATTTCCATCCATCTTCTACGAGAATTTTAGTTTATATGTTTTTACGAAATTTGTCAACTTGGAACAACCAAATCAAATTTATAAGGGCCTTGGCTGAGGGGAGGTGGAAATTGATGGTATATACTCATAGAGGGAATCTATACATTAATACGCAAAGTGAAAAGTTTCGGCACCATTTTAGGAAAATGGCGCTTACGGAGGAGTATGAAATTAATCACAATTATAGTTTATATAGATTTGAGGTTGCGAAAGCCACACGCACACCAATTCAAAAAAGCTCTTATTGTCATTCTTTTTCCCCTTTGGTACCTGAACCGCTATATATTTAATACTATTTATCCTACACTCCAGAAAAACTGGAAGAGATCTCTTTTAGAGATAAGTTTTTCCTTTGTTTACTATATAGTTTGAGGTACATAAATAAATAAATAAAATAAAATAAAACAGACCAGACAATACTCTTTATGAGCTATAATTGTGCCGAATTGCAAACTCCTCAGTCAGCGCAATTTTCGAAAAACGGTACCGAAAGTTTTGTATCACAAATAAATATATGGATTAACGCCACTAAATCGGAATCACGTCGAAAAGTGTTATGGACTTAGCATCGCGTGTGTCGGTCAATTTGTCGGGTCATTCGATGTTAAGCCCGGCTGCGGGTGTGAAGGGCCAGGGGGCAGCAATTAAACATGGCTTCATTAGTTCGAACCCCCCTTACGGCGGAGACCGTACAACAACCATTATCCCATATATTGACTTACAATTAAAGCAGCACGATTTATGTTGACTTCTTGATTGTATAAAACATTGTATAAGGAGTCCATGTATGAATAATCTTCATATATACTATAATCTCCCCCTATAACACGGTAGGTTTATTCCATATATTTAATTAGAGGTAGCGCCATGCTTGTAGCAGAATTGGGCCGGCGCGTCCGGGTACCAGTAGCTCTTTCTCACATGAGATCGGCGTGAAGTGGTGGCAATGCTGTCACCTTATCTGATGCATATCTCTCGAAAGGTACCCAAATTACATACATCTAATTATTAAGTCTTGAATATTGCTTTAAGTATGCATTATGATGTGAGAAATAAAGTATTGTTACAAATATTTCGTATTATTTTTAATATCCTATGATCATACAGAGATAATATGAAATTTTAAGAAATCCTCTATACGAACACATAATATTTTGTACAAAATATTGTCAATAAAAAACGTCTGTATTTATATTTATTTACGTTCATAATTTTATATATTGCTATAATAATTATGAATTATCTTTTAAATTCTTTTTCCATTTTAAATTTTCGTGTAGTTTTGTTATGTAATATGTTTTTTTTAGTTTATTTCAGAATTAGTTTATTTAATATGTATATAGTTTTTACTTTTTATTTAATATTTACAATGAACTTACCATTCTTCTTCATCCTTGCGTTATCCCGGTTTAATACCGGGTCCGCTTAGATTATAGAGGATGTGGCTGCGGGGCCATCTGACGTCATCATCCTCGGAACCCCTACGATCTCTACTACCCTACTAATATCACAAAGTGACATTAATCGGGTCCCACTGTTTTACGTGCCTTCCGAAACACGGAGGAGTTCAGATATGAAATATAAACCAGTCCTAAAATGGGTACCCATCTATCATCCGGTCGCAGCCAGAGCAACTTAACTTAGCGATCGACTAATATAGTGAAATAAATTCCTAATTCAAAACAAAAATAAATAATTATGTAGTAGGGTAGTCTAGAGTAAACTTAATGACCACCAAAGATACAGGCCGCTTCAAAACGTTGTTACCTGTCACCGTAAAATTAGGTGAAAAATTCTAGCATGATGATATATAGCTTATAGCCTCACTCGATAAATCGATTATTTAACAATGATTTTTTTTTTATCGAATCGGATTATTTTCTAAGATTAGCGCATTCAAGTAAACAAAGAAACTCTTCAGCTTTACATATAAGTATAGATTTACGCAAAATAATTTTATTTTTTTGCATCTTATGTACATTAATCCACAACCACGGAATTTCTCACCTCGCATAACATCTCTCCGGAACCATCTGCTAGCTCCGTCGTTTTCGAAGCTTTACGACTAGGCACTTTCAAGAAAAGGACATACTCGTTTCTCAATGACCAGCAACGCGTTTGCAAGCCCAGCTGGCAGTCGGGTGAACTGCCTATTATTTTTATCGCTGGGAAATGCTTTAACGCACTACCCCGTTCTCAAATAATCCCATAGTCTAGGAATATTCGCAAACGAGAGTGTGGGACTCGCTAACTCTGCAAGAATACCCACCTAAACCCAGCGGGGCCCTCATCATTCGTGAAATAGGGCACCAGAGGATCGCTAGTTAGGTGTACTGCCTGCCTCTCTCTCCTCCTTTCTGTTTGTCCCACATGGTGGTGGGCTCAACCTTCCGAATTTAAGAGACGTTTTATTTTCGGTATTCTAAATAATAGTAAAAAATGAGAATACTTGTTTCTAATTTTTGTGCATGAAAACCTAAACTACTTTGCTTTAATCCGCGAACGAACGTACACCGATTTTTCCCTCGTATTCATTCGCGGATTAAAGCAAAGTAGTTTAGTTTTTCATGCATGTCATGGATTACCGCAAAGTAACCACTGATTCTATCAGTTAAAAATCATTTCGCCAAACAGACTCTTCAATTTTATTTATATATAGATATGATTACATAAATACAACAAGCTTAAGAATAATCAGTCTATAGAATTCTCTGTTACTACAAAGCGATTTTCCCTAAAAAACTTGCAATGACTGAGCACTTTTTTTATATTACAAGGGCAAACGAGCTGAACCAAATTGACTACCGACGCCGACAGGCATGACCAGAAGGCTCGCAGATGCGCTGCCAGCCTTTGAAGAGGGTTTGGGCCTCCGGGAAGTCTCACAAACCGAAGAAAACGCGACCACAATACCATCACTTAACGTGACAGCATTGCCGCCACTTCACGGCGATCTTATTTAAGGAAGAGGTGCCCGAACGCACAGCCCCAATTCGGCTATAGACCAAAGGACTGCAAGCGTGACGCTCCCTCTAATTAGATAAGTAGAGAGAAGTAAAGGAAAGGATGGAGTAAAAGGATATAAAGGTAGATGGTGAGGAGAGAAAGGATGCGGATACATTTATGCTCAACTCTAGTGCCGGAGGATGAATAGCATTTACGGGTCTATACCCGATTACTTTTATTGTATTATCTGCCCGTTATACATAAAATTTTATGTCATGATTCGTACTGCCGGCCAATATGCATATAAATTCATGTATTAGTTCACGTCATGACATACATAAATCTATGGTTATTGGCTCCCTAGCAGCTGTTTCAAATCCGTTGGAATTGTGACAGAGGCTTTGTGAGTTAGAGCCTTAATCAATCTTCAGCTGAGTGCTCAGTTGTGCTGCAGACAAAGAACATGGCACTATACATTGTTGCAACAATTCTAGTACGACAGGCGTTTCGAAATTCCCATTTCCTTGATAGACATGACTTATGACATAAGCGAATTAATAAGCGAAATAATTCTATTTATTTTTAAA
Source organism: Charaxes varanes (assembly GCA_024363005.1). NCBI lineage: Eukaryota > Metazoa > Arthropoda > Insecta > Lepidoptera > Nymphalidae > Charaxes > Charaxes varanes. The sequence continues at coordinate 932,383 of JANCMC010010289.1, read as the reverse complement.
GGTAGAGCTGATGTTCAGAACTTCAAATATAACGGGATATGGAATACAAAATGAACACTGTTAAGAGATATTAGAGTATCTATTTTTCTAAATAGATACTCTAATATCTCTCAAGAACGCATTGAAGAAACATCTTCATAAGATAGACCTACCCGACTAAGGAAGTATCCATTGGTAAAATGCAAGTTAAGAGAAGTTCAGGAAGAGGTTAGGACAATTTTGAGGGCATTTTTTTCAGTTTTAATCTTCTTTTTCGTAGTGTTACCTATCTCAAGTCTCCACTGTCTTGGCCTACCGCAATCTATATGGGGAAGGGGAACGGGGACGGGATTGGGAACAGGAACGAGAACGGTAACGGAAAGGGGGTGATATAGGATAATAGAAGTAAATAATAAGGGGCAGAACATAGTCTGCCGGGTCCGCTAGTAATATTATAATAATGTTGTTTTTATGTTTACTTAGTCTATAGTGATGCGCATGATGTGATCTCTTAGATTTGAAGGAACACACAATTCTTTTGTTCCATTACTTTTTTAAGTTTAACTGTATAGTGTGTATTCTTTGTTAGAGATCATTAAATAAATAAAACTAAATTAAAATACATATTAAAAAAAAAAACAGTTCTGAATAATTTCCATTTATTTCTATTATGTGTTATAAATGACTGTAATACCCCCTATAACACGGTAGAGCAGTTCCGTATTACAGAAAAACACGTTGTATTAGTATTCTCGTTCAACGCGCTTGTAGGACAGAATATTAAGAAAAGCTGTGTTATGAACGAAATTTTCGTGTTTTATTAAAATCAAACTAAAAACATCATACACAAATTCTTATGCAATTAATATTAAAAATATATTTTATTTTATAACATCACAATTGACACACAAAAGTACGCGGAACGAATTATGAACTGTACTAATCATTATAAATTTCATTATAGAAATATAACTTGGGAAATCCCGCGTTATCTGGGGGAATACCCGTGTAATATGAGGAATTGAAATCGCGTGATATAAAAACGCGTTTTGAAATAAATTTAAACCTTTTATAAGACGTAAACTCATCCAAAAATCCTATTATACTTTAAAAGAGTATTTGAATGATGATAATATTTGGGAATAAATTGATCTAACAAAATCTGAATTATTGTAAAAATGGTGATAAGAAAAAATTACCCGACTGAGTTTTTTGCGGGCACTTCTCAGTGCAGGCCGCCATTTCACGCCGATCTTTTGTAAGAAAGAGGTGCTGCTACCCGGACGCGCCGGCCCAATTCGGCTACAAACATGGCGCTACCTCTAATTAGTTATAAAACAATGTATGAATGCCAGTCTGCAAACGAGATACGAGACAGGAGACAGCGGTTATTCTAAGTGAGTGTTGCGGTCTCCTGTCTCGGTCGCTTGTCTCGGACTCGCTCGCGCACCGCAACGTTTAGAATAACATTTCTTTTTCTGCGAAAAATTTTTGTACAATTAAAATTATTTTAATAACAATAGTAACAAAATTTTAACTGTAAAAATAAGAGTATTTTAATGTGAATATACATGAATTTGAAAATGTAATAACATAGAAAGATAGAACTATGGATAGAAGTATGGACTGAAATCCGCAAGGAATCCGGGCCAAACCCCGGCCGTTGGGGTATTGGCATGCCCACTCCTAATACAAGCTTTTAAAATAAGCTTATTAGGAGGGGTAAAAGGGAATATTAGACATACTTTAAAAGTATTCCTAATATTCTTTATGACGGTTGGTCCAAAATTGAGGAAAATATGATTGCAGTCCGTCCTTTTGGCAAGCTGGTGTGAGTACGCCACCTCCAATTCATCCATTGCCTCTAGCAGCACCCTAAAATATTAATTTCATAATTCAATTTCAAATAACTTCAACATTTTCAATAATTATCAGGATTTTTTCTATACAAAAGAACAAAACAATGATCTGAAAATTGGCACATTTGATTAATAACGAAAGAAATTCCGCAAGGAAATTTTAAAGAAAAAAAATAAGTTTATTATTAATAATACATTATTATTCCATAAAAGCCTCTTTTAAAGTTTAAATTTAACATAAAATTCACTTTTATGTGTCTACAATCGGGTGCAATGAAATCTTACATGAGAACATTCTTTCGTACATGTCTATTCATTTTGGCTCATACGTTCACATAATATTATAACGAACCTTTCTCCTTCATTCTGTAGGTATTCAAAGGAAGCCTCCTTTGTGATGAGATCCTGATGCCTAATGATGGAGCGAATAAAGAAACGAAAATCTGTGACCTCTTGTCCCTTTTTCACCTAGAAAAAAAAAACAAAAATGTCCCTCATTACTGCCACTTATTCCACGATGAAATTACCTAAAACACTGCTTTTTTTTCATGAACCATACCTTAGCCTTTCCCAAATAAAGGTGCATCTTCTGGTTGCTGGTGGGCAGCGCTTCTAGGTCGTAGCTACGCATGATAACATCTAGATGATGTTCATGTAAAACTACTCCATTGATTGACATAAAACCGTTGAAGCGCGAGCGAAGTCGCCGACAAAAGCTTGCATTACATAATAGCGAATCAGCCCATGCAGTTATCATTCTTGAAATTGTTCCGCGTGGACACAATTTATATTATAATTGGAATATATAAATGACTATGGAAATATTATTAAGGTGTCATAGCATAAAACAAAACAGAATTATTAATAATTATTTTATGTAAGTAAATTGGCATAAACGCTTGTATTAGTTGTCAGGATAACTAATAATAGAAGCTTTTAAAAAGTGGCAAAGAGCCACGAAATCGCGTGTCCAGACACGCTTATATAGAAGGGTTCCGTATCTGATACGCAATAAACGTATTGGTTAAATACCTCCAAAAGTTGTTGTCTAGTTTCCTTTAAAATATTTTTCCTAATGAGTTTTAAGCGTGTTCTATGAACACGAAAAATTCCGAGTCTCCGCGTAGTTTGAAAATCCTATTGGGCTTCCCCCTACCTTGCGACTAGACAGACGGACGGACGGACAGAGCGAAACTATAAGGGTAAGAAGTACGAAACGGAGTAGTGGTGATAAGAAAAAGACATATTTCATAATATTCTTATTATTGTTTTCTAGATAAACCTTCATAATTTAAGTTATTTGTCCAGCAGTGGAATATGAGGCTAATTAAAGGAAAATCCTTCCTAGCTGAACATACTCACAATCGCATATAATTTAGTCAGTTAATTATATTATATTTTTAAATATAATAATAAAAACATTTAAAACTATATATAAAAACTGAGGTCCGACTTCAGCTAGGCAAAGACCGTAGCAATTTGTGCGTAGAGTTCTTTTTAATCAGCTTTATTTTTCTATTTCAAAGAGTAAATTTAACTTTATCGGAACTCTTAAGAATTTTTACTTTAAATTTACATTTTTTTACAGAACTTGATAATAATAAATAAGTATATTTCATTTTAGTTTGAGTTATGCTTAAAATAATAATAAACTTAACTGAATCTCCACATGATCAAAAGAACGGTTCAATTCGAGCTCATATAACGCTGCAAAAACAAACAGCATAATATTTTGGGGGAAAATAAATATTGAATTGAAGCCGGTATTCAAATTTTATTACATAAAACAAAGCAGTGTTGCATAAGGACGGCTACGGTAAACAAAATTCCAGCTACCTGCTCTACATATTCCATAAAAAGACGTCAAGGAGTATCCCGGGCCGTAACATTAAAACAAACAGTTCTTTCCCCAATGTAACCCGAGTAAAAGGGTAGCTTAAGAGTAGGGTGGAGCGGGGTGAGGGTGTTACCATAGAGTATAGACTACGAAGTCTATGGTACCGCACTCCGCGCGCAACAGCCCCACGCCTCGCTCGGTAAGTGTTCCATTTTCAAATTGATTTTGCGTTTTGAAAGAGCAAATAGAAATATCTATGGTTTTAGCACGCAAATAATTTTTTTTCTTCAGTAAAATGTTTTAATTTGACATTCCGCTGAAAAGTATACAAATTTTATATATTTTGAAATAAATGGAAATGAAAAGTATAACAATTTAAATTTAAAAGACAGTTAAAGTTTTATTATGCGTAGAATTAGTAGATATAAAATATAATAAAATTATATTGAAACTTCTTTACACATTTGATAAAAACGTATGAATTCTTTTTTACTTTAAATAATAAGCATTAAATGAACGAATTTTGATTCTTATGAATAAAAAAATAACGAATACGTTACGTTTAATTCGATGTAGCTAAAAAATATTTCATGCTCACTTTATTTAGATAATAATTTGACCGCCATGTCTAAAAATAGAGATCTCATTCGTTAGCTTGTCACTCTATTTAAGGAAATCTCGTCTAGGCGCCTTGATTATGTTTCTTGTTTGATTTTAATGTTTGAAAAGTGGCGCTTGGAAGATTTATGTTCAGTTTAATCATTGTTTAAGTATGGAGGGCCTCTGGAGTTGTTTTTAAAATACTTATTTATATATTCATCGATGTTTTAATTAGCTTTTAGAGTTCCTTAGTGCTACAAGGAACCCTTATAATTATGAGGCCACCCAACTCCAAAGTTCCACCAAGCTCCAAAGCACATGCAAATGAAAATGCATTTTCATTTGCATGTGTTTTATTCAAATATACTTTAACAGGC
>JANCMC010010289.1:831993-927631 GCA_024363005.1 Charaxes varanes | reverse complement strand
TTTTCATTTGCATGTGTTTTATTCAAATATACTTTAACAGGCTCTTTTGAATCGTCAAATATTTTAAATGCTACCAGGGGTTCGGAAAGCTGAGCCACAAGAAGAACCACCAAGCAAATTATTAACCACGCATTTAAAAACAGTTCTTTACAATTTTCCTCCATTTATGTCCGTCTTGGGCCATATACCTGTTTTGTAGTTTATATAAAATTTTATTTTAATCTAGACATAAAAGCGAAAGGTCACCTATTACGAAATTTCGAAAACCGCGGGGTGTATAAATACGAAGAGATCTAAGAGTTCCCGCAAGTTGATTTTACGTAGACGATGCCGCGGTAAACAGCTAGCGTAATACAAAAATTACCAGACGCTAACACAATGCTTGTATAAATTAGTCATAGCCGGAAATCAACTCATTGGCGATAATAAAATTGACCTACAGTAAAAAATTTAAAACGATAATATCTATGAAAATGCAATTATACGTGATTCGGTTTATGATTTCATTTCCAAACAATAGTACCGCCTATATCGCTATATTCACGGTCATACTGGCATTCCGGAACAACCATCAATAATATTTGTTTCATTTTTAAAAAAAAACAATCGATTCCAAATTGCCAGACCTAGACCAAATTAAAATGAGACCACACGAGAAACATCCGCTTTCAAATAAAAAAAGAATCATCAAAATCGCTTCACCCAGTACAAAGTTCTGAGGTAACAAACATTTTAAATAAATACAGTCGAATTAAGGCCCTCCTTCTTTTTTGAAGTCGGTACAAAACGAATGTATATATTTGCTGTATTATCTTTTTGAACGATATTTCTAGAAGTTGTCATTTCTATCCAATTTTTTTTGCAAAAAACAACTACCTTCATAGTCATATTCAACGAAATGCCTAAATTCAATTTTATTTATTTTCTATTTTACGTAAGAAAGAATAATACTAGTAAATAAATAGGAAAAATTAAACATGATTAAACTGCTTGAAAAATTAAACAAGACTAAATAAGACGTTCTATAATACATAATAAGACGTTCTGTAATACATAATAAGACATTCTGTAATACATAATAAGACATTCTGTAATACAGAACGTCTTCTTTAGTCAGGATGATTAGGAATCTGTATCCTAATATCGCATTCTCTCTATGTATATGAGGAGAATAAATTCTGATCGTTAAATATACCAAGGCTCTATACCTATGGATTCCACTCCGTAGGAACTATGTACCCATTATGAAAGTGGCTGGAACTCCTTGGAGATTTATTGTTTCAAGTCACTATATTGTTTATTCATATTAGCGATTTTGTAACAGACCCAAGAGTTTTGCATTGTTCTTGCGGTTCCATTACATAGTGTCTTGTAGTGCCAGAACTTTTGTGTGCCATGAGGAGCATGTTAAACCATTAGCCGACATTGATTCTTTTAATCAGATCGTATTTTTTTTTAAATATGAGGTGATAGATTATTCAGTGGCCGGCATTTGAGACGATTGCTATGTTAAGTAGGTCTTACTCCGGCCAGGTGATTGGTGGGTGAACAATTATAACACTGGTTTGTGAAAAACATGTAAAACAGTGTGTCCCGATTCTGATATTAATCGTGAGATTGTGGGGATTCCGGGGATGACGTCAGATGACAGTCTGTAGTCTTAACTCGCCCCACATCCACATCCTCTGCAATCTATGCAGATCCTGGTACTAGACCAGCAAAATGCTACGAAAAAGAATGATTTTGACATATGAAAAATCACAAACAAGAGAATGGTGAACCTATTGGTTAGTATTACAGATGACTACTGATACTTAAGTTTTCTAAAGAAAATAATATAGTCTTTCTTAAAGGCCAGCAAAACATCTGCGCGCCTTGAACTAGAGTGCAATACTAGCCTTGTTAGTCACTTCCTTTATCTCCAATCAACTGCCCTTGTCATAAAATAAACCAAATTTTCCTCGTCAATATTTAAACTACCGCTTCAAGGACAAGAACGGCCATCAATTTAAATGCCGGTGTATCGTAAAAAAATTATGCCTGCTGAATGGGAAAGATATTCAAATTGGGCGGATTTTTTTATTTACTAACTGTACCCCGCGACTTCGTCCGCATGGGCCCCCCTTATCACTTAGAAGTATTAAAATTAGATAGTATTCTCAGACCTACTAAATATGCTTAAACTTTGCTAAGGGCTATTGTCAAAAATTAACGTAAAGCATAACAAGCAAAAATAAGCCTTTTGACTAATAGACGTGCAAACGAAATTCGACCTTAGCGTGGCAAACCAATTCCTTGGTCGACCATACATTATTATACAGCTATATAAAGCATATTTGGCAACTTCCTCAGAATTGTCTGGACCCGAAATCGCATAGTAGACACTTCAATTTTATTTATATGCAATAAATGTAGATTTACTGGGAGGTCGGAGTCTGCGCGTTAGGCTCCCAAAGTTGTCGATATTCCCCTCCCTATTACGCATGTGCGGAAAATCTACCCAACCTACCTACTTTATAATTTTCTGATTTCCCATTTTATGAATGCTAATAATGCGCGTTGTCAAAAAGGGTCAACCTTTCCGACCCCTCGCGACTTCTGTTTGCTCAGTATAAACCTAATTAAATCTTGTCATCATAATTTCATTCATAGCAAAGCTTCAGGTATATAATATATCTTTTTGTTTAAAAGAATATTAGGAATGCTTTTTAGGTATGTCTAATATTCCCTTTTCCCCTCCTACTAAGCTTAAAATAAAAGCTTGTATTAGGAGTGGATGCGACAATACCCCAACAGTGGTGGGGTTTGAACCGGGTACCTTGCGGATTTCAGTCCTTACCTTATACTGTTGAGCCTTGAATCACTCTGTTTATTGCTAAAATTCGCATTAAAATCCGTTGTTTGGTTCGAAAGATCTGCGCGTACAACGCTAGGGAGGGAATTCATTTTATACTATGTAAAGATTATGCGGTCTAGAAGTCATACCTGAACGTTAAGATAAAACTTACCTAGTAGCTGAAAATCTCGAAAAATTGATTTCTATGACCTTAAATATCTAAGAGTGCAATAACGGTGGTCTTTGTGAATTTTGGGACAATATTTGTAATGCTAGGATCTATATAAAAATTGAGTTAATTCCGTTAGATTCTGAGATAAGATTAACACCTTTTATTGAATTAGATGAATGGTCTGTACTATTTTTATTGGAATAAGTAATCTAGTGAAAACATATATGCATAAGCATCCTGGCCAGTTGGCGCAGTGGGCAGTGACCCTGCCTTCTGCTCCGGGGTCGTGGGTTCGATTCCCGCCTCGAGTCTGCGTGTATTATCCGTATGTATATATTTATATATTTACAGATAATATATATTTGTGTATAACAGTCGGTTATTACCTATAACACAGGCATTAAATTGTCTACCTTAGGAGCAGACGTCCGTGTGTCATATAGTTCTATAGATTTATTATTATCCGATCAGTTCTATTTTGTAATGCATCTTAATGAAAAAAGTTACTACTTAATTTACCTCAACATTACCATCCAATATTTTGTGGACAATATACTTTAAATAAGCGTGCCCTTTGACCCCAATTATTAACGATTATAATATACGTATATAAACATTATTCATACAATAAATAGTATTAAAGAAATAAGGCTGGTAGAAATTCGCCCACAAACCTTTTTGTATAAAACGACATATATTGTTCTATTCACAGAAAAAAAGAATTGACGCTTAATATAAAATACGGTTGCCATGATTACGCTTTGACATCATACAATACATGTGTGTTTAAATCGTTTAGCATTGGTGTGCGTGTGGTTTTATTTTAAAAATTCAATATATGAATTTTACATATAAAAAAATAGCATTTGCACACCATCCTCTTTTCTTTTTCCTTACAATTATGCCAAATTTCATACTATTCCGTATGTGTAATTTTCGTGAAATGGTATATTAAGTTTTCGCTTCACGTATTAATACATAGACAACTTAAAGAACTTAAAGCACTAACAAAGAACAAGTATCAAATATGTTCCTACACACACCATATTCTCACTAGGATTACCTGAGTTATCTATAGATATCCACATTTAAAATTATTAATACATTAAATAATTAAAATAAAACATCACGCACACGAACGCCAAACGATTCACTCACACATGTATACATTTTACTATAAGATTGGGTAAAAGCGTAGTCATGACGACCGAATGTATGTATTGTCAAAAGTAACAATATCGTAAAGAGAATTAAAATTTTATTCTAATAGGTATATGTAAACGTATAAGCAATATTATTTCCCAGGTAAATGGCTTCTGGCTTAAGAGCTATAACTTTGGTTGCTTTTTATTATTTTTTATGTCCCTCATTTACGAAGTTAAATGGTTTTATTGTATTGTTAACAGTTTAGTTAAAATGTTAAGTAATAATATAGCTAGAAATGGACTTTTCAATGGACTATTCAATCAGCGTATTAGCTTCTACATCACTTTTTGTTTCAGTGCACCACGTTGTATCTACGTTAGATACGATTCTTATATTTGATTAATAGATAAGTTATCTAAGTCATTACCAACGACTAATGGATCATTTAATAATCTGTTGTGAATTTAAATCTCTACGATTGAAATCTGAGTTTGGCTGATTATAGGAAAAATATCTCCATATCTAGTTTAAGTTTGTTAATATTTAAAAATTCAATAACAACACTTCCTACCTACCGGCGCCCATGGACATCTGCACGAATAGAAGGCTAGCAGATGCGCTGCCGGCCCTTAATGACGAGTTTTAGGCCACCGGGAAGTCTCACAAACTGAACGAAACGCGACAACAACACCATCACTAGACGTGACCACGTTGATGGTTATCTATGGGTGAATATTTTGGTCAGTTATATTTTGCTAAGTTTATTTATTACGCCAAACTAAATAATTTTTTATGTTACAAGGGGGCAGACGAGCAGGCAGAAGGCACCGAAGTGTCTACCGTCGCCCATGGACATCTGCACGAGATGGGTTTAGTGGCTTTGACGGGGAGAATTAGTTTCGCTGAAGTACGTATAAAATTAAAATTTTATTGGTTTTTTAAAATCTACCTTTCTAGGGTTTTGTAGTACCACAAGGAACCCTTATAATTTCGCTCTGTTCGTCCGTCCGTCCGTCGTGGTCCCCCCCAACATTTCCAAATTATTAGACGTAGAGACTTGAAAATTTCCATGTTGATAGAACATACTAAAAAAATAATTAGGAAAATTATTTGAACGAAATCGTACACCAACTTGTGAAGTTATTTAATAAATACGTTTATAGCGTGTCAGATACGGAACCCTTCTGTATAAGGTTGTGTTGACACGGTTTTGGCTATTTTTATTTTATTTTATTTATCAATATAAAATACATTAGCTTAAATTATAAATAGAATATTTACTTTAAATACATACGTACAATAAGTTATTGAAACTTAGATACACAGTAGAATATGGCAAGGTATTAAAATTAAATTATTATTATCGGAAATTAATAGATTAATTTACCTAATACCAGCTGCGCTCGCGACTTCGTCCGCGTGAAATTAGGTAAAAAAATTATTCAATTTTAGCGTAATGACATAATTTCAGCCTATAGCCTTCAGCCATAGCAGCCATAGCCATAGTAGCCAGCCATAGTATTTGAATGCAGTTTGTTTTGTTTTGCACGCATTATTTATGAGAAGGTGTAAAAAATATAAAATCGATTCTCTAGAAACTTCTTACCTCGCACAATTGCTCTGTGGAATCTGTTACCAACCTCGGTATTTCTGAAACGATAGGGATAGGGGACGTGTCACGTGGTAGCTTTTTACGTACACATTTCCTATATTTTTGAGTTTTAATAGCTCAGCGGTTAGAAGGTATGACTAAAATCCGCAAGGAATCTGGTACAAACCCCGATGCCGCTGGGGTATTGTCATACCCACTCCCAGGACAAGAATTTAATTCAAACTTAGTAGGAGGCGAAACGGAATATTAGACACCTAAAAGGTATTCCTAATATTAAAAAAAACTTTTCTAATTGACTTTTTCATCAGTACTCCGTTAAAAAGTGTACATTACGTTATATTTTAAGGGAATGTACAGTTTTTAATCAACTTTTAATTAACGCGCGGTATGTGGCCACGTTCTTGGTAACATGGCGCAAAGAGAATGGGGGACGCTGAAGCTTTTTTCATACATTTTTCTTCATTTCACAAGTACGCTTAAAATCCTCGCACATTTGCGAGGGTGCTTTGTTTTCTATGAATGAAGTCGGGCGTAGACACGAGTGTCTACTTATGTGGGTATTTTAACCAAGAAAACAGTAGGGTGTATTTCATATATATGTGGTTGGAAAATTGTTTATAACTTCTCATATACACCGTCGGCCACACAAAAGGGTAGACACCTTTTTATTATTGATTTAATATCCCAGATGGACCACCTCTTGCCACTCTCCTTACATCGTCCGCCCATCGCCCACGACCAAGGTTTCTCCAACCCAATCTAGGCCACCACTCAGTTAGGTTCTTAGACCACTTGCCATCACCACATCACCACACGTGTCATATAATCCTGTATATATTTATTTAATCTTCGAGCTTGGTAACCCTAGAAGCAACTTGCAAAAGTTCCGACTTGCTCGAATGGTCGGCTTTTGTTAGAGATCAACTTATTGTTCAGGACAGATTGCGAAGGATCAGCATCGCTCTGCCACAAATTCACTGGACGTTACATACGTGGGCGTTTACCAGGAAATTTTGTTGGTGGCTTATTTTATTTAATGGTATTTCTCTTCTCTCTGACCTCTGAAGTTTCGAAAGATCTACCGTAGAACAAACTGGGGGCCTAGCACGAACTTTTTCGATAGTATTACTTACCTTTACGTTCGAAAGCGAATGTTACGTTTTACATATCTTAGTTGCTAAATGTTTCTAGCACGAATGTAATCAGAACTTGTAAGTCAGGGCCATGTATGTCATGTAAAATGGAAGTAGGGACCTTCATTTGACATTTCGTTTCGAACGTAAAAGTAAGTAAAACTATGGAGAATGTTCGTGCTAGGCCCTCTGAAATCTGTAAGGTCATCACGTAAATCGGATTGCAAATCTCAGCATAATCACTGTACATACATAAAAATAAAATATACTAATCGAATTGAAGAAACTACGATGACACAAAAAGACACACATACACGTCAAAATTTTTGGCCAATGGTAATAAAACAAACGCAGCATGCGAAACCCAAATTTGGCGTTGTATGTACACTCACACCACTCAGTGTGGGACGATTGTTAGCTGGATGATTTATGCAGGAAATGGGATGTATTTGCAGAGTTCCGTCTGGAACCATGCAAAGTGCGATACAGAGCATTAGGAATTTAATATTCAATGTTATTATTTAATATTAGCTTTAGAAATCGGCTTGGAAATATTTATTTAAGGCTTAGAATTATCTAGTCAACTTAAAATAGAGCCTGTGAGTGTGAATATCGGACTAATTTAATTTCAGAAATTGTGTACCAATAATAATACGTCCAGAAAAAGATCTCACTGCGGAAACTTCCATATTTTTGTTTAATTTTCATAAGCTATTGCTATTAAACTCGAAAGATTTTATGTTAATGGTTAAATTATATAAGTCCTTAAAAAAACAGAAAATGATATTTCTTATTAAATGTATGCTGCTAAAGTATTTATACCAGGACACTATAAGTGGAGTGGTGTTGAATCTTCTTTGCGAGTAAAGTTTCCTAGCTTAGAACTGAGTAATATAAAATGTAACAAATGTTCAAGCAAATAAACTCGTAGGCATAGCTTACAGTCTTGAATAAAGTATACAGTTTTGTATCTCGCTCTATTTTCTGAGCCGCTCCATCTTGTCGTAACTAAAGTGACACTTGCAAATTTATTTATTTATTTGCTAATTGCAGCAATGATTTTCCTTACCTGTGGAAAATTTTTAATTATTTCGTTTTTACTTAGAATGATTGTTACACGATGTGACAAAGACTAGTTGTGTACTAGGAACAATTTGTTATATATGTATGTTTTTTTAATTTGTTAACTTACACTTAATAAACCAAAGAACTGTAGCAAAATCCTAGAATCATTTTATCGCGGGAATGAGGGATTGCTAAAGGTCCTACTCGATGAGGCTGAGGGAACCATCTTCAACAATGACACCTTAACAGTCCTTAGGGGTCAGAAGATGACGTGGCACATGGCAGGGTTCAGTGCCACGACTGGAATCATCCCCCTAGATGAAGAGAAGACCCGGCGGATAGGAGTTATAACTTACGTCACCCCAAAGACCGATCTCGTAGTGGTAACCACCAAGGACACGGAGATATGGCTGAACGAAAAGATTATCGCGCAAGCAAAATCTGTGTTGGACGGCCGTGACCGCGTCGAATGGAAAGTACACGAAATTGTATGGAGAAATGGGGTACCGGGGTGTGGCAAGAGTACGTGGATAGTAAACAACTTCCTCCCTAAAACGGACATCGTAGTTGTCACGACAACGGAAGAAAGACCTGAGAGAGAAAATCAGCAGCAGATTAGGAGCAGTCGCCGCCTACAGAGTGCGCACAATGGCTTCCGGAACATTATTCAGTAAGTTATTAGTCAGTAATAAGCATAATAGGTTTGTGTTCTATTTATTTTTAATTAATTTTGCTATACACAACGAACAAAATATTAAAAAAATCGGATAGATGTAATTAAGTCTGTAGTATTAGAACATGCAATGTTTTTTACAGTAAAGTGACTTTACCATTTTATTGGGTGGTGTTGTCGAGGTCAACGCCCTTATACTCTCTCAGAACGTCATAGAACGAACTGGCCGATCGCATCTATTGTAAGTTGTTTTTAAGAGAACGCGCACGGCAGTTGCTTTTCTTATTAAAGATGTGCGTTGTTACGCTCCGTTACAAAGATATATCGCTCGCCATGCTATATCATTTCCTTATTTCTGTGTTATTTTTCTCCGATAAATCATAATTTCTTGTATAGCATAAACTGTATAGTAACAAAAACATACCGGACCTAGTTTGTTGCGGGCTCTTCTCAGTGCAGTGCACGTTGGAACTCTGTTGTAAACTTAGCTTTTAAATCGTAAAGTTTATAACCAAATGTTATAATAATAATTTAAACATAATAATAATAATTATTATACACATGATGTTCATAATTACTGTAAACTTTATACGAATAAAACATTTTTGACTTTGACTAAAGTCAAAGTTAAGTCGTAATTTCTTTGAGTTGGAATTTTTTAGGCACTTATGGTCTCTATATACACTTTTTGAAATAAATATAATTATGAAAGATCATTGTCGATTAAACTGCACAGTTTGATCAGGTACCTCCTGTCTTGTAACAAAAAAAAAAGAAAGCTACGCCTAGTATGTAATAAAACTTCGTTCTCAAAGTTCTTAAAAAACCGCGAAGGTAATTTGCATTTTCCCCAATCATAATATAATTTTTTGTTTCCGTTTCGCGTACATATATTCCCATTTATGGCCAAAAACACTCACGCGGCGCACGTTATATTTATTTTACTCACTCATAATATCGTTCTAGACGCGCGATAACGGCACGAACATGAGTGATATCCGATTCTGGGGTCTATTAGTGTATCAATTTATCCAATATCACATGTCATATAATATCACCGCTCGTTATATTTGTTTTTTTTTCACTCATATTATCGTTCTAGACATGCGATAACGTAATGAACATGAGTGATATCCGATTCTGGGGTCTATTACTGTATCAATTTATCTAATATCACATGTCATATAATATCACCGCTCGTTATATTTGTTTTTTTTTTCACTCATATTATCGTTCTAGACGCGCGATAACGGCACGAACATGAGTGATATCCGATTTTGGGGTCTATTACTGTATCAATTTATCCAATATCACATGTCATATAATATCACCGCTCGTTATATTTGTTTTTTTTTTTCACTCATATTATCGTTCTAGACATGCGATAACGTAATGAACATGAGTGATATCCGATTCTGGGGGCTTTTTTATCATATAAATATAACGGATTTTGAGTCTTTATAGTTCCGAATAGTAAACAAGCGAAATGCAGTCTACGCCTGTATTATGGTTTGGGTAAGAGCCAGTATGGGTGAAAAAGATTATCATAGGGAAAAAAAACCTATAAGTCCACTCACAGTAAAGCCTAATATAATAAAGTTAGCCGTCATCTTATACAATCCATCATTTATGTATACGATACAATAAGACAGCCAACCTTCAAGAGTAAAGAAGCATAAGAACAAGAAAAACTGTTCACAAAACAATAATAGCCATCATCATTTATACCTGCCTCTGAAATATTGAATTTTAATTAATAGTAAAACAGACATTAGATTAAATTTGCATCATATAATTCTAAAACATGATCGATTTGACGTATTTCAAGCCGGAATAATTGAATCAAGCTTCCATGAAACGGCATACGTACATGTATTTAAATGTAAGCCTACCAGTCTGATCTGTTTTAACAGTAGATTAGTAGCACAAATTAGTCATGTTCAGAATATTATGACTAGCATGTTGAGGAACAGCATTTGAAGTACCGTATTTACATTAAAGGAAAACTATATCAAAATTCATTATAATACGAATGTTAACAAGAATAATATAAATTGAGTTTCATTTTAATAAAGTGCCAATTTCCCTTGGTTACGGTATCAGTCATGACCGCTTGCTGAACCGATTTCGCTAATCATTTTTTGTTGTGCTTGCTATTATTAGGAGAAGGTTTTTATGATAGAAAAAAAAAGAAAACTCCACGGAAAATAAGAAAATTCAAGAATGCGCTCATGCATTTTTCGGGAACAGGAATAATATTATAGGATTATAGAATGTAGTAAATAGAAACTAACCCAACCTTTGGACAGGATAGCGTCTGTCCGTAATGTTAGTTGTATTATAATTTAAAAGAAAGATCAAATTTAATTAATTACAAATTCATAGAACGTTAATAATTTACACTTAATCATTTATTAATTTAAACCCAATATGCTGTACCCTGTTTATGGCGTGTTCATCACCGGCCTTCCTAAATGTAATTACTTGCAAAATCATCGGAGCCGAAAATTGATAGCAATTTAAAATATCCTCTACATCTATACTATTTTCTGATAGTATCCGCTCTACTCAAATTAAAAGCTCACTGGACTACACTACTATTAGCAGAGTTTGTTTTAAATAAATAATATGTACATTCAAAATATACAGGCACTGTAATATTGAAACACACTGGGTTATTGAATATCGTACGTTGGTTTTTTATTTAAAACCTTTTCAATGCCGACTCGCTTGTTATTTATATAAAAATACGCTATGTAGTGAAAATAAAATACCAAGTATTTTCAGAGTATTCGTGACATACATTATTATTATTTGTGCTTTTTTGCAATGTTTTTGATCGTTCCTAAAGGTTTCATTTTTCATCATATCAAGTCATATAAATATGACTCATTAAATTTACGCTCATGGATAATTGCACCACCCATTAGAATGCAGATGCGATACCGCTATTTGAGCTAACTAAGTATCATAATTACTTGTGTCATATCAGTTCATTAACACCAACTAGTAACCAGTTCTACAGAGGTCTTGCGCGAGGCGGAAATTCGTATTAAATCAACAAGTATGGGATAAAACCTACACGCCAATATCAAATTAACGGTGTCCACAATCAATCTTCTAAACATGAAAATCGTTTAATACAAAATATCTATTTAACGGTTAATTAATTCCTAAATATCGGTCCCTTCCTCCTCGGGATATTAATCACGCGCTCTAAGCTTTAACGTTCAATCATAGAGTGATACAGTGAACAAATATTTTAGAGTAATTCGTCGGTAGTCAAAGCAGAGAGACAAAATAAATTTGCTCGTCGTCGTCCAATAATTTGCTCATTCAATGGCGTGTTTATACACTCGACGGCTAAGCTGTCGGTCCAAAGGACCGACCGTCTACCTTGAATATAATACCCCGTCTCTATATTTGAATCGTTGATTACATATTAGTATAACTGTAATATGCATATACATTATATAAGCTGACTGCTAAGCTGACGGTCCAAAGGACCGACCGTCTAGCCCTGTATATATTAATAAGTCTTTATATTGGAATCGTCGATTACATATTAGTATAACTGCAATATCTGTATACATTACATAACTGAAATTTTCGAAATCGATAGTTTTATCCATACCTAGCCATTTTTAAAAGAGAGCGACAAATTTCTTAGCATTCTACGGATTAAACATGCGGGTGCCGGGTCCATCGCGTGCTATTCATACCTATTAAATTTTTGTCATTTCATTATTTGTAACAGTCGTGAAATACAATTAAAATTTTAGTGTTTAACTTAATAAAATTTTTATTATAATTAGTTACCTAAATTGTATTTGATTACGTACAAAAATGGATTTAGTGTAAAAGTTTTTGTTTATAGTCTTTTTTTGTAAGATCACTTGAAAATTTAATTTTTTTCCCGCAGGGTTAAACTGTGAGCTGATAAAATTACCCGTACTCCCGAGGGTTAAATTCTTTCGTTGATAAGTTCGACTTACTTCTGCATGATTTCCCACTGATTACACTTTGCGAAATGAATTCCAATGCGTAAAGGAAGAGCGATTCATTTTAAAAGGATTTTTTATGGAACTATTATAGGTGGGGGATTCCTTTAGATATTCCACATTGTTGGGGGGTTATTTAGGGCATACAATGTGCATTGGTTCATGAATGTTATATGTAAGTAGATTTACGTAGTTAATACTCTCATAAACTATAAGTATTTCTATTTTAACCTAGCGTAGTTGGCAGAGATCCTGAAATTCATAACGGGGTTGCGTATTCAATTCCTACCTCTAGTATTATGCGCTAACCCGGCTCGGTTTCGCACGGTTTCAAATAAAAATTACTAAAATAGAAAGTAGCCTATAGCGCTCAGGGATAATAAACCTTTGTCGTATGATTTCAAAATCGGATTAGTAGAATCAGAGGTTAAACGGACATGCATACTGAAAAACTATACCTGTATATAATATAAGTAAAGAGTTCACGGTACACTTATCAAAAATAATATTATACTGCAATCATATATAGACAAACTTAGATAATAGACAACAAAACTCAACCAAATGTGGTATCTACACCACTGTTCGTGGGATATTTTTTACCGAATCGCAAAACCTGTTTGATTCCACGGTTAATCTTTACTGAAAATGGTATTATGATGCCACTACAAAGTGTATCTGAAGCTTAATACGATTTGGCGGTGAACGCGATGGAATTTATCCGTTTACCGTGTCCAATCGTTGCCGTGTCCACATGAAGGGTAAACCCATTGACTTCCTGTATACCACGAAATAATTTTACCTTTTTTCTACTGTGCTGCTGACTGAAAACATATTATCTTTGTCGAATACTTAGATAGTAAAGTATATGTGGAATATGTGGAAATCATAGCTAGGAAGAGAAAGGTAGTAGTTATATTTTTGTAAGAACTATTTTTAAAAGAGTGGCTAACGAGTCTCTTGCTGATTCTTCTCGTGGCTCAACTCTTCCGAATCAGAGGTAGATTTTAAAATATTTGAGAGTCCTCAAAAAGAGCTTGTAAAAGTGTACTTGAATAAAATATCATTTGAATATAGTAATTGAGAAAAGAATAATTTTAAGATTTCGTCATCGATGTTGAAGCAACTACCTCTTCGGTAACTTTTGACTAGTTGCAACGTAGGGCGAAAAAAGACATACTTATAATATAACAAAGGCTATCAACTATATGCGCGCTTTCTAGTAGCTTATTTTCCATGGACACCAATCTACATAATTATATAAGAAGGCGTAGATTATAGGTAGTAGAAATCTGCTAAGAAGGAATTTTGCAATAGACTAAAGAGGTTTAAGGGCTCGCAATTTTACGCGGAGGAAGGAGCGGGGAACTGCTAACAATTCTATATAATCAGAATATTAAATAATCTTCTTTCCTTACCAGTAATTACTTTACTGGTTACTATAAACCTTATATAGACTGACTCGACATTCCTACGGCCATGAGAAAGGTCGAAGACCGAGTAACTTGGAAGCGGCTGGTGCAGAGGTCTCTCTTGGCGCGTATCAAGACGACTACGATCTTCAGTAATTGAATATAATGAAGAAGAAGAAAAACCGTGGGAGGACAACTGGGGCTCCTTGTTGCCCCATGGACTCCAGACCTCTAAATCCAGCCCTGACTGTCAATAATATTGGACAATACGTGATATAGCGCTATGTAATGGACCGGCATTAAGGAACGCCTAAGAGGAAGACTTATACTATATGTATAGTATTATGTTTACATTACTTTGCAAGTCAATAATTTAAATTGCGTATCGAATCAAAAAAGACTTACAAGGGTATAGAAAAATAAAACCAAAATATTCCCTTTTCCCCTCCTACTAAGCTTAAATTAAAAGCTTGTATTAGGAGTGAGTGGGTGCGACAATACCCCAACGGCGGTGGGGCTTGAACGTGGTACCTTGCGGATTTCAGTCCATACCTTATACCGTTGAGCTATTGAGGCTCATTTATCTGATTGACTACCACTAGATAACTGAACTACTAGAAGGCTCACAAATGCTTTGTCGGCCTTAGAGAGTTGATTTCCCATATTTTTTTCTTGAGAGGTAATATACTATAGCGTTTTAAGTAATAATTCCGATCGCTACTTCAGGTTCTGAGTTCACTTGTAACGAAAAAACTCTATGATCCAATCAACCATATCCAAACAAAATCATCAAAATTGATTCAGCTGTTCTGAAGGAGATCAGTGACGTTACAATTTTTAATTAAGTAACCCCTTAATTATTACTTAGATTTTTTCTCTCTGTTTTTTTTTTTTAATTTAGTTCTAGATTTAAGATGTTTGCGTATTAAGTTTTAAGGTTACTTAATTGAATAAAGATGATATGATTCTTACTACACGTACAGACTAATTATATATAAAGGTAATGAAAGCATAAGTTATTCAAGTTAATTGCGAAAACCATAAACAAACAGCTCTTACAGGCTAGTGGTCTAAACACTTACAGCAATTTGCAAAGGGAAAGGTTTTGAAAGCGATGTTAGAAAGTGACTCATAGCATTAAGAAGCGACAGTTCTGTACCTGATATGTGATGAAGGTTATATAACTTTAATAGTAGACAATTAACTAGTTACAGAAACAGAAATTGTAACATATGAAAACAAGGTTTGAAAATGGTATCACACAATAAGGTGTGTAAGAAACCTCGCCTTTATTTTAAAGTAGCTATGCAATGCAATGCACATAATGCGGTTGAACAAAAAAAAATGCTTTATATATTCCATATATGTCAAGGAAGGTGAATTTTTAGCCATGCCCAAAGGGTTAAATTATTATAATTTTATTACGCCAAAAAGAAAATCTAAATGCAGTCCATAAATCTACCAAATTTCATGCATTCATGTTCATAATTGTAAAATTTAGTTAGGGACGGACAGACAGAGGGACAGCAGACAGAGTGAAACAATAAGGACTCCTTGTAGGAAAACTATTATTAGTATATATAAACTTATAAAACAATCCAGTACATTACAAATGCAATTATAGCAAATAATCGTGAGAGAAGTGTTTATTATATACAAAACTTTTAATTACCTATTGTCTCAAGTGTTAAAAAATAATGCAGCTCATTTCGATAAAATTCTGTAAAATATTAATAAAAATTGGTAGAAAAAAAAACAATATTATATGTGAAGTCTATTCTGTATAACACTAGGAAACAACTAACACTTACTGAAAATGTTACAGGTGTATATTTTTGCCAAAGCTCCTCAGTTTCTACACATTTTGTCTTGTCTAGTGATGGTGTTGTTGTCGCGTTTCGTTCGGTTTGTGAGACTTCCCGGTGGCCTAAACTCGTCATTAAGGGTCAGCAGCGCATCTGCTGGCCTTCTGGTCGTGCAGATGTCCATGGACGCCGGCAGGCACTTCGGTGCCTGCTGCCTGCTCGTCTGCCCCCTTGTAACATAAAAAAAAACACTTAAGTTTCTAGATATAGTGTTGTTTTTTATGTCTGAATAAAGTTTCTTTCTTTCTTTCTTTCTTCTTTTTAATTACATACATGATGTTTTCTGTGGCTTCCATTACGTGGCTTAATAATCTCTTGATTTTACCCAGTTATTTCCTACATATATATATTTAAATAAACTATTTCTTTATGGTATTGTATTTGGCCACTTAAGACATTTGACAAGTAAGGGACAGAAATTTGAATTAAAAAGAATCTTGGGATTTTTCGGTGGACAATTGTCTGTTGAATGTTTTAATAATTGTTATAATAAAATAAATCACTCGCCTGACCATACTAAGCTTTAAATGTGGTTTCTGTTGGTTACAGGTGAGCTATGTGCTAATAAAATATCTTGTAATAACCTTTTTCTTATATATTCGTGTTTGTTTTTTTTATATATATATATAACAAGGGGAGCAAACGAGCATGCGGTTCACCTGAGTGACTACCGACGCCCATGGACAACTGCAACACCAGAGGGCTCGCAGATGCGTTGCCGGCCTTTCTTCAAGTCATCTGTACATTACTGAGGAATTACCTCATTTAACAAAATTCTTTGGGATATGGGGTATAAGGTCGGTAAGATGCGTTGATATACATGAGGTATGTGTTATTCTTGGTGTTTAGGCGTGGCTACTTTCCATGAGATATACCGTATGCTTATTAACTAAGCTAGGGCTGTGTTCCTGCTGGTGAGTAAGTTTGCTAGGGCACTTTTAAAAGAATGTTAATGGCAGGCGAGCCCAAGAAGAGATTTTGCGCAATATTCGAGGACATCAGAAAACGATATAGGGAGAAACCTTGGACCCTAATGTATCACCACCAAATATGAACTCTAAATATAGGGAGGTTCTTTAGGATCCTTATAGAACCTCTAGAAAACTTGGGCGCGTCAGATTAAGATAAGTTAATTAGATGAAGATACGTTTACATTAAAATAATCTGAAGAATTCAGCGTGAAATAAGAAAATGGAAGAGTCAGAAAAGTTGGAAATAGAAAGACCACTCTTGGAAATAGAAAGGTCGCTTGTCAAATATTGGAGCGCGATTATTTTTTATTGTGATGGAAATCCTTAAAAATTAAGGAAAAAATCAAATCTTACGATTTACTCAAGGCAATGTACGTTTTTTTTATCGTTTTTGTACTTAATATAATGGTTTTACAAACTACATTAATCCCACCTATTTGGCAGCTTACGCCTGGCGGCTGTAGGAAAAATGATATTTGCCCACTTTAAGAATAAATATTTTTTTAGCGCCCCCATTTTTTCACCTATTTAAAAACCACTATAACTTCAAATTGGATTAATTAATTATTGTGACCTATATATGTATATTATGTATATTAACGGACAATTCTAAACGAAACTTTTACTATAACCCGCAACTTGGGTCTCTTACCGCCCCCCTTGAGACCTGCAGCGCCTACAAGGGGGCGTTATCGCCCACTTTGGGAAAGACTGATTTAAATGATCATTTCACTGATTATGTAGTGTAACCGGGGACTTTGTGTAGCTGTGCAATAGTTTTGTAGTAATTTGTAGTCAAGGACAAAAATGTAAAAACACTTTGAGCTATGTCTGGCTCCGACATTACATATAAATGGCATGGCTGGTTTTAACGAGCCATTCAAATATATCAATAGACCGAACATTTGCATAAAGTACACTCATTCACTCACCAGAACTAGACACGTTCCTTAAGTCGCCTGTTAGCTGAGCTGGGTCTACGAATTCTGGCTCCTTCACTGGAACTTTCTGCGCGTTGAGAGCTGGTATTGCGGTTGCAGCTTGTTCTAGACGCTTCGAAGAACGTTTCTTGCGCAACTGTTCTTCACGAGCCTCCTTTTTAGTCAGATTTGACTGGATCTTACGAAGCCTGGAAGTTGCGATTCAATAAGTATACATTAAAATGCTAATTTAACGTCAGATTTAACATTAATATATCGAGCCCATCCCCGGCGAGTCGCCCAAAATGTTCGGCCGGCACTTCGACGAGACTGATATGCTAGTCAGCAAGGTAATTCTTAGTTTTAAACATTTATAAATATTTCTTTGGTATTTAACTTAATTGTAACTGTATATCCTTTCAGTACAAGGATATTTATGCCAAACATACTGTTTTTCTTTAATTTGTACGGGCTATGGTCTTCTTGTGCAAAAGGAGACTATTTGGTATTGCAGGCGTTAATTTTTGGGGTAATATTTTTTTAAATTTTAATTGGCAACTCTAGGTTATTTTTTATAGTTGACTACACTTCAGAAACGTTTTTATGAATATATTGAAATTTTAGCGCCAAAACGCTCTGAACCATCATGGCGTCTATCTGACGTTACTTTTTGTCAACAAACAGCTGTACTTAAGTTTGATTGGTTAGCAACTACAATTTGTTTTGCAAGTTGTGACGTCACGCGCTTATATTGCTGTTCGGCATCAAGTGATTTAAGTCTTCAAATATAATTGATTTACATTTTCAAAATATTACACAATCTGACATACTTCAGTTATTCCACTTGATTTATGTAATATTTAAACCTGTACAAAGTACCCAGAACATAGAAAAAAGACTTTTAAAAATTAAACAGTTACACTCCATTCATCTCACCGTCCGTCCATTCCTCCATATATTCACCTATGCACGTGTTCAAAATTACTTCTAACGTGTTATGATATTTTCAAAATATCCGAGGTGTTCTCAGATTGTTATAAGGGCCTTGATCTGTGAAAGGAATTTTAATTAAATACATTTTATTAAAAGAATATCAAACGATTCAGGCTCTCGATAATATAAAGGCTTCCGTGTCGTTCCGGGTTTTTAGGGTTCCGTAGTACGACAAGCAACTCTCATAACTCGTACGGCCCGTTCGTCCGTCTGTCTGCCTCCAAGTTACTCCCCCCAAAGTATTTCCAATAGAGATCATACTCTAATTAGGAAAGTTATTGAATTTGGTATAGAGATATTTGTGCTATTTACATTGTTACTTAAACAAAATCCCACTTAATTTGAAACTTTGCTTCTGTTTGACAAAAGCAAACAGGACAAAGATAAACTTGTTTTGGCAAAAACAAAACAATATCACAAAATATTCCTAATATTCTTCTAGCAAAAGGCGTTACAATAAAAAAAAACTTAATAAAAATCTGTATCTTATATGAGACTTTAAATGTAGAAAGTCCTAAATAACGATCAGATTTTATAATGCTGTTTTAAACAAGCCCGACTTCATTCAATCGTTGATTTTCAAAACCCGTATAACCTGTTGCGAACATCGTCACTTGTGATAATTAAATGATATTTAATAATCGCTACTGATTTGTATTAATCGGGAGTTTTTAGAAGTACAAACTCCTTTAATTCTTTAAGATCGGATAAACGCATTCAATGCGCGTCTCATGTGCAGAAAAAGGAAGGCAGTTTATTTTTTTTTATAAAGGATAAAATTCTTTAGCTTGGCGCACTATATTTTTATAAAAAAGTGTGATCCGACATGTCCAAGTGACCAACGAACAATAATTGGAACCGTGAATTTTTTTCACATTATATTTTTGAATACATAGATATTATCCCGATCAAGAATGACATCGACTTTTCCTAATATTTTTTGGATACGTAAATAAGATTTTTTTAAATATTCCTAATAGATCCGGCAGACCTTGTGTTGTACGATTTTCGATCAAATAAAACGCTATCTATTAAAAGTATTTTAGAGATGCGACATTATCTGCACTTTTTAGTATTATAAAAATATTTCTTTAAGTTTTTCTTTCTTTCTTTTTAATACTTGCCTAAATAATGCTAATAGAACAAAATTGACACAGTTCACTTCGGCACAGCCGTTTCTGAGCTATAACGGAAAACATACTTAATTTAGGTCACATACCGACACCAGCGC
Source organism: Charaxes varanes (assembly GCA_024363005.1). Classification (NCBI taxonomy): domain Eukaryota; kingdom Metazoa; phylum Arthropoda; class Insecta; order Lepidoptera; family Nymphalidae; genus Charaxes; species Charaxes varanes. The sequence continues at coordinate 907,601 of JANCMC010010289.1, read as the reverse complement.
CACCTACCGGGTTCAACCTGCAAACCTCTTGAAATATAAACACAAAATGTTATCAAAATCGATCCAGTGGCTTAGGAATAGTAGTGTAACAAAGGACTCTACAGATGTTTTTATATATAAATATTATTTTAAAATACAGTTGTAAGGGTATAAAATGTATTTGCTGACGCTACAATTTCACGGTAGAGCGGTTCAATTGAATCCGCGGTATGTGTTGAACCATAGCAGTGCCTGGGACTTGTGACCCAGGTGTAGATTTAAGCGTGCACTCTTTATAGTGATCACTAACACTCACCTTCACTATCAGTGTTCCCTCCCCTGCCTAGCCGATATAATCCTACTAGTGCGGCTTTAGATAGCAATATTAATTCCAAAAAACTGTAATTATTCGGTGGACCACTGAAGTCTCTTTTGATTATCGTTTATTAAACGGGACATGAAAATGACGAGGTTAATGAAAAAGTACTGGAGCCGAATTTTTGACGACATTTGACTTTAAGCGCCGGTCCAAAAATAGCATTTAATTTGTACTGAGATATTGCTAAAATTAAGGTCGGTATTTAACCCTCAATAGCTCAACAGTAGACAGCACGTATTGTAATCCATCCGATGCTTGATTCATATACCGACTGCACTACAACTCCATTTCTAACTTATTCTTCTTCCGAGTGTTGTCCAGGTCAAGTACCAGATTCCGCTTAGATTGCAGAGGATGTTTTTTTATATTAGAAGGGGCAAACGAGCAGGCGGTTCGCCTAAGTGACTACCGACGCCCATGGACATCTGCATGACCAAGAAGCGAAAAGAAAGAAAAAGAAGGTGCGTTGCCGGCCTTTAATGACGAGTTCAGGCCACCGGGAAGGCTAACCTAACCTAACCTAACCTAACCTAACCTAACCTAACCTAACCTAACCTAACCTAACCTAACCTAACCTAACGCCTCAACGCACGTTTCGCTTCGACACCGAAGCATCATCAGGAGATAGACTCTACAAAAGTTATTCGTTAAGTGATTAGTTGTTGGACCTGCAGATTCAATCGCACGTGTGAACACACGCACACACCCGCTTACGGCATTTCGTTACGTGACGATTTCTGATAAATCGCATTACCTGTAATTTTCATAAGACGCGTTAAGGAACTTACGTTCGAATTACCTTCTAAAAACCTCTCAAACACCAATGCCAATCGATTTACATACAAGATTGTCAAAGTGTAGTCATGATGACCATAACTATATTGTCAAATACAAAATGAAGTGATCCTAAGAGGGTTCCTTCTTCCTTTGGAGGAAGGGAACCCTGAAAAAGATTATATCAATGATGGCAGAAAGAAATAATAACAAGGCTGCATTATTTTAAAATAAAAAAAGTGTTACTTTATAGGAAAATATATGTGCATTGAGGTTTGGCATAAGACAGTAAGACTTAAACGTTTTCATAAGTATAAAAGATCAGGACCCAATTTTCTTAAAACTTGAGGGTTGGGAGAATTGAAAATCTTGGTATAAATATGATTTTACATTGATTATATATAATCTGTCCTAAGTTGTTGTTGAAAAAAGACCAAGCTCTAATACTCGCTGGTCTGACCAAATAAGACATCTATTAGGACTCAACATTCTTACGGCCATGAGACAGACTGAAGACGAAGTAGCTTGGTGTTCCATTATATTATGTGAATGTTGCTTAAATTTGAAACAAAACTTTCTATGTTTATCTTTTTTCTTTCTTGCGCTCAGATGCCAAAATATGTAAGTAACAGTACAGATTCAAAATTTGACTTTAACGCTCATCGAAACCGTCTCAAATTGGCAAAATGTTGCAATTATTTCTTTTATTTCATTGCATTTCTATTCTGGTATTTAAACATATTTAAACGTCAGTGTTAAAAATCTGTCTTTAATGTTGATTTTTCGGGAGCAATACCTTTCTTTATTTGATGAAAACCTTCTTGGCGCAATTTTCATGTCTTAAACACTACCGTTTCCTGCATCTTACAAACTTTCTCTCTCGAACCCCTCTACTATAGGGGTCGGCTTTCACCAACATTTGTGCAAAAATTTTGGTATCAAAAAAGAAATTGAAAATGGAATTTGAATTTGCTAAACTTTCAATACGAAATATCGGAGATTGTTTTGTTTCAAATAAGTACAAAAAATACGTATAATGCTTGCTTATGACACACATTTATTTGGTGGTTGGTACTTACTTTTACACTAACACCTAACATTGCACGCCATTTTTACGTCACATCGCTGATATCACTTCACTTCACTGGCTTCACTCTTCATGGCAATAATCACTTTCTTTAATACTCGAAGTGTGGAACAGCTTCATTTTCAAAAAAAGAACGCACTGATAACTGTATTTTTTTTTAAAATGATGATCATTGTACAATTGTAACGAAAGTGATTATGTGTTAACGTTGTGTTGCAGAGGTGAATAATGGCCATTGGACAATTTATCTTAGTCGTAGCTTTCTTTCTACTAATATTTAAATCTAATTCAAACAGGGAAGTCAGTTGGAGGGGATTTCAACAATTCATTGTTATCCATTAAGATTAGAATTAGTTACAATTTTTTTTTTACAATAATCAACTTCGCTAAGACGACGTAGGTACTTCAGTGTTACATACTATAATTTACGTAGTGTAGTTAATACTAGTTGTTACTCGCGAATTTGTTCGAGTGAAATTAGGTGAGAAATGTCAGGGTGATAATATATAGCCTATAGCGTTCCTCGATAAATAGGCTAACAGGGAAAGAGTTTTTCAAATCCAGTTGTTGCTAAGGTTAGCGCGTTCTAGCAAACAAACCAACAAACTTTTCAGGTTTATATATTAGTATAGATATAGATTCATTAATATATATTTTTTTTCGCTTACCTGCAGAAGCTAGAAATAAATTATTTGGATATTTTTGATGTGGAACAAGTGATGCGGTGGGTCGGTAAACATCTATCTCTCTTGTTCCACTATGTTCTTAAAGATACACTGTACACAGTGTTGTTTACGACTGTACGTTTGTATATAGTACCTTAAGTATTTCCTTTGATAAAATGTCGTTTTATGATTTATTGAAAACGAATGGACCCGACAGTCGTTGTCCGAATTTTGACTCCTCCGCCATTGGTCAATCAAGCAATTATTCTTCTTTATTACCTCGTTCACATTTAGCTCACTTCCGCGTCAGTGAGCAGGGAAGTGGTTAGGACGATAATGTGATCACGAAACTTCTTATGCCCCCGCACTGCCCAAATGAATTTCTCAATTGCCCAAATGAACGATTTTTCGTGCAGAAGTCAAAGGCAACGCGAGAGACAGTGCGTGGTTACATTCAGCGCAGTCCAGTGTGACCAGATTCAGTGTTTAAATGCTATTTCGATATATTTTAGAGACTTTTCCGGGTGTCGCTATTTTTGTAGGTCAATCAAATCAATATTAAATTTAAATCATTTATTGGAATCATTTAGAAATAGTAAATTTGTGATTTACAATGTATATACATATTTTTATGAATAATATTCATGCTGGTATGTCAGTTTTGACTTAGGCACGACGACAATATTTTAAAAAATAGGTTTATACTGTTCTCAAGTATCTGCTACAACCAAAAAATTTAATATTTCTGCAGAAATTAAAGTTTTTATAGCAAAAAAAAACACATAAATATAAGTATTATATTTCACTCCAAAACACTCCAAGTTGTTATGACGTCACTTTATGTTAACAGTGCGTTCCACTAAACGTCCGCACCGAACGATTGCAGTCGTCGAATGTCGAATAATTGATAGAATCAGGCGTTACTTTGTTGAAATCCATGACATGCATGAAATACTAAACTGCTTTGCTTAATTTTTTTTTCATTTGTGGATTTGTGCAAAGTAGTTTAGTATTTCATGCATGAAATGTCGAATATCCGAATGTACGCTTTAAAATGTTGCGATCGCTGATTGGAACGCACTTATAATATACGGTAACGTCATACGTTCTGTTGGGTGTTTTATCTATCATGGCGGATTGTTGTATTTTGTTGTTGATAGTTTCCCTTTTTGTTAATCCCTAATAATGTCGCAATATAATAATAAATACATTGGTTGAGCTCTATTTATCTCATTTTATCAGTTAAATACAATATAAATGATTTAGGAATATCGTTGTCATGTCTATTGTAATAGATTTATTACACATAAACTAGTACCGGAAGGTTTTTTTTAAAATAACATTAGGAATACTTTTTGAGGTATATCTAATATTCCCCTTTTCCCCTCCTACTAAGCTTAAATTAAAAGCTTGTATTAAGAGTGGGTGCGACAATATCCCAACGGCGGTGGGGTTTGAACCGGGTACCTTGCGGATTTCAGTTCATACATTTTAGTATTTTTATGTGTAAATGCAAATAATTTTCTATTATATTGAAGTATACATATGTATATTATTGAAAATGACAAAAAAACTAATGCAGATTTCTTGGTCCTTTAATATAAAATACAAGTAAATTCTACACAGTGGCGCAAAGAAAATTATTATTATTACTAAAATTAATATTAATACATTCAATTTAAACTGATGTTTAAACATAATGACATAAATTTTATTTAAAAGTTTTATTGAGATTTTCTTTATGCTACCTTAAACAATAACAAGTGTACAAATTGGGCACCTTATTTTTTTTCATGTAGACTAGTTTTGATCAAGTTATCCACCGAAAAGTACATACAGATTTCTCTTTCAGGACGATATACTCTTCGAAGAGGAAGAACCGATCGAAGCGTATGACATGACGATCAAAGATAAACACAACGGCGTACCGGACGGTCTGAGCAAAGAAAACTCGATTCGTAATCTCTCACAAGCCCAAATCCACAACAGTCAAAATTGCATGAACTCGTCTCAAAACTTACGATATAACGTTTCAAAAAGAAAGTTGTCGTATACGCGGCCCATGTCCAAGAACGCGTTGAGTTCAGGGTCAATAGCGGACGGAATGCCCGATAGTAAAAAAGTGGGTTCACAGGAGGCTTTCGGGAGGCGCTTGAGCGTCGCACCACCGAAAAGAAACATGTCCACTTCTAGTTTTGCCTACGTCTCCACGCACTTTCATGGTTCAACCCTATCAGCTTTTGAACAACCTAACGAATTTGCTTCACAATTCTCCCTAAAATCCGTCACAGAGAGCGTAGCCGACGTCGCGTACTGCTGTTTCTGTTGTAAGCGAAAGGAGAAAAAGGAGAAAAGCAAATTCTTCGATATTTCACTTCTAACCGATCCCGCATACCTAGTCATATTAATATCGACGAGCACCGTGGCCATATCGTGTACGAATTTTATTATCCTCCTACCCTCGCACGCGGAAAACATCGGCTTCAGTAAGGCGAAAGGCGCGTACTTACTTAGTACGGTCTCAGCTTTTGACCTGGTTGGACGTATCGGCGGGTCCACTATCTGCGATTTAAATATAATGCCCAAGTCGTTTTATTTCGTTGGGGGGTTGTTGTTTTCGGGAATAAGCTTAGCTGCGATACCGTTTTTGGAATCATACACGGCGATTAGCATTTTTTGTGGATTTTTCGGATTGGCGTCTGGTATAAATAACGGCGTTACCACATTGGTCATGGCGGAGATTTTGGGAATAGATAGATTGATGTCGACATATGGCATTAGCTTGTTCGTGAATGGTATTTTACAATTGGTGGGGCCTCTGATTTGCGGCGTGTGGTACGAACATGATAAGAATTTTGTCCATATGTTTGTGACGTTCGGTTTTATTTTTATAGCGGGATCGTCTTTATGGCTTTTCATGCCAATGATAAATAGACGGAAGAAGAAATTAGACATGGCAATGTCGGCACAAAAAGCTTAAATTTGTTAAGGGCGTTAGTGGGAAACAGTTACTTGTTGATTGCAAGTATTCGCAACTAAGGAATTGAAACTTTAAATAAATGTTCTGCTTTTATCAAGGATTTCCTCAAATGGATTTAAATTTTCTTGGCTTGACTTTGCTCGAAATAATGAAATGTTTAGTTATATTTGACCAAAAAAGAGGTTATTTTCTGTAAGGTTTTCATTGGGGACATTTAAAACAAACATATCTCGTTAGACAAATCGAGGCAGCAGAATTTACATATGTTTAGTGATTCAGAATTTAAGGTATTCTTTATTGGGACAATTGAGTGTAAATCTAAAATTGAGAACAGTTCACAATTGGATTTTATTCTCAGGGCGACCTGTTTCAGATTGTTCAAAGTCTAGACGAAATTGTATTCTATTTGCCATTTACCAACGATTTTCTCTGATATTGAAAAGTATTTCGTTGGTAGAATGATAAAAGTACCCATTTTGCATGCGAAATTTCCATTAGTTTATCTTCTTTACATAACAAAGGACAATTTGACAATCCATGGCAGTCACTCAAAAACAAAATTACACTCTCCGGCACGGAATGTGGCCCAAACTTAAGAAGAACCCGGTAAGTAGCGATTTAAGTACCACTTATGAAAATTTCGAATGTGAAGCTGCTTTTGTTAATCTACAAAAGTATGTACATAAAAGTCCATATTTTATTTTATTCTTAATGCTTAACGTTAGTTGGTGCTAGAGTGCATAAACAACAGGCTTAATTAGGGGTAGTACCACCAATGTAGTACCTTTGGTATGTATCCGAAGTGAGACGGCGCGACCGGACACCAGTGTGCTAAGTGCGAGTTTTCCAACTTCAACGCGATGGTAAAGTTAACTTCAATTTGTATGGAGTTTATAAAGTTACCACTACTTAACGCTAGGTGGCGTCATCATCCTGTTACTCCTTCCTGTGCACCAATGTACCAACGAGGTTGGTATTTTTACTCAATCTGGAGCTTGTGTTAGCAGTGGGTGCGATAATGGCCCATTGACCTTTTTTAGCTAAATTGACATATTTAATTTTATTTTTATTCCAATATCCTGACATATATATAATATTTATTTATGAAAAATCGTCATTTTACTTTATTTATTGATAAATTTTTGACCTCAATAATTATGTTTGTATTTTTTGTTTCTTTGAATTATTTTGCTACGCTCAGAAGTGGGTTCATGCGTGTATTGTTCGCACGATGCTAACAAATAATTTATACCTACGTGGCAAAGTAAGTAAAGCTTAGTAGAAAAACTCACTACTTGTTTAAAAAAAAAATTAAAACACCTTTAATTTTTTTCTGCTGACGCTACAAGCTCATCAATATTCGTCGACGTCTCCGTGACGCGGCGCTAGATTTATTATTCTCGCTCACATTACTCATGTAGGCACACCCTGAACGTTTCCTATAAGTCGGTTTTGGGTAAAATTCGCACCTAAAATGAAAATCGAGAAGAAAAAATTTCAGGCATTTTTATTTTTCAACTCAAATGGAAAGTTGGAATGGTCCTCGTCTAATATTCAATAGCCTGTTCCCAATGGTCAATCCTAACCAACTCTCCTTTTCTCTCAGGGATGGATCTTCCTTTATCTATCCGATAACTGGTCAGATCCACTACAGTTTAACTTTAGTAAAATCTATTAATGTATAGAATAAAAGTGAATTAATGTACCTGAGTTGTTTGATTCTATTACAGACTCATATCGTTGTTGTCGTGGTTGTAATTGTAAATTATATCTAAGTATTAATACTTTCATAAATTGTGGAGGACTTAGTAATTTATAAGTCGTCTATCAATTTTTTTTAATTGTGTACTGTAAAGTGTTAAAACAATAAAAATTTGGTTAAAAAATTGTCTTTAATTTTTACCAATTATTATTATTCGCATGGAATAATTAATATTGTTTCGACACGTGGCCCTTGACTTAGTGTTGATTATTTTTTCTGTTGTGGTTGGTTAATTTTGCAATCAATAAAAATAAAAATAAACCAGTAAAGTGCGGGTCAGACTCGCGCACTAGGAGTTCCCTACCATCACGTAATGCTTTACCAGGTTACTTAAAGATTTATATATGTCATAAGATTTCTTTTAATTTAATAAACTCACTGCAATTTTTTTGTAATTAAACTATAAATTTATGGTTTTTGGATTTTTCTCTGTACTTGTGCTTCAAGGTCTTCTTGCCAAATTTCATATCTCTTGATTGGTTTTTTTTCGTTCAGAGGAACGGAACCCTAAAAAGTACTGTATAATTACAGAGGTATTACTTCAAGTACACGTCTTCTTCGTTACAACACGCGCGCCATCTACTGTAAGTTAATTGTACTATGACTAGCCTCTGCTCGCAGCGCATTTTACGTTCCTTGGCCCTGTCGCTCGCAGATTCGCAAACAACCTTGAACGCCAACCCCTAGACAATAGATATTAAATGAAACAGTGGTCAAAGTCCGTAAATTGTCTATTATAATATTTACTGTGCGTCCATATTTTCTTGTCCTTTTCTTGATTGGTTATATGACTATGTCTCTTTTGTCATTTAGGTGTCATATTATAATGAGGTAGTAGTAGAGTTGTTGTTACGAGCAATTAAAAAAAATAGCCTTTATTTCTACTTAAAACCTATTTATAAAAATTTGCGAGTTTTTAAAGCTAAATATCTTAAGTAAATAAAAATATATGTACAGTAGTATATGACACACGGATGTCTGGTCCTAAGGTAGACAACTTAATGCCTGTGTTATAGGTAACAGACGCCTGTTATACACAAATATTTTATTTGTAGAAATTTATTAATACATATATATAGATAATACACCCAGACTCGAGGCGGGAATCGAACCCACGACGGAGCGGAGTGCAGGGTCATTGCCCACTGTGCCAATGGGCCAGTCAAATTACTTTTAGCAATTTTCATATTTAACAACATCTGTAAATTCACGCGATATCGCGGTTTACAGCTAGTTTATAATATTATTATTATTATTATATAATAAGGGGCAAACGAGCAACCGGTTTTCACCCAAGTGACTACCGACGCCCATGGACAACTGCAACACCAGTTCAGAATAATTTTCCTAATGAGTTTTTAGCATGTTCTATCAACGTGAAAAATTTCAAGTCTCTACGTCTAATAGTTACGAAATGCTAGGGGGGGGGGGGGCACCTTACGGACAGACAGACGGACGGACTGTTTGAAATTATAAGGGTTCCTACGGAACCCTAAAAAGGCCTATTAATGTTTGTTATTAATTTTGTACCACTTACTCTGACAGAAGTTTCTAGCTGCTCTATCTTCATGTTCAACTTCTTTTGTATTTCTTCCGCGTTCTTTACTTCGCTATTCGTATCTTCTTGAATCTTCTGCAGGGCTGCCTGCAGTCGTTGCTTCTCTTCTACGCTGCTCTTCAGTTCGAACTTTACCTGTATATTGGCCTCATCCTTGGCTTTCAGCTCCTTGTTTAGTTCTTCTATTACCGTAGTTTGCTTCTTATACGTGTCTTCAGTTACTTTCCTGATAATAAATACTATACACAATTCAAATATTATATGAAAAATTAAAATAGTCTATTCTTCAATAACATGAACAGTTTACAGTAATACCAGAGCCAGACATAGCTTCATTTGAATGATCATTTCAATGATCATGCAGTGTGGCCGGGGACATTGTGTAACTGCACAAAGTTTTGTAGTGCGTTGTGTAGTGTAGCTTTGTGTGTTACATGTTCCAATGAATGAGACGAATTTCTTAGCATTCCATGGATTCACCGTGTGGGTGGCGGGTTATATTAACTATTGACAAATACATAGTTTTGTAGAACTTTGTAGTCTTCAAGGACAAAAATGTACAAATACTTTTGAGCAATGTCTGGCTCAAGGCTCCAGCGTTATACTAAGCATGTATTATGCAAAGAGGTTTGTGACCGAATTTCGATCAGCCGGCGATCTCTTCTATGTACAAATACTTATAAATCACATTATTTAGTTCTTTCGAAGTTCAGGTTAGCGCTGAAAAAATGTTTATTCATTACAAAAAACAAAGTATATAACAATATCTAGCTGTCACGCGTGACATGCGCGGGGGCATATTTAAATCATGACATGTTATTAGCCATAATTGGGGGGTGAAATGTTAATGTATGTCAATCAATGCATGCGGTTTATGGAAATGTCGCCAATTATTCAAATTAAAATGTGTTTCCAACTGTAAAAAACATAACGCTCTAGAAAGTTGCAAACTTATTATTATATATCTTTTTCTTTTTTTAAACGCAGCAGAGAAAAACACCCACAAGCACTTCCGTTTGCAAACTCTCATAAAACACACACATGCTAATACGTTACAAAAACGTTCAGAATTATTCAAGTATCTTCGCTTAGAAAAGATCAAAAGACCTTTTTATTAACATGAGAAAACTAATTAATTATTGGCTGGATCAGTTTCCGCCAGAATACCAACTTAAACCCAGCTAAGCCCTCGTCATCAATTCAGTCACCAAATCTCTTCCATAAACGCGGCGCGGCAGTTGATGAACCACTCCGTATGTACGCAGCCTAACGCTTGTAAGTAATTCGCTACGTTTCACGCCATGTCGTATACTCGCTGGTCAATACTATCGATTTTCCGTCATTCACTCATGTGGATGTAGGCTACCTACATATTAATTGTGCCAGTAAGGGTACCGGCTTCACTATTAACAGGAGAATTAAAAGTAAGGTAAAGTTTTTTATGTCATTGAAGGAATCAGGCGTTACTTTCCGGATATCAAGGACAAGCATAAATACTTAAAATTACTTCGTATAAAACCGCAACTAAAAAGGAAGGAAATGAAATGGAAATCCCCTGAGGTACTTGGTTTGAAGCTTATCATTAAAATAGACCAAATAGCCTCCAAAACTAAATGGTAGAAATGTTGGACTTGAATGAAATCCGTAAGGTACCCAATTCAATCTCTCTCTCCGCTGGGCTATTCTCGCAACCGCTCATAACACAAGCTTTAGGCTCAAAAACTCAAAAATATATAAGTTGTACATTTTTGAGCCTAAAGCTTGCATTACGAGTCTTGACTGGCCCTTTGGCGCAGTGGGCAGTGACCCTGCCTTCCGCTCCGGGGGTTGTAGGTTCGATTCCCGCCTCGAGTCTGGGTGTATTATTTTTAAGACGATGGTTAAATAAAGCCTTGATTAACCATTTTAACAAATAATAAACGCAAACGATACAGTATTATTTCATGTTAGTGAAATTCCCATTGCTCTTTCTAAACTTCGTTGGGTGACTTTGAATTTATGCAAATAGCAGAGTTAGGGGTCATGTTGAACACAGTGTAGGAAAAAATCGTACAATGCTACAAATAATATATCCGAATCACTGGGTCACAGTAATTCATTTTTATCATCGTCATATGATCTTAATTGTGTTTTTTACACACAAACGTGAAGGCTATTTTTTGTATGGTGACACGAATGGGATTAAATCATCGTCTATTTTGCTAAATTAAGGAATGAGTCAGTCAATGTCAAATATTTTTGGAGATTTCAAGCATTTTTAAGAATCTGTTTTGAACATTGGAATTATGGACCGTTTCATTTTAATCATATAATAACCTATTAGTTATGTATAATCGAGCGTGGAAATTGGGAGAGGCCTGCGGAAAGCAGGGATCAGTGGAGACACTTAATTGATCAAGGTGTCAAGGTGCATGATAGAGCATGGTTCGACAGGCTTGACGACAAAAGGGCTAAACAGCAGAACAGCCACAACCATCCATCTGGTTCTCTTTTTATTTTTTTTTTGAATTTTGTTTTGATTTTTTTTTTAAGAATATTAGGAATACTTTTTAAGTATGTCTAATATTCCCTTTTGCCCTCCTACTAAGCTTAAATTAAAAGGATTAGGAATGCGTGCGACAATACCCCAACGGCGGAAGGGTTTGAACCGGTTTCCTTATCAGTGGTCGGCATTTGAGTCGATCGCTAGGTTAAGTAGCTCATATAGCGGCTGTTTAAAGGATGGATGACCAATTCTGCTTTAAATTTAAGAACCAAGCATAAAGTCGCTAAAGTGCATGCTTTTAAGTCTTCTTTCGCTGAAAACCAGTATATATCACGGTCTACCTACTACTTCGCAAATAATGCATTATTTTAGAACAAATTTGGTTACCATAAAAAAAATTATAGGGAGCCAACCAAAGCCAACTAAGCCAAATTTCTTTAAGGTTAGCTACCTTAAAAAATATGCTGTCGCGGACTTTTATCTAAAACTTTTAAAGGAGAACATCTCCGTCATACATGATTTTTACGAAACTTAAACCGTTTACGCAGCGCTCGCAGCGGAAGCTCTTAAAAGGGGAAAAACCCGCCGATTTTGAAACATTTTTCATTGGTGCTCCGCTCCTATTAGACTTAGCGTGATGGTATATAGCTTATAACCTTCCTCAATAAATGGGCTATCTAACGCTGAAAGAATTTTTCAAATCGGACCAGTAGTTCCGGAGATTATTATTATTTTTTTTAATGTTACAAGGGGGCAGACGAGCAGACAGCAGGCACTGAAGTTCCTACCGGCGCCCATGGACATCTGCACGACCAGAAAGGCCAGCAGATGCGCTGCCGGCCCTTAATGACGAGTTCAGGCCACCGGGAAGTCTCACAAACCGAACGAAACGCGAAAAGAGCATACTCATTTCTCAAAGGCCGGCAACGCATCTGCGAGCCCTCTGGTGTTGCAGTTGTCCAAGGGCGTCGGTAGTCACTTAGGTGAACGGCCTGCTCGTTTGCCCCTTGTTATATATATAAAAAAAAAAAGGAAACCAAAACTTACAACGTACTTTTTGTTGACCCCTCGTTGAAAGTAGACTATTATAATGCCGGCGCTAGACATACCTCAAAGTGTTTGTACATTTTTGTCCTTGAAGGCTACAAAGTTCTACAAAACTTTGCGCAGCTACACAAAGTTCCTGGCCACACTACATGATCATTCAAATGAAGCTGTCTGGCTCCGGTATAAGCTCTTTTAACGATAAATGTTTTACAAGCTTCCACTGAGTCTGAAAAGTTCAGCTACGAGAAGAATCATCAAGAAACTCGTTAGCCACTCTTTTATAAACAATTCTTTAAAAAAGTGAGTTCAATACATTTCCATGTTAACTATAAAGTATAAGGCTTAAGCGATTCAACTCCAAGCAGTTTTGTCTTCTTCTTCTTCGTTTTCGACTGTATAATACGCCTTACGAATAAACATGCTTAATGTAATATTTCTTCTGGGATATTGTGAAAGAAACGCGAATGCTGGCGCTTATAAACGTTTTTTGGACCCTATAAAGACACAGTTACAACGTCGGAGTATCAATTCCCCCCCCCCCCCCCCCCCCCCCCCCACCCCCCCCCCCAACCATTACCTTGATAAACGGAAACATTTCTAGCTGACTTTAAAGCTGAAAAGTATTATTTTATCAACAATTTATAACGTATTTTTACTGAGTATATATATAAGATATCTATGCTATCTGTGATCAGATTGTAGTGATGTTTTTCTATAACAATTAAAAATACTCTTACAAGCAGATTAGAATAGTAGAACACAATGTAATATTAATATAAAATTAATGTCTGTTTCTTGTTATTTCACACTGTTACGGTTCAACCGATTGCAATAATCGTTTGTCACCTTAAGAATCCTATTTCACCGAGACGCCGTGGCGAAATCGCCAGTTAGGTATCTAAACAATTCATATTAAAATTTAGGACAGGTAACTTTGTGACGGTTTGGCGACTTCGTCAGATTAGAAGCGTAGCCACGATTCCTAGTGGCTACTCATTAGGCGGCCGCAGATATCCATGGCTACGAAGCCGGGACGTCGCCATGGCGTCTCGGTGAGGTAGAAGCGTTATACTTGAAATTGCGCAATGATTTAGATATAGTACAATAAAACAGCAGATGGCGCGCGTGTCGTCCAGTAGAAAGATTATTTCTGTAAGTGTATTTAATACGTTCTTCTTCTTCGTTCTTCTTCTAGCGTTATCCCGGTGTAGTAGTACCAGGGTTCGCTTAGATTGTAGAGGATATGGCTGTGGGGCGAGTTAAGATAACCGATTGCCATCTGACGTCATAGGATGACGTCAGATGGCAATCGGTCATCTTAACTCGCCCCACAGCCACATCCTCTGCAATCTAAGCGGACCCTGGTGCTTAACCGGGATAACGCTAGGAAGTTGTAAGGCATCCCGCAATGGCTCAAATTTTTATAATAGATAACACAGTAGTTAACACATTTTTCCGCTTTTGAATCGCAACACAACAATCGAACACACTTCCGAGTCCGCCTCAAAGCTTTACTTTCTAATTAAGACAATGCGGCACGCAGCCAAGCAGAGCCGGGCGATATAAACTAGTCTAATAAAAATGGCCACATAATTTGAAATCTTGTACGACCGCTAGTCGCAGCGTGCTGTGACCGTTCCGCCTTCTGCCCATCTGAATAATTCATCAGTGAACGTAATTAGATGTCTCGGGTGTAAAAAGACCTGACGCCTTCCTGTGGGATACCACTAGTTACCACGTACGCGTAGAATTGAACGCCACTTAAATCGGATTTTTAAATGTTATAGTTTCTTCAACTAAACACGCACGAAATGAGGTTTAAACGCACATAAAATCAATACAAAAACTCATGTAAAATTTTATTCTCGTAATAGACGATTTAAGTTACTTTGTCCAAGTAAAGTTAAATTTGCGAGAGTTCTTGGAGCTCTAACTCATCAAAATACTATGGCGACGTCGCCAGCTATATATTCAAATAATTCATATTAAAATTAAGGACAGGTATCTCACATAGCCGACTGTGTTAATTAGGGTTACATCTAGCTAGATTTATCAAAATTAAGCAAAATTATAATAGTATTAAATTATATAATTACTAGCTGTTTTCGTAACTACTTTCGTTACGATAGCCCTTAAAACTCTTAATATCTTTTCTTAGCGGAAGTTTACATGCAAAATTTTATCAATATACGTCCCGTGGTTTACGAGTGATACATGCTAGGTGACCTTTCAGTTTTTTCTTTATATTACAAGGGGCAAACGAACAGGCAGCAGGCAGCTAAGTGCCTACCGACGACCGTGAACATCTGCAAGACTAGGAGGCAAGTAGATGAGTTGCCGGCCTTTAATGACGAGTTTAGGCCAACGAGAAGTCTCACAAAACGCGACAACAATAACATCACTTGACATGTCAGCATCGCCGCCACTTCACGCTGATCTTATGTGAGAAAGATGTACTGGTTCCCGGATACGCCGGCCCAATTCATCTAAAAAAGTGGCGCTAACGCTATTTAAAATATTATTAATATAAGTTTTATAAATAAATAATAAGTAAATAAATTATTTATTTTTTACTTTAAGTTTTGAGTAGTAAAGATTCTATTGAGTATCAAATATTTACGTGGCAGAAGGTCGAGCTCTTTCATAACAACATTTTTTTTTTGTTTTATGTATTATATAGATTAACACATTTAAAGGCTTTATTATTACACTGTTTATTGTAATAAAAGTAGAATACATCTAAAACAGTAATATAATAGTGCAAAGGCGGCCAGCCTTATTGCTAAAAGCAATCTCTGACAGGCAACCCTGTCCGTATTGTTATTTTTCGCATTATTTCTGGGAAAGTTTGTGAAAAAAAAAGGAAAGGAGGAAAGGAAAGCTCAAAATAATATTAAAAAAAAAAAAGCAAAAGATGCAGAGTTGGTCGCATCTTCGGAATACTTCCAATAGATGGCATCCCTTCGTCTAACAGTGAAACGCGCAAGTCAACGACTGCTGGGTCCGCTAGTTTATTAATTTATATAAAAATAAATCGCTATTTCACTTCACGGCACGGCATCACGCGTAAGAAAATTGCGCGGAAATTTAGATAATTTAGGGATTTTAAACAATAGTTTAAAACAGAAATATCTAATATAACTTTAGGGCATTTGACATGACATTGATTTGAACCGGGGACAGGGACAGGGACGGTTATAATAGAATGTAGCAAATAGTGAGTAACCCAAACTTAGGGCAGGACAGCAGACGCTGTCCTGTCATAAGGTTTACCCTCATTTTTAACTCACCGTTTCGAAGATAGACATATTACTCTTGTAATTGATAGAATCAGGCGTTACTTTGCGGAAATCCATGACGTGCATGAGAAGCTAGACTACTTTGCTTTAATCCGCGAATGAATACGAGGGAAAATCGGTGTAATGCTACAACCCGAAAGCTACACCACCGAATGACCCATTCTAAAATTAGTTTATATTTGATATCCGACCTCCTCCGTGTTTCGGAAGGCACGTAAAACAGTGGAATCCCAATCTCACGACTAATTTCACTCAGTGACATAAATGCGGACCCATTGCTTTCCGTGTCTTCCAAAACACGGAGTGGGACAGATATTTGATAATCTGTGTTACTATTGATCACCCATCTAACACTCGGCCGCGGATAGAGCTACTTAACCTAAAGATCGACTCAAGTGTCGACCATTGAATATTATAGAATTATGGAAGCCAAATAGCTTCTAATATATTAAGAAAAGTAACAAAAGCTCCCTCTAAATTACAAAGCATAGATTTAAACGAACTTTATTTGATCGTTAATAGATTAATTACTTAAGTTGACTAAACCAGTTACGACACTGCTTTTTTATGTAACAATGCCGTCAAAAATCAAGCTAGAAACTTGCTAGAAATAAGGATAAAGGTACCAACTTAATTTTTAAAATCCTGCCAATATTATAAACGCGGAAGTTTGTACACAATGGATGTGTGTGTGGATGTATGTTTGACGCTCTTTTACGGAAAAACTAGTGAATCGATTTTAATAAAATTTGACAGTAATATAGTTTATCCATTTATTATATAAGATGGATGGATCTTATTAAGACCGAGCTGAAGAAGCCAGTCACAGAATGCTCACGTCAAACTGCCAATAGGAGCAGATGGAAGTTCCTCTAAAACACAAATATATTTTATAGACAGGAAAATTTTAGACATGTTAGTTTGAAGGTTGCCATGGTTATTATTATTATTTATACACATATTATTAGTAGCATATACAGTCTATGTAAATGTTTATCATATTGCACTATCATATTATTGTTTTATCTTTGTTTTTACCTAAATGTGTGTGCAATAAAGTGCTTATCTATCTATCTCTTTGTTCCATAGAATATACTCTTTTACCATAGTGGGTTCCGAACAGTTCACAATCTTATCCTCTGCATAGGTGCCAATAAAGCGTCCACATTGAGTTGCGTTTGCCAAAAGTTCTACATTGATAGTGGCCGGTATTTGCCTTCCCGGGACAATAAATATCGGACTACTTTGCTGCCAAACTTTCCCTGCACTGTTTTATGGATATGACTTCTACCCCGGGACCCAAGCATGCATGATAAAGTGGCCCAATTTGGGGCTGTTCATAAAACTTTTTAATAAATCAGTTTTGGCTCTTGGTGGTTTTATAGTACTTATTTTGTTTGTAGTTAGTAGTTTTACCGTAAGGGGTGGATCTTCCTTTGTCCATCCTATAGCTGGTCAGATCCACTACGGCTACGCGACCCCGGAGTACCCTACCTGCTATGGTCATTCCCCCTGCATCATCCGTGACAGTAGTATCCGCATCCTTTCTCTCCTCCCCATCTTTATATCCTTTTACTCCACACCTTTCTTTACTCTTCGTAAGGTTGTAGAAATCGTGGGGGTTCCGAGGATGACGTCAGATGGCAATCGGTTATCTCAACTCGCCCCACAGGCACAGCCTCTACAATCTAAGCGAACTCTGGTGTTTAACTGGGATAACGCTAGGAAGAAGAGAAATTAGAAGCTTGTAAGCGTAAAAATCTATAGGTAAGTTTTTTCCCCGTCACACTTTATTGCCTAGTTATGGGTTAGTTCTTCGTGAATCAATGGTGTATCAAACGGTTCCGTCCCAAAACTCATCCACACGAACAGCATCCATTCAGCCAGTTAATAATAATTGACTATGCTGGAAGGATGACATTTCTTTACTTTGTCGTTGGAATCACAGGATTATAATTGAATTTACAATAACATTGTTTCAGATATTAAAAATAATGCACTTTTTAAGTGTTTGGTCATTTTTTTTTTGTTTTTGTTAAAGAAAACGGGAAAGTAAAGTTTTCATTTGAGATTTTCAAACGTATTAAAAAAAAACTAAGTGGTACTGTAGCTGGTACCTATATCTACTTATCTATATAAGTGCCTTAAAAAATCTAATACTATAATTATATGGTGAATTTAGGAAAAGAGAAAGAACGATGGTTCTTTATAAATTAATATACAGTTCTCTCTCTGTCTGTTCTTTAGAAATATGGAATCGTGACCATACATTAAGTTCCCCGTACCTCGTTACCAAAATCAACTTCATCATAGATCAAAGGTATGCGTCTATCTTTTCAACCGATTTCTTAAAACGAGGAGGCTCTCAATTAGACTGTATTTTTTTCGTAATGTCTGTTATTTCAGAACTTTAGACTGGGTGAACCAATTTTGATGTATCTTTTTTTATTTGAAAGCTGGTGCTTCTCGCGTGGTCCCACTTCAATGTTGTTCAGTTTTTACATTTTCAAGCCGGTTTCTGTTTTTAAAGAAAGAAAGATTATAATGCCAGAGCCAGACATAGCTTCATTTGAATGATCATTTCAAGACTTTGTATAGCTGCCCAAGGTTTTGTAGTACTTTGTAGAATTCAAGGACAAAAATGTACAAACAATCGAGCTATGTCTGGCTCCGGCATAATAACACAGAGTTGTGTCTACCTTAAATAAATATATAGTTTTCTTGTAGTGATAACGAGCTATATTAAACCCCTAAAGTTATCCCTAGTAATCAAATTGGTTAATTTAGGTCATTATATAAAAACTAGTTATCCGTTCTTTGTCATTATATTTAAAGTATACAAAACGAGTAGTAAGGTAGTTTTAAAATCAATTATGTTCAGACAAGAGTTATTTCTATTAGCAAGGCACAATTATTCCAAACTAACGAGACCTTACAACTGAGTAATTTGTAAGTTGAATATTACTTAATGAGACAACCGCATTGTTGCGCAAGAGAACTTCCGACCGGTTGAGTAATGTTTGTCATAAGATAACCCACCGACTTCAAAAAAAAAGAGGAGGTTATCAATTCAATTCAATTTTTTTTGGTTGTTGATTCTTCATTTGAAAGCTAGTGCTCCCCAAATGGTCCCATATTAATTTAGTCCAGGCCTGACAAAGGTTTCGATTAGAATACAAAGAAATTCTAAATTTTGATTAAGTATGTGCGTGACAAATTGTCGAATATCTCAATATCAAGATAACCGATTTCAATAATTCTTTTTTTGATTCTATTAAAAAAAGAATTACCCTAGAATTACCATTAAACGGCAGGGCGTGGTGAAAATCTGACGGGGTAGCAGAAACACTACATAGAATAGTTCATTGTAAATAAAAATTATTATCCCAAATCGCTCGGTGGTGGAAATTCAGTTAGTCGTTAGAGTGTTTTGAGTATCACTTGCGTAAGTACCCATAACGTTATAATACTGTTCTATTTGACGATTATTAAATAAAACCGGGCAAGTGCGATGCAGACTCGCGCACTGAGGGTTCCGTACTGTCACATAATACTTTTATAAGGTATTTTACGAGTATTAGTACTTCTCATGGGATTTCTTTGAATGTGACAGTCTTCATAATTTTTTTGTGATGCTACTACAAATTTACGGATTTAGTATTTTTCCTTTACACGGTTAAAAAAAACGGTTATAAAACCAGCTTATACGCGGTAGAGGTAGGAGCAAGGGTATACCAGCAAAATCCCTATACAACCTAATCGATTACCGACCCGTCACCTCGTTCGTATACATATCGTAACGTGGAATTTACATCTAATTACTTTTGCAAGAATTCAAATAAATTTGCCCAAATACATGTATCGAAGAGTGAAAAACGTTTTTAATGGGTTAATGTGAGACTAGCAACAAGTGAGGATGTCTGTCGTTTGATTCAATGGTTTAGTTCAATTTTTAATAAATATTGTAATAAAAAAAACAATCTATTTTCAGCGACTTTATCCGTATAGAATTAAAGTTGCAAAAACCATCAGACCTCCTAAATGGGGCCCTATCGAAAAATCCGTTCTTAGCGGATGTCCCTGCAAAATTTTATCTTTGTACGTATCGCGGTTTTTGAGATTTCGTAATAGGTGAACTTTCGCTTTTATATATACATATATACATTATAAAATACTTAAACCTATTCTTTACACCTTGGTTACGGAGTTTATACGTAACAAACAGAAAAATGACAAAAATTGTTATGTTACTTTTTTTTATGTTACAAAGAACAAACAAGCAGGCAGGCAGCTAATTGCCCACCGACGCCCATGGACATATGCACGACCAGCAGGCTAGCAGACGCGTTGCCGGCCTTTAATGACGAGAGGCCACCGGGAAGTCTCACAAACCGAACGAAACGCGACAACAATACCATCATCTGACGCATCGCCGCCACTTCACGCCGATGTTTTATGCCGGAGACAGACATAGCTTTAAATAGACACGAAGTGTATTATGTGTATTATTTAAGAACGTTTCATATTTATTTTGTTGCCCTGTTGACTTAGTTGAGTGCAGCGGTGCAGTGGCGTTGACCCTCGCTTTGTTTAACACACGGTTTTCTACATAGACTACCTACTCGAGCGTTGCCGGTCCGTTGTATCCCAACAATAATATCCCTCTGTTATTTCCAATGTACGTAACTGTGTTCTTTTCTATTGGTTCTAGATGTCCACAAAAAGCATTGAAATTTAAAGGAGTAGTAAATAAAAATTAAAGCAGGTTTAGTTAGAGCTCTTGTCCTTTTTTGCTATGCACCCCAGTCGACACTGAACTCGATACTCAAGTACAGTCTCCACTGGAAGCGTGGGACTGTAAAAACGTTAATTAATCACCTAGTTAGCTAATATCGTTTTTCTTACATTTTATTATCAACGATGGTATGTTGTTCAGTTATACATAGGTCATAATTTTGTAAAGAATATAAGCTTTGTATAAGTTATCAGTTAATTTATCGTTCCGGGTTAAGAAGGGGCTTCAATAAAATATAATACATTACTGCCTTGGCTGCATTTTATTTGACGGCTGCTTTTTCTGATCACCGTAGGAGTAGATACATTATCGATAGGTAATGAAGTCACTGCAATACGATATTTGAGAAAAGTTGCACCAATGGACTCATTTCCGACTTTCGACTATTAAAGAAAGCCATCAGATCAAATAAACCATCAGCAATATCAGAAATACTCAAACAATAACATTACGAGTATAACAATCCGGCATAAAGATGAAAGAAAATTACAATACGAAACTAGCCTTTGTGCCGCACAGAGAACTTGTAATTTGTCGTACTTAAACCAGTAACAAAGAGCAGTGAGCGGGAAATAGTAAAAAGGCAGATTTATAAGTCGCTGTTGCAGCCTGCAGCTCCTAGCCTTGGCAGCGTGCACTGCCAGTCACCGCATTGTTCGTCTCCGCGTCAGAATATGGCTTACACCTTGACACGTATTCGATAAGTAGATATTATTATGATTTTAGTTTGTTCCATGATGCTGGCTGTTTTATACGTTATTGTTTTATTTTAAAAGAATCATTTCAAGAAATTCCACTGAAGTTGCTAATATTTAATGTTATATATAAATGATCAACTTTGGGTAGTTGCGTCATCTTTTGTTCATCATTTAAGACATCATGGCAAAGTCAATACCTATGGCTCGAGATCGTTAGGTCATAAGCAATAACATGTCCTGAAGGATGAAACTTTATGTTTCGAGTAGAGTGAGAGCTATAGAGTTCATTACAATTTGTCTTAAGCTAGGTTTAGATGAATCCAGCACTGGCTTTCTATTGGCCTCGTATAAACGGTTTTTCAAGAAGACAAGCCAGCACTGTGTTTTTGGTATTCGCAATATTGACGATCGACATAAAGGTATTGTATATATGGATCGCCTGTGGTCGACTAGATTTTGTATGGATTCCTTGCAGGTTTAAGAGATCCGAATCAGCGAAAATTATACTAAATAAAGGGTCAATTGTGGGCGGTTGTCGCTAACAAATCTCTTAATGTCGATCGTGATTTTGTCTTTCTTATAATACGTCTATATTGGTAATTATATTATTACAGTGTTTATGATGCACCCATAGACATATTATAAATAAATTTAATAACAAAAAAGCCATATTCCTGAAGTATTTTACACTGATAATAACAATTAAATAAATTGATGGAAATCCGCTTACGACGGTCGAAACTGCCGGCAAAGACTAGTGGTTAGTAACGAAAAAAATAGGTGTAGCGGCTTTCGCATACACATACTAATATCAGTAAATAATACATACATTTAGCACGGTTCATTTACTATAATTAGCAGGCTAACGCGCCACCCAGCTAGTTCTAAAACATTTGTACATTAAGTTTGTACACTTTACCGTAGGAAAATTATATTATTTTATGAAATCAGCCTTCGGTGTTTTTCTTTTATGCGCTGATTTATTTAAAGTAATTATGTTTTCTCTTCTTATTATGGGTTCAAGATGTAAAGATATTTTTCCTATTAAATATTACGTAACTTTGACAAGAAAATATTATTTATAGGAGGAGTTCTACTGCAGAAAAATAGAGTTAATTATCACATAAACATTTGGTTTAAATAAAAGTCACCAAAAGAGTGTTAAGACTAAGTTATATAGAAGGGTTCTGTATCTGATATGCGATAAAGTTATTTGTAAAATAACTTCAAAAGTTTTTGTCCGATTTCCCTCAAAATAATTTTCACACGACAATGGTACCTATAATAATAAAAAATGTGTAAAAAAACCTCACCTTACTTTAAAAGAGCTATCCAATGATACCCTACAATCTATACGATGGGGTTGAATGAAAAAACAATTCTCCACTTCACATGTATGGAAGCTGCCCCCAAAATGTACAATTATAATTATTTTAAGATGCCAAAAAGAAAATCTGTACGCAGTACATAACTGTATAAAGTTTCTTGCATGTATTTTCACAATTGTAGATGTTAGTTTGTACAGACGGACGGACGACGAAAACGAAACTGTAAGGGTTGACCGTAGGTCTACGGAACCCCTAAAAGTATATTATTACTTGGTTGGCCACCATGCAACATTTTATATTTGTATGTTGAAATATATTGCAAAAAACATCTACTCGATCGCCAGATGTCGCTTCTGTATAAGTCCATAATTCTGCGACCCTGCAATTTTATTATTCGCCTACGTTGATTTACAGTGCCCCTTACACAGGGTTGCCTACTGTAAGTATGTGAAAATTGTTTTATGTGAACTAGACATCACGGGCTGGCTAGAAATCCTTAAATTTGGGTGCCATATGTTTATTTAAAGCTGTCTACAAGTTATGTAATCCTAGTTCAACGACATATAACAATATAATCACATTAAATGTCCTATTACGATATAAAATATGCATTGTGTACATATGTATACAATTATTAAAATTCACACAGCTCTAGCAGCAGCAGCTCTATATAAACTAAAATTTTGCCAAAGAAGTTAAGGTTTTTAAAAGCAATGCTAATTCTCGAAAATTCCGAAAAAGAAAAAAAAACAAATTTGAAAGACAAATATCACACGTGCCATGGCATGTTGAAAAATTAAGATGTCTTTTATTTAGTAGAATGGACAACCCTGTGTTTGCGACCCTTCAACGAAACGTCCTTTTGTTTCAAACGGCTAAGTTTTTCTAAAGAGCTTTGTCTTAGCATTTCCTTGAAATTTAGTTGTATTCTTAGCTTTTAATGCTCCAAATCCATTGTCTGATGTTATTTAGGTCTATTATGTTGTTTATGATAATGGGGAGCTATTTAAAAATTTATTTTTACAGTTATTTATCACCGTATCGTTGCTAGCATACCTAGCATACATACGTTACGACAATTTAACGCTGGATATAATGATCACTTTGATTATTCGAATAACTATTACTGATCCACTGCCGGTAGCACTTAATTCTTAATTTGAGTATGCTGGTTTCATACAATATATGACTTTACTGTAAGGTCTGTATCAAGTTTTATTTTATTAACCTATTAGGAAATCTGGATATGATGTATAAAGGATAAATATAACGGTTTCATCATCATCACCTTCCACCGCCTTTTCTTTCCCACCGCTAGGAAAGAAAGGGCGGATCCGAGACTAACGGATAAGTGACTAGAAATGCCGAAAGGCAACAGTTACAAATACCATTGTCTGCCTACTTAGTCAATAAGAAAGAAAACATTATAAGGAACAGTATTATGTTAGCGAGCTAACTGAATAAGTAAATACATACAAGTTGAAAGCGGGTATTTGTGTCCACGGCCGTCGCGGCGTAGGTCGGCGAATGCAAGGCCTACTGTTGCAATAATGCAGTTGCACTAAACCTATTTCTATTAGAATGTTCGCGTACCCACTTCCAAGGCCCTCGCCGGCTCTGTGTACATTATATCCCCTAAATTATCACTTCCAAGTCGTAACTTTGTTACGGTCACGTGGAGATATTTAGGTTAAAGGCCTGTCTGTATATTATATTCACAACCGCTTTAACTCTGTTTTACAACGAAACAGTCGTGTTTCAACACAGCACAGAATTTAATACCTATTTCGGTGGTGTTACGTACGTATAGAGACTTTATTGTGTGCATTTTGTGTGGGCATAAGTTTATAGAATCAAATGTTTTTTGATAATATCATAAAAAGTTATAAATATCCATCATTAGTAAAAAAATATGCCATTGCCGAGTAAAGTCGCTTTAGAATATCGGCGCTGCTGGTTTCTTGTAGATATCGTTTAAGGCGGTTCATACACTTTTGTAATGGAATGTATTGTTTCTCGACAATTATAATGCACTAAAGTCAGGCTCTGGAGTTTTGTAACAAGCTTTTAAGCAAATAATTTTTTAATTTTAGTTAATTTTTTAAGATTTATATTTACCCAATTAGGCTACAAGCATTGCGCTACCTCTAATTATATACGCACATCATACTTTTTAAGGCATACGTTTGGTCATATATGGAATATGCATTAATCGTATGAAACCTATGTTGCGCTAAGACGCTAAGTACTTTCACGCTTTTGAATAGTCAAAATAAAACATTAACATCAAAGTTTGATTACAACACATCTTCTTTACTACCTCTGGAGGCTAGGAGAGAAAAAGACCACTTGTTTCTTTACAGGATCATAATTTCTACGTAGATTTGCATTATAGACTATGAGCGGCTGAACAACAAGACTTACGGTATTTTGAAAAAGCTAAAAGTTTGTCAAAGCATGCCCTTAACACAGGTAAGAACAATGGCCCATTATGAAGTATGAGTAATAGTGGCTTTGGCAGTTATACGGCACTAAAGGCGAGAAAAATGTTAATTCACATTTTTCTAAGTCTTTCAGATTTTACAAAATAACGTAAGGCTGAGAAACTAGATGATATGTGTATATTATATCGTGGCCTTATCGTAGAATTGACGACACCATAAAAGGCTCGAAAATTTCATGAAATTATGGCTGTCTATTGGACACATGCTGTGCCTTGGCCAGATTAATGATAGGAAATCGTTTATTGAGATATTAAACTAAAATCGCAGCTACTTCATGGAATGATCAACATTTTTTGGCTTAAGGTAGTCTTAATTAGTCTAAGTTTCTTTCTTTTTTATAAAATAAGCTGTGGATTTTTGTTTAATAGATAAAATTAAATAAAAAAATAAAATATAGAACATTGCGCTGATTTTCAGCTGTGGCCAATAGTACCGTCAAAGTGACGGTTGAAAAAGATCACTTTTTAACATTAAATTAAAAATAATTATGTTTCACACAACTAATATCGTAAGTCATGTTTTATGAGTTTACTACATGAGTATCGTAAGTAAGACAACGTCTGCCGGGTCTGCTACTAAATAATACTAATCACAACTGAAATTACGCTAAGTACGAGATTACTTTTTCAGCCTAGCCAAAAGATAATAATAAATGTACATGCAATATACACGCTGGAGATCCATACAAAGGAAAATTACCGGTTAAATTTATCGCACGTGACATAATACTGCATGGTGTTTTTGTAAGTGAATATCATGGCACGGTACGACTATCGTGTACAGTACTGTATGCGTCGCTGTGAACGAACTAGCTGCGAGGTCTAACGAGATCGAGCCAGGGCACATTACGTTACATGCAGCGGAATTTGTAGTTATTTACTATATACTACAGATAGTCGGATGATCTAAATTCAGTCAGAAGGATTTAAAATAAAAAAAAAAAAGATCATTTATTGCTACCATAATTGTTACAATAACCAGAGCAAATATGGAAAGAAATAAAAGTTAACATAGGTCTAGACATCTGTTTATATTGAATTCACTCAAATCTATTATTTTTAAAATCAGTATATCAAGCTGCAATAATGCACATATCAAATTTTAAATCCTTAATAGCTCCATGTTATAGGTACAAACCGAAGTTTGTTTTAAAGTTGGGCTCAAACCTGACCCCATTAGGTTTATGTCCTGAAAAAGATAATCTGTTGCCTGAATGAAATTAATTAAAAATAGATAAATGTTTCATGCACTATAACATGTGGTATACAATTTACTCATAAATTTTCATGCAAATTATAATTTTTTAATTGATAATTTAACTATGCTAATAAAACAATGTAACTCGCAACTTTTACCACATGAATTCAGCGATTTTATTGAATTTGAGGCTGTTAATTAGTATAAAAGCTATCTTATCACTAAGTTGGACCAAATTACAAATAAATACCAACTTTAATGAATTTTGGTTGACTTGGTAAGTAGCTCATTGGAAACATACACAGTGACACTGGATTTTTATATATTAAGAATCAATGTATATGATATTTGTACTTAATCTATACATATTACCATTTTGTAAAATTCTGTCTTTAATTAGTGTAACTTGATGCATATGTCTCTTCTAAATTATTAGCATAATAGTCAAAAGAAAAATAAAAAAAAAGTCAGTTGTCTTTGTGTTAATAATTACTCTGATGTATTTTTTTTTACAGAGTGGGAGTGAGGCAATGAAAATTATTTTCCTGTCTATTAATCATGTTTTTGAACTTTGGTACACAGCCATGACGTGCCGTTAATAAGGTTAAATTCACTTCCCGGTGGCCTAAACTCGTCATTAAGGGCCGGCAGCGCATCTCCTGGCCTTCTGGTCGTGCAGATGTCTATGGGCGCCGGTAGGCACTTCGGTGCCTGCTGCCTGCTCGTTTGCCCCCACGTAACATAAAAAAAAAGTAGAGTGTTCTTATTAGAATTACCCTCCGTTTTAATTTCTCCGAAAGAAAAAGCCTCAGTATGGAGTACGCGGTTTCAAATCCAGGCGGGGTGTGCACTAAGTGGCAGCTTTTCAAACGCATCGGCAAACCTTTCTCAACAAATGTAAGCACTTTCTTGGCCAGTGTCGGTGTCCATTGACTAAAAATTCGTATTCCAAAATTCTTGAGGTCGATTAAACCATCCTTAAAAGAAATTAAAAACACACGATTATAATCTCTGTCTATACTTCTATACTAATATATAAAGCTAAAGAGTTTGTTTCTTTGTTTGTTTGAACGCGCCAATCTCAGGAACTACTAGTCCAATTTGCAAAATTATTTCAGTGTTAGATAGCCCATTTATCGAGGAAGGCTATAGGCTAAAATTGAATCTATTTTTTTTATGTCATTACTAAAATACGTATTTATACAAATTGTGCATTCTTATATATTACATGTACTCTCGTATCTTAAATTTTTAACCCCGGACGCGCCGGCCCAATTCGGCTACAAGCATGGCGCTACCTCTAATTACGATTAATATCACAAAGTGACATTACCTAATACGTCCTGGTACATGGGGTGTAAAATATTTCAACATCGTTAAATTTCAAATTAATAGCGGTCACGGGTCAGGTCAATAATTAGTCACAAAAATATTGTTAAAAAATACTTTTTTCATTATGGCTATGAAAAATATTTAAAAATCGTTTCCTTTTTAACAACTAACACACTTGATTGGTCATATCGTTTATTCAGCTGAATTCAATATAGATATTTTTTTCCTTTGATATATTGAAATAAACTAATACACTACGGGTTTGGTAGTTACAAGTTACAGTCATGGATCGTGTAACATTTCAAATTAACGGAAAAAAATATTCAGGTAAGGATTCTAAAGAAACAAAATTCACTATACATATGAAAGGTTAATGACTTAGACAAAGGACAACTCCCTTTTTTATTAATTTTTGAAGAGATTAATTTTGGAAATTTCGGCAGCGTTTTTGATTTATAAATTTTGGAATTTTGGTTCCATGACAAAAAGTTACGAAAAAAATTTGTAAAAAAATCAATTATCTATAAAAAAAAATCTTTATTCGACTGGCCAGTTGGCTCAGTGAGCGGTGACCCCGCCTTCTGCTCCGGGGGTCGTGGGTTCGATTCCCACCTCGAGTCTGGGTGTATTATCCATATGTATGTACCCACTATTTCAATATCATTACCGGCATAACAACAACCAATACAAAATCATTATACTGTTATCAATGTTGGTAGCACTGCAAACACGATATGTCACTAATGCCGCCATTGCGACCGACCAATAACATGCGTCTTACGTCATGATTGTCATGGTAGCAATACTGATAGACAGTTAACACAGATTACAAAGAGCCTATTATTGTTTATAATACAGGAGCCAGACATAGCTAAAAGTGTTTTTAAATTTTTGACCTTGTAGTGTAGAAAGTTCTTCAAAACTTTGTGAAGTTACACAATGTCCCCAGCCACAATAAATGATCCTTCAAAGAAGCTATGTCTGGCTCCGGCATAAGTCAATAAAGCGACTTTTATAATTTTATATTATAATTATAACTGACAGTAGTTTATTTCACGTATAAAATTTGTGTCGTTTATGATTCTATATGGCACTATTCTTAGCCATACAAATCTTATATGATTTATTTTAAAGGCGAAGTCCTTACCGTACTTATCTATATAATAATTAACGGATACTTGATAAAAAGGTCACTTGTATTTACTTATAAATAAACATAGATAAGGTCAAACAAACATTATTATATTACACAAGATTGAGACAAATAACAATAAAAGTGGCCAAGAGCTTGTCAAGAGTTATTTAAAAGGGTTCCGTACCTGATACGCGATAAAGGTATTTGTTAAATAACTTTAAAAGATTGTCGCATAAAATAAAGGGGCAATATAAAATAGTTACGTTTATTTTAAAACAAATAACAATTAAACATGGAACAATATAAATAACTCTGTTTTGACATTAATTTGCAATACCATACATAAAGTTTAATGAAAAAAACTAAACTAAACAGAATGCATTTTTATTAGATTATTCGCAGCATGCCGAGACGGATGGAAACCTTTATAAACACCGGGGGGAGAGGGGGTTAAACTATATTAAATATGTATTAATTTGATTAATTATAAACTCTCGCAAAATCTAAAATTTTCAACTGTTTCTCTGTTATTACGAAATATAAGAAAAATGCATAGTATTTAGTTTAGTTTTTTCCATTAAACTTTAAGTATCGTGTTGAAAATTAATGATAATTTAATTTTTGTTTCATGTTTAATTATTATTTTAAAATAAAACTAACTATTTTATACTCTTTTTTATATGTTCCGCTAATTCTGCCGGTATGTATATGTAGCAATCATCAGGGTGTATTTTAGCTACTCTCCTGTATGTGGCTATGCAAC
The DNA here is from genome assembly GCA_024363005.1 of Charaxes varanes. Taxonomy (NCBI): domain Eukaryota; kingdom Metazoa; phylum Arthropoda; class Insecta; order Lepidoptera; family Nymphalidae; genus Charaxes; species Charaxes varanes. The sequence continues at coordinate 877,834 of JANCMC010010289.1, read as the reverse complement.
CCAAATCTGGATTGAAAGCGACGGCCACAACCAGAGCAGATACATACTCCGAGAGAACGGGTGGTTACGACTGTTCTTCCGCCTGGAACTATTGTCGGCAAGCCTGTTGAATCACGCTTTATCGTTCAGCTTGACTCCTTGGTCAATTAAGTGCCTTCACCGGTGTCTGTTAACTGTGAACTTCTCCCACACTGCTATGGTTCCTTCCTCTGCAACGCGATGGACCCGGCACCCGCACGGTGAATCCATGGAATGTTAAGAAATTCTTCTCGTCTACAAAAAAGGGAAATCTCAAATACCTTGTGACGTTCAATGATTAAATTTGGCAAAGATGTAGTTAATAGATTTCCGCTCAGGACGGGTTTCCAGATGAAGGATTCTTTTAATTTTAATGAATTTACGCAGACGAAGTCGTGGGAAACATCTAGTTGATAATAAATGACTACCGAGGACGATCGACACTATTAGGTTCGTAGATGCGTTTCCGGTCTTTAAGCAATGAATATACTCGTTTTTTCAAGATTCCTAATTAGAATTAGTTTTTGAGGTTATCGACTATCACACAGACATACTAAAATGGGAATTAAACTTAAGAAAGTTATTAAATCCAAAAGCACTATACACTGTTTATTTACCGTTTTCAACAACTTTGAAGCAAATCTGAGAGTACAGTATAAAAATGCGACAGTTTTATCGTATACGACCAACGCATATAACGAGCGAAGCGCGACTAACGTGTCTCAACTTCACACAATTACATATCTTGTATTTATGTCCATGTATGTATCTTCTTCTTAGAGTTTATCCCGTCATATGTCAGAGTCCGCTTTCCTACTTACTCTGAACTGCATCCTCTCTTAGTAAACCGTTGGAATGCATTGTTGACTCTACGACACCAGGCCAACGCTATAAGTCACTGCAACGATTGAATATCAATCAACACCTACATATTTAGTCAATCAGCATGACTTCACCCCTTGCTGACACACCGGCTACAAATTGTCAATAATCAATGGTTAAAGACAAGGGATAAAAGCTGCGGCAACGAGTCCTGAGGGATTCCGAGAGTTTCCCTTTTATTCCCTGTATGGAAACTTTCCCTAAAGCATTACGAAGGGGAAAACGTGGCGGGAAATAATGCATTTCTTTTATGGGATAGCCTTTGAAGTAGAAAAGTTTTATTTTTCGCTCTTAAGGGTGACGTAGTGCCCTTGGCAAGGATCGAATATTTTGCTTACTTTTCAAAGAAAATGACGATACTGCACAAAGTTCATCATCAACTACAGTCTTGAAGTAAATGTTTTGGGTGACAAAGATACTTAACGAATAATGTACTACTATTTTGTTACGATTATTTGAGTTTAATTTCATATAATTTTTTTCTACTTTTATTTGTAGTAGCTAATAAGAATTTTATACAGGTAGAGTTAGCTTTTGAGGTGGACGGAATAATATAAAAGGATAATTAATATTAATTATTATTTTCGTACAATTATATGTAAAGTTAGCATGTCTTGTGTATATCCCGGCCTAGTACGAGGGTCAGCTTAGATTGCAGAGGATGTGGCTGTGGGGCGAATTAAGATAACCGATTGCCGTCTGACGTCATCCTCGGGACCCCCCTCAATCTCCTAGTTAGATGGGGGAAAGCAACTGAAAAACATGTCATCTCTGTAGTGAGGCAATAGGTACAGCCAGACACTTGCTGTTTATACACCGTAGAGATGGGAGCAAGGGGTATACCAGCAAAATCAATGTACAACCATAAAAGACCTTGGTTTGTCAAGAACTATCATTAGTTCTTTATAGAAAATAATATCTCAAGTCAAACTAGTAGAATCACACCAGATTTGGCTAGGTAGGAGAAGAAACTATGGTATTGATAGTTAGCGTTAGTGGCTCGTAAACCTATACCTGGGTCACAAGTTCCGGACAGTGCTATATTGCCTTCATCTCTGACCCGGCAGCCGCACAATGAATCCATTAGGCGTATAAAGCATTCCAATTTGCAACTATTGATACCTATTTTATTTAATTGCAGGAAGTTACAGGGATTTGTTGCATTTTATTGCATTTAAATTAACGCCCAACGAGGAACATATACAAGAAATACGAGTCCCATAAAGCGATTATTCTAATTATCAAGTTAGGGAAAGTGAGTTGTTGCATATTTTAATCTGCATGCGATCTAACCACCGCTCACTTACAGAAAAAAAAATGTATGAAATAAACCATTTTCTTTGTTTATCAGCATCAGGAAGAGATCAGAACCGGTCTTCAAGAGATGCATTAAACGATTAGATACGTATAGCGACTGCGTAAAAAAATATTGTTTTGTTTAACGCTTGAATACATAAAAAAAATCTCAGCGCTTATTTTAGATTAAGGCGTTTTACTATGAGCATTAATTTTATAAAGTTTTTCCACCAAGACCTACCGCGAAATTAGCCTTTTGTTTTAGGCAAATATTCCACAGTTAGGGAAAATTAAATGTGTCAAAGTTACAGTCAAAATCAAAATGTTTCTTCAGTTTCGTTGTTTTCCCCATCTTATTTAGGCAAATATATCAAGGTTGGGGAAAATTAAATGCTTCGAAGGTACAGTCAAAGACAAAATGTTTCTACAGTTTCGTTGTTTCCCCCCATCTTATATAGGCAAATATTCCACGGTTGAGGAAAATTAACTACTTCGAAGGTACAGTCAAAGACAAAATGTTTCTACAGTTTCGTTGTTTCCCCCCATCTTATTTAGAAAAATATTCCACGGTTGGGGAAAAGTAAATGCCTCGAAGGTACAGTCAAAGACAAAATGTTTCTACTGTTTCGTTGTTTTCTCCCGTCTACTTCAGTTTTAGAAAAACAATTAGGGTTTCGCACAAAAAATTTAAGCCCCCAAACTTTAACAAAACCACTGAAATATATTATAAGACTGCAGTGCTTTGTTTTCCTAATAATGTTTTCTTATTCTTATAGATTTAATCTGCAGATTGACTGATATTGTTTCAAAACATATGCACACATTATTATACCAGGTACGATTGTTTCTTTCATATTTTATTTATAGAAAATAATCCAGATATATCTTGTATTCGTTTCGGAATATGTTTATTACGTTTTACAGTGTTAATTAATGCTGTAAACATGCAACCATATTGCTTACCGTATTAGGTGATAACTAATAAACTAAATAAATTTGTTGGAAACGAATGATCCTTGCATCTATATAAGTATATAAAAATGAATCTTAATTTCTCTTGGTCACGACATCGCGCATGAACGGCTGGACCGATTTGACTAATCCTTTTATGTTGTTTTTCATTGTCAGGTGATAGTTTTTATGATAGAAAAAAATTAGAAATATCCGCAGAAAATTAGAAAATTAAAGAATACTTAAATACCATATTAAATTATTTCCAATAAAACCTTAGCACTTTCGACAATTTAAATGTTCTTAATGTCCTTGAAATACTATTGACAGAATGCGTGCTGCAAATATCGTCAAAGTGGTTGTAAATAAAGAACAGAATATCGTTTAAAACTACTTATATAAATAAAAATAACTTTCCAAAATGTTTGAACGCGAAAAACTTTCGAACGACAGCGCCAAAATTCATATTTTTTTTGCGTTCGTTATTGCTAGGATAAGGTTCGTATACTTAAAAATGTTCGTTACGAGTAACTTCCGAATATATTGGGAAAAGAAAAGGATATGGTAATGGTTTCATAAATAATATTATAGGATAATAGAATGTAGTAAATAGTAAGTAACCCATCGTTCGGGCAGGACATTTTTTATGACATTTTTTATATAAAAAATATTATTATGAGTAGGAATATTGTAAGGTAATTACAGATTTTAGTCCTTTTCATAAATATAACAGCCAATAACTAAGAGAATTTGCCGTTAGGACTTATACTCCTGTCCGTATGAATATAGAAAATTAAGTGCTCTTTCTTGTTAAGCGCATTTCTTGGAGACGGCTGGACTCAAGTCTAAAATGTTTTTGTACTAACAACTTTTTCTTGTTTCTCTCTTTTCTGGAAGAAACTGTAACTATAGAAGAATAATGGAACGGAAAATAGTGAATAAAGAGAATATGATAATGAATATAATAAAAATAATAATGGCACGGGACTTCAGCCGTGGAGTATTGATTAACATTAAAAAAAAAACTTTCTTTAGTGTAATACTTTTTTCTTAAGTTTTAATGTTTTTAAGGGAAAATGACGAGATATTTACATAGGAATATGGTGAAATCGGGTAAAATTCAACAGGAATTTATTTCAACAAATTACAATTTTAAGTAGTTAAATGATTAAAACCAACTCTTAAATGGTTATACGAGTAAAACTGTAGCAAAACAAGAAACAACCGGTCTAAGGTCGTTCTTGCTTAAAATAATCCAAGAAGGCTTTTAGCGTCTTACCGTCGAAGTTTATGGAGTATAGTTCCCTAAAAGCTTTTACATCGTCGCGTTTTGTGAATTTATTTTAACATGTAACCTTCAAGAAGCCTAAAGAAACATTATCAATATTATAAGAAAAGGTTATTATTTATTGGAAATAATCTATGCCAACCTATAGGAAGAATTCTAAATTATATTATGACATTTTTTTAAATTAGTCTGTAATGTCCCCCTCTTAGGCCACTATCCTCTATCCTGATCCATCCCAATCCACTCCTTTCCCGCAAAGGCATCCAAGTCGTCCCACCACCTCCTCCTTGGCCTACCAGGTCGTACCTAATTATTCTTCTTCTTCTTCTTCCTCGTACCCTTTCCCAAATTTTATTTGGGGTCGGGCCTTGTGTGCTCTTGCGCCAAGATTTCTTATCTTGGGTTGTCCATTTGGGGATGTCTTTTTTCATCAAGTCCCTTTCGATATTGGACCACCAAGAGGCTGGCGGTCTGCCTCGTATCTAATTATTACTTATTAAAAATAATTTACGCCAACCTGTATGTAGAAGTTTAAAAGAAATAATTAACAATTTTCTAAACAAGGTCATCTATGGAAAATACAAGACCTTAAAAGATGAATGTGAAAAAAAAAGGCACGCTTATTTAGAAGAGTTCTCTATCTGATACGCGGTATACGTATTTGTTAAATAGCTTCAAATGTTGTCCGATTTCGTTAAAAAAAAAATTGAGCTAATGAGTTTTTGGCATGTTCTATCAACGAGGAAAATTTTAAGTGTCTAAGTTTAATCACTAGGGGGGACCACCTGGGCGGCGGACAGACGGACAGAGCTAAACTATGAGGATTCTTTGTAGGACTACGACACCCTATAAAGGATTGTCTGGGCTTTTAATAAATATAAACAGCACTAAAAATCGTGGGGGTTCGTGAGGGTTCCGAGGAGGACGTCAGTTGGCAATCGGTGATTTTAAACAGCTATATTCTCTGCAATCTAAGCGGACCCTGGTACTAGTCCCGGATAACACTAGGAAGAAGAAGGACAAGATAAATAGCACTAAAAATAATTAAAAACTATAACAAATCAAGTACTTTTAGAATTCTTAAACATACACTTCAAATTCATTGATAGAGTAGAGAAATAGATAAAATCTAACATAAATAGAGATGTATATAAACTAAGCATATGAAATAATTGCGAAAATAACTAGAACGAGCATTTATACACCTATCTATGCTACCTATAAAACATGGTTCAAAGATAACATATGAGTATGTAATCGTTCCAATAACAATTTGCAAGATAACTGCGGATCACACGGTATCAGCAATATATTTAGTGCAATTATACCATTCAGTTGAGATTTTATAGTGTCTCGTGTATATTTAATGATATTATGTTTGTGCATTCTGAATTAATGTCAATAGTAGGTACTTAAAACATTATGGTAGGGGAGCCCAAGAGAAGATACTGAGCAATACTCGAGCGCGTCAGAAAGTCATACAGGGAAAATCCATGCAACTTCTAATGTACCCCCACCAAATATGAACTCTTAATATAGGGAGAGGGGGGTTCGTTATTGGACCCTTATAGGACCCTCAGATAAACTCGAACGCGTCAGATTAAGATAAGGTTGGGTTATTACATGGACATAAGTTTACATTTCAATCATCTGACGAATTAAGCGTGACATAAGGAAATAGGAGTCACAAAGTTGTATAAATAACATCAACTAGAAATATTCAAACAAAAGCATGATAGTTCAGTTCAATTTTATGTCAAAAATGTCTTACATCATATTGGAAATGAGCTGATACTCTGGACCGATAACTGCTGGATCAATTTTCACCAAATATAACTACCAAGTACCACCGCAAGGAAACTGACTTTCGAATGAAAAAAAATTGCGTCCGTAAAAGTTCTTTGATGCATAAATTTAACCTCATTGATAAAAAATATAGGCTATAACAAAGGTCCTCAACGAAAGCTATGTTTAAGTTATATTAAAAATGGTAAATTTTAATATATCAGAACAAAACTTTGATCTCGTGCAAATGAACCTTTTTACATATAACGACATATGTAGCTATATTCAAAGTAAAATGAAATTTGGCAATTTGTATAACATATTATTGTCACGATCACGCTTTAACATCATCCAATACATGTGTGTAAATGGTGGAAATCGTTTGACATTGGTGTGCGTGTGAAATTATATTAATAATTTAATATATTAATATTGAATGTTATAAACAAATAATGGCATTCGCACACCTTAATCTGTATGAACTACAATTGCAACAAATTGCATACTCCTCCATCAGAGCAATTTTCGTAAAATGGTACCTAAAGATGAAGGCGGGGTAACTGCCCACTGGCTAACGGGCCAGCCAAAAAATTATATAAGTAGTTTACGACCCATTCTCAAACCTACCAAATATACGCAAAAATTTTCACAAGAATCGTTCAAGCCGTTTCCGAGGAATTTGGCAACAAACATCGCGATACGATAAATTTATATATGAGATATATATATAAATAGATATATTTTTTTAAATTTGTATATGATATTTTGGCGAAACTACTCGACGGGGTTCCTGGCGCCCTGTACGGATATGACCCCATAACAGGTCATGATATGCAATAATATTGAAAGGCAATCATTTCAAATTGAACGTAATGAATACTGCTGATTATTTATCGGAATTGATTTGAAAACTCGTCGCGGCACACCGATGTGGTACAATCTGATTCATTAGATTTATTAGCTTTAACGTATTAATGAGGTTTTATCACATTGTTGTAGTTTCATATATTTTTCACAAATTCGCATATGTATGCCAAATTTTAAATTGACATATCATAATGATTATTCACGGTAGATGGTTTTACAATTGAGATCGTCGTCCGGTCTAAATTCGCCCACAAACCTTTCTGCACATATTGTTCTATTCACAGAAAAGTAAAATTTGACAATTAATATAACATACGATCGTCACTTTTATTCTTTGACATCGTCCAATACATGTGTGTGTGTAAATTATGTATATCGTTTGGAATTGGTGTGCGTGTGATTTAACGTTGTCGATATAAAAAAAATAAAGCGTATATGTTTAATAATATATAGCGGTGAAAATAGAATTAGGATCCATGGAGGGCGGGGGGGTGATAATTAGGGTACTTTGATAATAACGATAAGCCTCCATAGCTCAACGTTTGAAAAGGTAGACAAATTAAGACTCTTTTTATGTTACGAGCGGCAAACGATCATGCAGCAGGCAGCTGAGTGCCTACTGACGCCCATGGACATCTGCACGACCAGCAGGCAAAAAGATGCGTTGCCGGCCTTAATGACGAGTTCAGGCCACGGAGAAGTTTCAAAACAGAACGAAATGCGACGACAATACCATCACCACCATTATGGTATACGCAAAATAGGTATAATTTCAGGAATACTAGAGAATTCCGATCGCCTACTTGATTATAATAAAGACTCTAATTAGAAGAATTCGACTAGCCCGTTGGCGCAGTTAACAGTAACTCTGCTTTTCTCTGCGGGGGTTGTGGGTTCGATTCTCACCTTGATGTATTATTTATTTATATATTTCTAAAAAAATATTTGAGTTATAACAAGCGGCTGTTGTATTGTTTATATTGTTTATTAAATAGAATGATAGACTCTACAAAGGTTATTCGTAAAGTGATTAGTAAAAACACAATCTATCTCCTGATGATGCTTCGGTGTCGAAGCGAAACGTGCGTTGAGGCACATCGGAAAGTCAGTGCTGTGCTTTGGAACTTTAAATCATGATGGCTACTTTTAATTCATTACTTTTCAACAAAAAAACAACGGCTGTTATTAAATATTGAAAGGGAAATTAATTAGAAAATCTGTAAAGGATTATTGATGTAATTGAAAAGTGACATAGTACAATTTATTTAATACAATAAAAAAACATAATCATATTTATAATTATGTTGGCATCAACAAAAAGATTTGATGAGTACACACATTTCAACACGACCAACCCACCCTCAGAGCCACCATTAACTAAATAAAGATGAAATTTTTCGCAATTCCCAACCTGACGGAATCAGCGAAAATCAAATTTCAAAGTGTCAGTCGTGATCGGATTTGAATTTAAATTTGGATTCGGTAAGCGAGCTGGAGATTAAAATTCAGCATTGGAATAGTGGCAAAACCGGTAATTAATCTTGTCCAACCCTTCCCTCGGTACAGGACGTCGGAGTGTCCCTGGCGAATCGTTAATCTTCCGAACGTCTCATATCTGGTCACGTATACGAAATAGCTGTTATTTTTGTATTGTAAACAGATTAACGCTCACCTAGTAGTCTACGATACACATTTTTTAATACTAGAGCGGTCGAAATTCGGCCAGAAATCTTTCGATATTCTTACCATATTCGAAACTATATACAAAATTTTATTCTTTTTAGAACGGCATCGTTATATTTGTCAATTACTATACATCAGTCATGACTGCGCTTTGACACTAGGACAGTTAACTCACTTGGCGACGGTTTGGCGACGTCGCCATATTTAAAGCGTAGCCACGACTTTTACTGGCTACTCCATTGGCAACCGCACGTATCCATGGCTACGTAGACGTCAACGTCGCCACGTTGTCTCGGCGACGTAGGGATTTTAACGCCGTAGAGGCTGTCATTAGCATAAAAATTGTATTTTTTGTATTATTCTTTGTTATTGAAATAGGAAGTAAATATTATTCCTATACATTTATTATGTAACTATTACAGCCATCATCTCTGCATTTATTTAAATAAAATTTATATTAGTGATTAGGTTTTCACTAGATTGTCTTATAGCAGATGTTAAGCAATTTTTTTTTTTACGCACTCTTCGCCAGCTAATACTACGAAGTTCATAAATTGAAATTAGGCATTGAAATAATTTTAACTTCCTATTTTTTGACGTATTAATTAGAATTTACCAACGGTTTCTGAAATAGTATATAAATATGTTGCAAAATTTTTTGGCGTGATAAAATAGAGCTTGAATAAGGGTCGTTCGAGTATTACGTGACGCAATTATGGGGTGGGGGGGGAGTCTTGCAAAACGCCCTCCTCCGTTTTTCGGAAGGCACGTAAAACAGTACGACCCGATTAATGTCACTTTGTTATATTAATCGTAATTAGAGGTAGCGCCATGCTTGTAGCCGAATTGGGCCGGCGCGTCCGGGTACCAGTACCTCTTTCGTATCTAATTTTAGTCACACCTGAAACTATTAAACGATTTAATCAGACGCCGTTAGTATAATAATTACTTTGGTCTTGGTCTGGTTTAACCTAAACGTGACTAGAAATGGAATGCGTATTAATTAATACGCTTTTTCCTAGAAACTAGATACAAGATAATAAAAACATTTGTTTCTAATAAAAATCAGTTATGGTTCTAATTTATAAACAAGGTTTAATCAACATAAAGATTAAGCAATGTTAACTTGTATTATTTACTAAGTAATAAGAGGGAAAATTTGTGCTGTGTTTAAAATCGAATATGATTTTACAACCAGCACAGCCAACCAAGCAAAGCACTGAACTGATTATCTGTTCAAAATTCGTTTCACTTTGAAAACGATGCATCTTTAGATGGACTCTACAAATAGACAATAAACTGTATAAATAGTCAGTAAACTCTACAAATAGACATTAAACTGTACAATAGACAGTAAACTTTATAAATCAACAGTAAATTCTACAAATAGACGGTAAACTTTACAAATAGACAGTAAACTCTACAAATAGACCGTAAATTCTACAAGTAGAATGTAAACTCTACAAGTAGACAGTAAACTCTACAAATAGACAATAAACTCTACAAATGGACATTTGCGCTTAGGCAAAAATTAAATTGCTAAAGATGTGGCTGTGGGACGAGTTAAGATGACCTGCCATCTCGCGTCATCCTCAAAACTCCGTCTTTATTGTTAGTAATATAAATAAATATCTACATAAACGGTAGGTTAGTAATATAAATATATGTCTGTATAAATAAACGGTATCTAGATGTTATCGATACATCGTATTGTCAGTTAAAAACGATTTTCTTGTAATTGTGTCGGTATTCACATTTATTTAATACTTTTACCCGAAATCATTGTTAACTTCATGTAACCTATAAATACGGCCGCACAGTGTGCATGCGTCATTCTTGTTTCAGCAAGCAAACGGTACAGACCTTTTGTGATGTCATAACGGTTATTTCTTATTGTAAGTATTAGTTTAAAAGAGCAGCTACGACTTTCTTGCTGGTTCAACTCGTTAGAACCAGTAAGAAATGAAATACATATATTAAAAAAATAAACTGATATTTGATCTATTTGCTAATCCCGGTAAAAATAAGATACTTACCACTTAAATAACTCCTAATAAATTTATGTTCTGGGTAGTTATAGAGAATGTTTAATATTTTCACGTGACACTGAACAGCAATCAGAGCGCATGACGTCACGTCTTGCCAAACAAATTATTGCTGCTAACGTACACTCTAATCACGCTGAGGCAACAGCTGTTTATTTGGCAAGACGTTACGTCAAAAGGACGCCACAATAGCTCAGAGCGTTTTGTCGCTAGAATATAAATCGATTTCAAAAACGCAATATTAACAAGTAAAAGTTTGTTTTTGCGGAAATTTTAATAAAAAATCGAAATAAATAAAAAAATTATTTTATGAAAATGATAACAAATTTATTTTCAATTTTTGACCCTTCAACTACTGGCTGAAAATATTTTTGGTTAAAAAACCCTGAAAGAAATGGGGAACCTTCCAATAACTTCTTAGATGTTTGCAAATTATGAAAGAAAAAGTAAGTGCCTTTATGATTAAACATTGAGTGCATATTTAATCAATAATTAAGTTTTCCTATTCATAGGAGTACATGAAAAACATTTTCTCGTGAAGCAGTTATTAAAATATCTTCTTTGATGTCTTTTTAAATCCAAGTTTATTTTAATGAGAATCTGCTTTTGGAGTTAGTTGCCCCCATAAAAGTGAGCAATAACTTATATACAAATATAAGAGTGCATCAAAATTGTCAAAATTACAAACGACTAGGTAAAAAATAATAATAATGTAGGGTATATCTAAGTTTATTTATTTTAAGTATTTAAATAAGTTTATTTATATTCTCTTTAGCTGTTACTATATATTTATAATGTATCCGGGCGTGAGAGTTGAATTTACAATAATAATAAGATAAAACATAAACAGAAAAGGAAACACTGCAGTACATTATAGGTACCTATATTATGTCACGGTTAATACATGTCGTGTACTGTCATAGTAAACGGTCCCCGCGTCATATGAATGGCTAATTCCTGTTCTAAACGCCGCTGAGCGATGCTTAGTACATTAACATGCAAACAATATGACACCTAATTATCAGAAAGGTAATTACTAAATCTTTAAAATACGTCCACTGAACAATACAACTAATTATATAATATTATTAATAATGACACTAGAAATACACAAGAACTAAAAGACATGATTAGAAAACTGTTCCTAAATGACTTAAAAACAAATGGTCGACAAAATTAAATCCAATTAAAATTTCGTCTGCGTCCCAAAAATGGCACATCGTTAAATAGTTTCGGTGTATAATACAAAGTCGTCCTCAATATTTTTCGGAAATTGATTGATATTTTATCAAACTAGCTAGAATGGTGACAACATTGATTATTAAAAAATATAATTGGTTTGAAACCAATTCTGCTATTATTTTATATTGTAATTTTTTTTTCAAATTTACAGGCACTTCTTGTATTCCATCTGCAACACGAAAGTCCCGACACTCATACAATGATTTCACGAATTGCTCAGACTCTGTTAGAGACTAATTTCTTAGCACTTAAAATTATTCTACCAATTTTATATATTACTATAAAAACATTCAAATAGCATCTCATATTGGTTTTAAATTTATCAAAAGTAAACCATAGCGTATTTTTTTTTTAAATTTCGTTATGGTGCAAGCCTAACGGATACTGCTTTGTGGCATTATTCCGTACGACCGTGACAGTAAAAGAAAGACTTTATCACTGGTTCTTTTGAAACGCCCCAGCTATAGCGGAAAAAGTACACTATCACTAACCCACGTAATCAAAAATCCAATCTTATAACTTCTATCTTAAGGCTTAATTTCAAGTAAACAAGCAAAATTGCTGTTATTAGAGCACATATTTGGTAACTTGATGAAATACTTGATCGCTTTCAAAATTTTCTCTTCAAACATTTCTCAAATTTGATCGCTACCAAAGATTAAAATCCTTAGATATGGCCCAACTGGATATTTCATGGTTTCATAACATTAGAAACCGTTTTGGTAGATATATATACAAGTTCGGTATACATTATGTTACTTTTAGTATGCTTACAAAGTAAGCAATAAACCTTTTCAAAAAAGAAGCAGCTGTGGAGCAGCTTCAAATACGAATGCATTTTTTTATGTTTGTCACCTCAGAACTTTCGACTGAGTGAACAAATTTTGATTATTCTTTTTATATTTGAAAGTTGTGCTTCCCGTGTGGTCCAATTTTTATTAGGTCCAGTTCTACTATTTAAAGTCGGTTTTTGTTTGGTAAAATGTTATATTATTATTTAGCGTAAACTTAGTTAGTAGTATTTCAAATACGTGGTATTCTTCTTTCCTAGTATTTGTATAATTTAATTAGAAGAAAGCTTCTACTTAAAAAGGCGATTAACCATTGGTGTTTATACATCATTTTCTTAGAAATATAGCAGTTAAACCTATTTTTATAATAGTTAACGGTTCGTTGTAATAATCTCCAAGTAGAGTAAACATATAAAGTCTTTATTGGCCCCAAAACATTCGCGATATAAGCAAAGCGCTGAGCGTAACAATAACAAAATTTCAAATCGCAGAAAGGGTAGGATCCGGTCCGCATGAGCGCTCGCATGACAAATTGCACGTCAGGACTCGCAACGTAATCTTATATCTTTTCTTATTGCCAGGTAATGTATGATTTATGGTCCGCAAATAGAATACCGACTGTTTTTGTTGCTTTGATTCTCAAAGCTGCTTTAGATTCCCGTTTCCTCTGCAATAAGGCATAGTAATCATCTTAGAAATAATAATCACTACTCGCCACGTAATCTCATATCTTTTCTTATTGCCAGGTAATGTATGATTTATGATCCGCAAATAGAATACATACTGTTTTTGTTGCTTTAATTCTCAAAGCTGCTTTAGATTCTCGTTTCCTCTGCAAATAGGCATAGTAATCATCTTAGAAATAAAAGTCACGACTCGCCACGTAATCTTATATCTATTTTTATCGTCAGGTAATGTATGATTTATGATCCGCAAATAGAATACCGACTGTTTTTGTTGCTTTGATTCTCAAAGCTGCTGTTGATTCTCGTTTCTCCTGCAAATATGCATAGTATTCATCTTAGAATTAAAAGTCACGACTCGCCACGTAATCTTATATCTTTTCTTATTGCCAGGTAATGTATGATTTATGATCCGCAAATAGAATACCGACTGTTTTTGTTGCTTTATAAAAAACACTTTACATGATGTTGTGGAAGCCGTCGGAGCGGGAACTTATATAGATAACAGTTAGTGATGTGTAGGGGATCTGCTAGCCTCCTGGTCGTGCAGATGTCCATGTCCTTCGGTAGGCACTGAGCTGCCTGCTGTCTGCTTGTTTGCTTTCTGTAACAAAAAACAAAGCAAATTGAAATCGACACATATGTTATGTTACAATGAATTACTGCATAATTATGATAAAATAATTTCGTTGATGATTCAGTTAAAATTGCTATTGCCTAACGGGGCATCACCTATCTATAGACATGTGCAATTGAATGAATAAATGAATTAATCAAACTTTTGTAGCCAAAATTATTAAAAGGACCTTCTTCGTGAATACAAATTAACGGGAACGACAACAAAAGAATTCTTGCTCGGGAAATACCTCAGGTTTGGCTCCCAATTAAAACTTGAGCTCTTTTGTCCGAATTTTGAACCAAGCAAAGCGGGAACTTAATCGTTGACCGTCCTTTTGTTTTAATTTTCAGTAACAGTGATGAAAAGTTTTGAGGAGTGAAATGGTTTTAGCTCTTCTGAATAGAAATTTAATTAGAGGTAGCGCCATGCTTGTAGCCGAATTGGGCCGGCGCATCCGGGTACTAGTACCTCTTTCTCACATGACATCGGCGTGAGGTGGCGGCAATGCTGTCACGTCTAGTGATGGTGTTGTTGTCGCGTTTCGTTCGTAGAGATCGTGGGGGTTCCGAGGATGACGTCAGATGGCAATCGGTCATCTTAACTCGCCCCACAGCCAAATCCTCTATAATCTAAACGAATCCTGGTACTTAACCGGGATAACGCTAGGAAGAGAGAGAGATTATATTTGTATTGTGACATCGATTATTATTTAGCGATCACTTTACGATTAATTGATAATACGATCAAAGTCAAATTAGGAAATATGACTTTTCAGTTCTGATTTCTGCCACTAGTTTTGATGCTCGCTCAGCAAAATTGACATTCTCCATATAAAGAAACTTCCAAGTAATCGTGAAAATCATAATTTAAACTTGGCTGGTTCTTAAACCACTTAATTCAAGCAATACGATAAAAGTGGCTTACGCGGCGCGGTGGCGCGGTGGGCAGTGACCCTGTCTTCCGCTCCGGGGGTCGTGGGTTCGATTCCTACCTCGAGTCTGGGTGTATGTATTTGTATATTTCTAAAAAAATATTTGTGTATAACAGGCGGCTGTTACCTATAACACAGGCATTAAGTTGTCTACCATAGGAACACACGTCCATGTGTCATATAATCCTGTATATATTTATTTATTTAAATATCGGAAAATGGGTTGATGGTTTACTGAACAATAATTAACAAATCAATCGGCCTTAATGACGAGTTTAGGCCACCGGGAAGTCTCACAAACCGAACGAAACGCGACAACAACACCGTCACTAGACGTGAAAAAAATATTTGTGTATAACAGGCGTCTGTTACCTATAAAACAGGCATTAAGTTGTCTACCTTAGGAACAGACGTCATATAGTCCTATGTATTATGTATTATTTATATCGCACTCTTATTATTAAATTGATCGATTAAGTTTTTGATCTAAAGTGAGTTAATAATACAGACAGCTTCGTTTCAACGTCCTCCATCAGCCAATCTAAGAATTATTTCAATACCACTATCTAACACTGAGATACAGCTATTTTTGTCTTTTTAAAAGTTAAAAAGACAAACAAATAATAAAATATCAAAATAACATGTCAAGCTTATCAATTAAAATACGTAATTTAATAAATATAATCCCGTTTTTATCGAATTATAAGCTAAATATGTTGTAAATGACGAGACTTTTTTTTCGATTTCTCAAAGATCAATTTTTTAAGTTAGGTCAATTTGTTATTAAGTATGATATGTTCGTCAAGAGTGTCTACATTTTCAATAACTTTGCACGATAATTTAAAAAATAATGTAATTTTAATGTATATATTTTTTATACATCTCAAGGGTCCAGCCAAAATGCAGTTCATCACCTAAGTGACTACCGATGCCCATGAACATCTGTACCGCCAGCAGGCCCTTAGTTGCGTTGCCGGCCTTTGAAGAAGGTTTTTTTTATGATACAAGGGGCAAACGAGCAGGCAGCAGGCACCTAAGTGCCCACCGACGCCCAAGGACCACACACACGCACGCGCGCGCGCACACACACACACACACATACACACACACACACACACGCACACACACACACACACACACACGCGTACTAACACAAACTTACACGTCTTAACTACCCTAACACTAACATACTCAATCTCACAACTAGTTTATATAGAATTAAATTTATACATCGCATATAAATTTTTAAGTATAACATTTAATAACAAAACATGTTTAGCTGGAACATTGTTTTAGTTTCTAAGTTTCTGGAGGTGGGCGTAACAACTGATACGCAGCTTAAACTTTTTCAGTTGTCATCGTTATCCTAATTGTAAGTTACATCTGTTTTTAAGTAACTGAGGATGGAGTAAAATGCAAATTTGAGTGTATGTGAAAGCACCTTTACACACAATGTAAGCAAAAACATTATGTCACTACTCGGTGGTTAACAACACAGAACACGATATAAAATTCAATAAGGTTTATTGTTAATCCCAAATATTAATATCCTTTTACTTAGGGGTATTAGTCCTTTATAATCTGACCCTTCTGCTTTATCCTTGGGCTTTGTCCACCGTTTGATTGACATTTCAGTGTATGATTATTTCACGACCTTAGAGTGTTTTAGTGTTGGCCGAGATTACGTTGACTGTAAGGGCTCGTTCAGATGGCGATATTTCAACAAAATATAAATTAAATCACAAATATAAAATCAAATGTAAATTAATAACAGTCGAGAAGCAGTTTGATTTTTTTTTCAATTTTGTTTTTAGTTTTTAATTTTGACATGTGAAGTCACAAAGTCTTTGATCTAACCCCCACCCGCCCCTCGTCATACAATGTCACATTTCGGTGACCTCCTCTCCCTTTAACGTGTGACGTAATCTATGGATGACACCTAACACACTGGCAGACCCGAATAGTATCGAATAAGTTAATCAATCAATCTATTTTTTGTATTCATATACATGATACTGGCCGAATGTTGTTTAAAGAAATAATAATTTTATATAGCGCGTCAGCCAAAAGGTCTAGTGCAAACGCCATCTATTAGACATATGTAACGAACAAATCTTATTTTTTGAGTATTTTTAAATAATCTTCTGACTTTTCCCTTCTTTCTCGTCTTATAAACCTTCCCGCATTTGCGGATGCGGATGGGAAATGAAACAGAACAAACAGAATTTAAAACTGTCCAGCGGTTTTCAAGTTTCAGCGAGACTAACGCACAACTATTGACTCATAGAAGTAGAATAAGATAGATTTGATGGGTTAAATATTGAATATGAGAGGTGTAATATACCCCCGATTCTTTTTACCCCTTGTCTTAAATATATTTAAAAAAATATTCAAACAAATATTGCAGCCGTAATTATTTACGTCTAAAAAATTTTAGCCGGATCCAGGTCCGGTTCCGCTCTCACTGGCCTAAGAACTTATTTCCGAATGGTCTCCGAGCAGGTCCGATTTGAAAAATTCTTTCAACGTTAGATAGCCCATTTATCGAGGAAGGCTATAGGCTATATACCATCACGCTTAGACTCATAGGAGCGGAGCACCAATGAAGAATGTTTCAAAATCGGCGGTTTTTTCTTCCTTTTGAGAGCTTCCGCTGCGTGCGCTGCGTAAACGGTTAAAGTTTCGTAAAAATCATGTATGACGAAATTGTTCCCCTTTAAAAGTACTAAATAAAAGTCCGCGACAGTGTATGTCTATCTTTTAAGGTTGTCTCCCTATACCTTTTTTTATTTTGACCACAAACCTTCGCAAATAATGCATTATTTGCGAAAGTGTTTTTATAAACATGATATTGATCCTTATCCAAAAACAATTTTTTATACCTTCATGTGATAAAAGTGATCCATGCGAACGAAGTCGCGGAGTACAACTAGTTAAAAATATAAATGAAATTCAAAATTAGACTTAGATATATAACATCTTAATACAAAGTCAAAAAACATTGTAATTCTGAAAGGCATTTTTTTAAATTTATTTCTTTCTTTATTTCCAGAAATTACAAAGATGTAAATAAACATGAATTAATTCGAGTTTTTTCGTAGACCAATGTTGTACCTAATGATGACTTGTGTACTTTAAACTAATCAATGGCCAAAAGCGTGTTAAGACACGTTTATTTAGTAGGGTTCCGTATCTGATACTCTAACGTATTTGTTTGATAACCGACACATATTGGAGTTTCCATATGTGCGTGAACTGGCAGGTCCAATGTTCGAATGGTTAAAAATATTATTTTTAAAATGATATAATAAAATTTGGAATGTTCTTTAAAATCTCATTCTTATCTTGGATTTGATACAAAATTAAATGTAATATAATGTAAAATAAAATATTAAATTTTCTCGAAGCTCTTTTAATTCAGCATTAATAAAATAGTGACCAGCAGAGTTGTCTTCATGGTCCTTAGAACCTTGAGGTTCTCTTAAATATGAGATTCATTAGAATGCTTGCCTATCAAATGTCCAGTTATCTGGTTCAGGCATTAATTAAAGTAAAAACTTCATCCAACAGACAAATGCATGACTTTTAAGGAATGTGAGACTAATTTATTTTATTTCGAATAAAATCATTGACCTGGGACAAATCAAGGAAAGCTTTCAGTTTTTTAATATAACTATTTGTATATTGTTCAGTCTAAAAAATGACACCCCACCTAAGTTTCATCTCTACGTTCAAAATAGTGTGTAGAAGCGATACACACAAGCTTGTCAATGGCATTGGTTTATTAGTAACCTCTGTAACAAACACATACACACACAGGCAAGTGTTACAATTAATATTTACTTTCACACTTTAAAGTAATGGAATTAAGTGGAAGGCATTTTTTATTAGACTGTGCACACTCTAATTTTGTATTAGTGCAACACTGGTCTCCTTTTATGAGAATGCCACGGATTTTCAAGAACTTATTATTAGACGTCGTACGTCCTATTAGAGTAGATTATTATCTCGTCTATAACTGTGAATATTTAACGTTGAATTTTCTATGTATCTAAGTAATACATTTTTTTAATATTAGAAATAATCTAGGTAGCGTTTTCGAAAATATTTTTTGATATGGCAACTATTTAAAAAAAAGTTGCTAACGAGTTCCTTAGTGGTCTTTCCTGTGGCTCAAATTTTTCGAATCAGTGTTATCTTTTACAACATTTGACGATACAAAAGGTCTTGTAAAAAGTCTGTTTGATTAAAATAGCTTTCGTTTTGCCTTATAATTATTTAATACTCGTGTCATATCGAGATCGTACCTGGCTTATAATTTGCCCAAAGGTTCTACAGAGAATAATACGAAAGTTGAAAACGTGTTGATATGCCTTGTTACCTCTCCAACTAAGCTTAAAGGCTTGTACTAATGCTGGAGCCAGACATATGTAGCTCAAAGTGTTTGTACATTTATGTTCCTGAAGACTACAAAATTCTACAAAACTTTGCGCAGCTACACAAAGTCTCTGACCACACTATATGATCATTGAAATGAAGCTTTGTCTGGCTCCGGCATAAGAGTGGGTGATAACTTAACAAATGAACGAACCTGACGAATATTTAAAAAGATGTAAGGTCAAATTTCACACCCGAGGTTACGCTTTTTAATACCCAGTGGGCACGACCTTGCTCCAAAAGATTACATTTTTTTTATAAATTTGGGTAACTTCTTGCGAGGGAAAAAATTCAAATTCGATGGCCGGGAAGTCTCACAAACCGAACAAAATGCGACAACAATACCATGGTTACCTATAACACAGGTAACGATTAAGTTGTCTACCTTAGGAAGAGACGTCCGTGTGTCATATTGTCCTGTATATATTTATTTATTTGTTTATCATTACGAGTACATTTTACTAAATAGTTCTTCCTTGGAAAAAAAGATCTACTACGAGTATAACAGTAATGGTTGCGCTCGTAATTAATTTTCCTACAATACTAGAAATCTATGGGTTCACGTAACGTAATAAGGCCATTGTTTCGATTCCTGAATGGGTTTAATCAGGAGTGACAATGGAGCCAATACGTGTGCCGCTTTGAGCTGCACGCGATAAATATGGAATCGCTATACGGCAAAACTCTCCCAGTATATTATGTTGTTCTGAATGGGAAATCATTAGCAATCCTTCAAAAGTATCCGCTCTTATAACCGGTTCTAGTGAATCGACTACACACATTTCGACCATAATCATTGTCACGACAAAAGTCGCTTACCGTTCTTGTATGCTTAAAAGCAACGGATCTTAATATAGCTTTCACCAATAAATAGCTCCTAAACCTACACCTGGGTCACAAGTCCCGGGCACTGCTATGGTTCCTTCCTCTGCAACGCGATGGACCCGGCCTATAACACAGGCATTAAGTTGTCTACCTTAGGAACAGACGTCCGTGCGTCATATAGTCCTATATATTTATTTAATTATTATATCGATTATAATAATTGTCGATTCCATTCTAATAACACGGTATCTTTGTGATCCGTATTAGGATTACTGAATGTCATGAGAAAATCTTTATAAAGTTTCTTACTTAAGTGCACATGTATTTTTCTTTTATTTATTCTTTAAAGACGGTTTGTTCAATAGAAGAACATGTCACCCTTATTATGCCAGAAGACTGTGACTTTAACAATTACTGTTTCCTTATTGCTACTTCCGCCAATTTTTAAAGCATTCTTGCCTTTTCAGAAGTTGGGAGTGCACATTTATGAGGTTGTTTATGTCAAACTAGAGATCACCTGGTGGCGGAAATTCGCCCATAAACCTTTAGATTCGCGTACTAAATACATGCTTATTTTAAACTATAAACAAAAATTTAATTCTTTGTACAATAACATTGTTATATTTGACGATTTGTATACGGTCGTCATGACTACGCTTTGACACAATCTTGTAGTAAAATGTATACATGTGTGTGTAAATCGTTTGGCTTTGGTGTGCGTGAGGTTTTATTTCAATAATTTTATATATTAATAATGTTATAATGCAAATTTCAATTCTAAGTCTAATAGTTCGGAAATGCTAGGAGGGGGGGGGGGGGGAGGGCCCCTTATGGGCAGACAGACACGAAGAGTTTATGAGGTGTTCAGTCACATGTACGCACACATAATCTATATATAGAAAATCGAAAGGTCAACCAACACGAAATTTCGAAAACCGCTGGACGTACAATCATGAGATTCGGTAGTTTATAAAAATAAAATAAAGTAAAATTTATAATTTTTTTCTTTTGAGATAGTTTATATTTAGTAAACATTTGCTAAAAACGGATTTTTCAATAGGGCGAGATTAAGGAGGCCTGGGGGCTCTCGCGAGTTTGATTTTTCGCAAACAAAGTCGCCGGAAATAACTAGTCATATATAAATATACTTATATCGTGGACAATAATTGTCGCTAAGATATAAATTTACGGACTATCAAATAATGAACTTATATGGTAAACTAGCTGTACCCCGCGACTTCGTCCGCGGTCCTTATCGCTTAGGAGTATGACAAATAGATAGTAGCCACTTCTCAGACCTATTGGATATGCATATAGAATTTCATAAAAATCGGTCGAGCCTCTTTCGGAGTATGTTAACTAACATTGTGACACGATAATTTAATATACATATAAGATATATTTAAAAAAATATTTTGATAATATACTCCACACTATTCGTATGTTACTTTTTCACAAGCTTCTCTGTCAGATTATTTACAATTAACGCCATCACTATTTTCTGATCACATCACATTGCGATAGAGAATCGCCGCGTCGCATCAAGATAAGGTAATTAATTGATATAAATTGAATGTGAAATTAATCTCACATCTCAGTGCACGTACGTGTCGATATTAGCGATCTTTGTGCAAAAGATTGAGCGAGTCTTCGCATCGTGTACACAGCACGGGTTATGAATCGGCGCGGATCGCCCATGTAATGTGCCAGACAGGAACGCGTACTGATAATTTCAGCTCTTGTCCCATCTTATGGCGGCTCCTTATTAGTACTGTGAAGCTCCGTTAACAGGCGTGAACGTGAATGTGGACGGATTTCGCGGATTTGGATCGGAGTTGGAATTTGGTCCGTGACAAAGGGTTCACGCCTCTTTCGCGCGGCCTTCACGGGTACACATCCGCATTCACGGCCCCGTGAAATTAAATTCCGTCATTGAGTTCAATATAATAATTTATATCCATAAAATTCTGATAACTGCTTATTTAGAGAAAGTCTGAAATGCAATTTTTATATTATAATTAATAAAGACAGTTCTAATCATATAATAAGGCAATTCAAAAGTTTAGGAAGCAGCATCTTCCACGTTCATTTCGCGGCGAGTTTCACGAACGATTGTCAGCATACCGTGAATGTGGAGGGCATGACCTGTGCCGTGAATTCACGGCAATAATGTGGAGCCACCATTATACATATATAAATCTCTTGTCAATTATAGGTACTTTATATAAACTGTATTAATGGCCACCGTAGACCAGGTAGGCCGAGAAAGAGGTGGCGCGATGACTTGGACGCTTTTGCGGGAAAGTAGTGGATTGGTTTAGCTCTGGATAGAGGAGAGTGGTCTCAGAGTGGAGAGGCCTTTGCCCAGTAGTAGGACATTATAGGCTAATTAAAATATATATATACAGCCTTACTTCAAAGTAGAGGTACCGGTCGATATAAGTGATTGTTATCGTCTCGCGTCGATAGCTGAAATAAAAGTAGTTTGCTGCAGTCGTCCTAGAGTTGAGTTACGTAGATATTAGCGTGCACTTAACGTACAAGCGTGTTATATTGTATCAATTTAGCACGCGTCGGATATACGTCGTTATAGTGATCGTTATAGGTCTGTTAGCTAGAATAAAAAATACGTATATAGCGTTTTATACAGGTGTAAAAGACATCGTACCGCAAACTTTGTGATAAGGCTACCTTTCTTGTCCTAAATAAAATCACAAAAATCATTCATCTCGGAAATGAGAGGTTACAGATATTGTCATCCTCATCCCATTCATGAGCGCGCAATGTATCAAGCAAGCAATGGTCAACAAAATGTTGACGCGCAAAACAAGTCAACGACCCGCGCCGCGCTACCCCTGTTTTAAGTTTTATTTACATTGCGATTTGATGTAAAAATATTGCAGAAATTTTGTCTGATTTAATATTGCATTGGGACAGACAGTAATAATTATTTTATACAGTATTCAGTTAATAAGATGGTAAAAAAATGTACATTTTAAGAAAAAGCCGACAAAACATTTCGCCACTGGGGAGACTATACTCATATATAATTATATACTGAACCCATGAGATGCGTATCAGGTACGATGTCTTTTACACCTTGTATATTGCGGAGTCATCGTGATGATATTAGTTGTATAGATTGTGGGGGTTCCAGGGATGACGTCAGACGGCAATCGGTCATTTTGACTTGCCCTCATAACCGAATCCTCTGCAATTTAAACGGGCGCTGGTACTAAACGGTGATAACGCTCAAGTAAAGGAAGATATTAAATATTATGGAATGCACTAAGTAAAAATGTTTCAATATTCTATACATTGAATGCTATAATTTTATGTAAATCATTCCATAATATTCAATCGTACTTATTCAATTAAGAAGGTGATCTATTTTGTGCGAGAGACCATCATCGATTGCTTTTATGATAAATTGGTCGCGCTATAGAGTTTACGTCTATATATTAGCGTTGGTCATGTAATGGACGCGTTACATCGCCGTCACGGACGTATCAGAATCGCCTCGATCGTGCACGCGACGGATATGCGACGTGACATGCTGATGCATATTTGCGTCGGACACAATTTAGAAAAGTGACTTGAAGAAGACGTAAATACAATATTTTCGACCGATAAATCTATCTTATATGTTATGGCTGGGGTATATCGCGTGTGTCTTATAATAATAATAATAATTTTATTTATTTAGCAACAAAGGCTCATGGATGTAAGTAAATAAGCAATAAGACTCAATAGCTATGTTAGTACAATAAAAAGGTAATAGATAAAATACAAAACATATTTAACATTTTCAGCATTCCTTTGAAGATACTAGTGTGACTTAGTCGCATTCTTGTCAGCAGAGTAAGCTTATGTCTTGGCTATGGAGTATTCAATAGGGAGTAACATCTCTATAGGAGAAAACTGGAAAAAGTGTCAAACATTATAGTTTAGAGAGTAGTTTAAAAACCGTCCAAAATGGCGCTGGTGTTGGCAAATGGTATGGTATGAATATAGCAATAGTAGATGAATTGACCAATAACCTTCCAGGACGGCGCGGCATGGTATGAAGGTAACAATGAATTGACCAATAATAACCTTTAAAACTTATCATGATGCTGATGTGGCGCCGGACTTTTTTAACATGTTATTCGACGGACATTTTTAATATACAGAGATGTTACTCTTTAAGGCTATGTCGCCTATAACTGTAACCTCCAGGAGTAGAGCTACTTTTGAAAGCGTCAGCATTGCACGTTTGCGCATCATGACATTGAGCCATGTTTATTCGTGTAAATTAATAAAAATTACATAAAGATTATATTATTAATTCATAAATTTAGGGTAAAAATCGAAAAGAGAATTAAACATACTTAAAAACACACCAAC
This sequence comes from Charaxes varanes, assembly GCA_024363005.1. Lineage (NCBI taxonomy): Eukaryota > Metazoa > Arthropoda > Insecta > Lepidoptera > Nymphalidae > Charaxes > Charaxes varanes. The sequence goes on along the minus strand of JANCMC010010289.1, from coordinate 853,105 downwards.
AACAGAAACAAACAAGAAAAATGGAATAAAATTCATTATGCACAATTTACAATACTATAATTGAAGCAAGGGAGATGGTAGCCTCTCAATTTAAGAGTTACTGGTTATAACGATGAACTAACTTACAAAAATTAACTAACTAAAAAATAAAAATAACCTCAAAAAGTTAAAGCAAAAAAAAATGTAATTTACTAACCAAATATTTATTAATAATACTTTATGCGGTTTCAAACGCTACCGTCTTTAGAAACCGACTGAGATAAACTTTTATTTGGTGAATAAATAACATGGAATTATGTTTAATGATATCTTTAGACCGGTGTGTTATTATAAGGCGTGATTCGTTGAATTCGTCAGTAATGGGGTCAAGCAAATCAGACAGAATCGACAATTACGTCTTACTTATCCTATTACTTTTATTGTGATCCACTCGAATGCACAACCGATCTATTCTGGTTATGTGCGAGTCGGTTTCATGTAACGAATTCCGCATAACAATCTATTTTGGGTTCAATGGTTGATGAGGTCGTAGCTATGGCCGATATTTGAGTCTTTCGCTAGGTTAAGAACTTTTTACTGCTACCGAGTGTGGACATGGGTGATCCATTCTAATTCTGGTTTTTCAAATATCCGACCTCCTCCGTGTTTTGGAAGGCACGTGAACCAATGAGTCTGAATTTATGTCACTGAGTAATTTAGTCGTGAGATTGTAGAGATCGTGGGTTCATTGAAGACATTACCTATACAAGACCTTATAGGTAGACCTCTACAGCTTTTAAAAGCTAATACAGTTTATACTATAAATATGTAAGACGACAGTCTTATTACATAGGGCATAGGGACGGTAATCGAATGTTATTTCATGTGTCCATCGTCATCTGCAATTGAATAAATGAATATGAATATAAATGGCCAAGCAAGATTTTGATTAAGGTGATGAGTGAGTGAAGTTTATTCATTTATTATAAATTTATTCATTTGCATCACGCGAACAATACACATATGAACCCACTTCTAGGCGTAGAAAAATTAATTCAAATAAATACAAAAAATACAAAAATAATCATTGAGGTCAAGACTTTATCAATAAATAAAGTACAATGACGAGTTTGTATAAATTGCTGTTATACATATATATGTGAGGATATTAGAATAAAAATAAAATAAAATAAATAATGTCAATGTCCTTATTTATTGTCACATATTCTAATAATACTACGAAGCTTGTAAATTAATAATAATAGTGAAGCGAAAATTTAAGGTGCCATTTTAGAAAAATTGTTCTTACGAAAGAGTATGAAATTTAGCACAACTATAATTCGTATAGAGGAGGGTGTGCGGATGCTAATATTATTATAAAATGTGCATTATAAATATTAAATTATTAAAATAAAACCTCACGCACACCAATGCCAAACGATTTACGTGATTTAGACACACATGTACCTATATGAAATCAAAGCGTAATCGTGACAACCGTCTATTATATTAATTGTCAAATAGTACAACATATTATGTCGTTGTATAGTCGACCAAGAAATTGGTTTGCCACGCTAAGGTCGAATGTCGTTTGCACGTCAATTAGTTAAAAGGCTCACAGATGCGTTGCCGGCCTATAAGAAATGAGTATGCTCGTTTCTTGAAGGTCCCTAAGTCGTATCCGTTCGGAAATACCGAAGCAGGCAACTGATTCCACAAGGGAATAAACAGAATTACGTAAATAATTTATCCTTTGGATAAAGATAAACTGTTCTACGTATTGTAGAATAATAAGATATATAAATTAGTCCAAATTTTAGTCTTTCTAACTCAAGATATTTATTGAAGTCTGTAATATATATCCAGAAATATTCCAAGAGCTCTTAACACATTTTTATGTGTTAATCCGTTAACACATGTGTTGTCGACAAAATCTATCTATACTAATATATAAAGATGAAGGTGTTATTTGTTTGTTTGCTTTAACGCGCTAATCTGGGGAACTACTGGTCCGATTTGAAAAATTCTATCAGTGTTGTATAACCCACTTATCGAGGAAGACTATAGGCTATATATCATCACGCTAAAATGATCCTTTTTTAAAAAACTAATTTCGCGCGGACAAAATCGCGGGCACAGTTAGTAAATTATATTTTCTGCTTAACTTTTTGCCAATTTTACAATTCGTTTTTAAATATCCGAACCCATCCTGGCAGACTTGTGATTTGTGGTTCTTTTATTCATAATTTACTATATGTTGGCAATCGTAACTTTCCCACAACACCTTCCCTAAACTGTGTTAAAGGCTCTTGGAATACCATTTCTAGCTAACACTATTCTTTAAGTTTGAACTATGGAGATTAGAATACAAGGAGAACCATGCTTGCGAAATTTCTTTATAGTTAGAATTCTGTTACAGGGGAAAAAGATTGGGTTAGACGTCTCGTGGTACAGGCAAAAATGATTGGATTAGACTTCTCGTGGTAGGAGGAAAAATCGCGCTAAGCATCTCCTGGTACCGAGAAAAACAATTGGATGTCTTGTAGTACATGGAGAAATGATGTACCACAACAATGAGCATGATGTGGTACTTAATATTCTTAAAATGTTAAAACATGGCTTTACATATATAAATTGTAGAGTACCTACACGTACCTTTCGGTTTGACCCATTCTGAGCCCATTCACGCCACTGACTACATTTATAATAGAGAGCTTTGCAATATGTACTTTCCTTTTTTCAGGGCCACCGATTGGCCTTCACGATGAGCTACTCTACTTAATATGACTGTTTCGTCACCTTATATTTCGTTAATTGCGTGCTGTGTACCACAATCAGTTCAATTTATTAGTGAGAAAGGATCTATTTGCCTAGATTGAAATAACATATATGTATGTGCTTAAATACACAGTATGTGTTTATTAAATAAATCAATTTTCAAGTTAAACAATTATGAGATAGTCTTTAATCTTTAATAAACATATTCGCGTGTTTATGGTCTAATGTAGGCCGGCTAAATAGGGTTACACGTTTACACGTAAAAGGTTAATTCTAAGTCTTCCGAGAGGTCTTTAAAAAATTTACCTATCGTCTGGAGCTCAAGGTCTCTATGGAGGTCCACGTTTCGCACGAACCCTACATTTTTATGTCAGACTATTCTAGTTTTTTCTTTGTATTTAGACGTTGGTTACGTATTATATAAACTAATACTAAAAACTATCATTACTGATTATACTTTTATAACAGAGTTGAATTTTGTAAATGCATAGAAATTGATAATATCCCGTGTCTAAATTATTGATTTTCAATGCTATAAGCCGTTTGTAATGGTGTGAAATTCCATAGTTCATATATCGGGTATTATTAAAGAGAAACGAGGCGTCTCACAAATTGGTTGGTTTATCTAACACATTTAATTTGATTAATTGTTTCCTCCTCTAACGCACTTTCAAATAAGTAAAATATTCTTTGACTGAATAAACAAGGAATAACTTTTATTGTAGACATAAATATTAATATTAAAGATAATTTTAGATATTTCAATACAATAAATTTTAAGCAAAAAAAAAAATTATTTAAATGCACTTAAAAGAATAAAATAAACTTTTCCATTAAGACTTTTACAAGTTATAACTAATCATTGATATAAAAGCTAATTGGAGGTAGCGCCATGCTTGTAGCCGAATTAGTCCGGCGCGTCCAGGTACCAGTACCTCTTTCTCACATGAGATCGGCGTGACGTGGCGGCAATGCTGTCACGTCTAGTGATGGTGTTGTTGGCTTTCTTAAACACGGAGGAGGTCGGATATCAAATATAAACCAGAGTTAGAATGGGTCACCCATCTATCACCCGGTCGCAGCAATAGCTGCATAACCTAGCGATTGACTCAAATAACGTCCAGTGTTAGGCCACGACATTTACAATTCTAGTGCACTATCTATTTTAGTTTTTTATGTACACCAATGTTAACCTACAATTTTGTAAATAAATAAATGTAAATAAATGAATAAAAATATGATAGGTGTAAATAAACCGAGCAAAGGACACTGATTGTATGACAGAAAATATATGTGTTTTTGGTGAATAAATACATAAAACGTATACATTCAATTACTAGTATTAACCAAATATCGTGCGATAAAAATAAAAGATGTTTAGTTGTCGATCTAGAAGGAAATTAATTTGATAAATAAACAAGCTACGTTACTAATAGGTAGCATTTCGAAATGAGGGGTTTGGAAACAAAGGGAAATATATTATTAATCAACGAAAAAGGTTAAACGTAATTGTTATTAGCGCAGACATATATTGGTCTTATAAGGATGGGGTAAACCGAAACAGCGAAGTAACATTTGTTTCATTATAAATGTCTCTTATCACAAAATAAAATCTTGAAATCACAAATGAATCCTATATTTCATACATTTTTAATTTGAACAATAGATTGTTGACTAACGGTTTTAAAATTTATTCAGATGAAATTCTAGTTCAAAATAATGTATAATTACATACATACGGATAATACACCCAGACTCGAGGTGGGAATCGAACCCACGACCCCTGGAGCAGAAGGCAGGGTCACTACCAACTGCGCCAACGGGCCAGCCAAGTATATATTTATTATGTGTACGCGCACGCGTGTGTATTTGTGCGTTCGTGTGTGCGTATGAAATTTTGTGTTTGTGTATGTCTTTATGTTATATGGTCTCCTAGAATTTCTTATTTCGTAGTAGATGTTTCCTGCGACTTTAATTACACTAAAATTAATTACAGAGGTAATGCACACCACATGTAAACTTTGGAATTCAAGTTTGTTTGCTTTCTTCTTTGACTAGTTCAACTTAACAGTTGCTGACCAGTTGCAGACTAGCTTGACAGTTGACACTTGACACATTTATAAATTTGCCATCTACGACCGTGACGTCAGACCCGACGCTATGACACTGCGAGCAGTTTTCGCGCACTATTTAAAAAATATTAGTAAAATCGCTTTATACTTCGTAAAAGTTTAATTTATCACAGAAATATAGTTTGTATAGCATTAGGAAGAAGAAAGAAGAAGATTTCAAAATCATGATTTCGGCCTATTATAGTTAAAATAAAATGTGCATTATAAATATATTAGACTATTAAAATCAAACCACACACACACCAATGCCAAACGATTTACACACACATGAGCACATTTTATTATTAGATGTTTTCAAAGCGTAGTCATGAATTATTTATTCGAATTCGCTTGCGAATAATGTTACATTTTATATAAGCTCATCAACGTCATGTTGAATAAGGGTGTAAAATATCTAGGAACAATTTCACTAAATAAGCTGTAATTGAATTGTTTCTTACGTACGTACATAGCTCACTTTGAAAAATCCACATCAAGGAGACAAATGAAACGATACTCTTCCAATTTTAAAAAAATATTTCTCAACAAAAACACTATTGCACATTAAAAAAGAATATTTTGTTGGCAAAATAAACAATTGCGCTTGCCCCTTGTAACAACTTTTAATAACCGCTACTATGTTCTATAGTCGCAACTCTCCATACTAAAAGTGTATATTATTTTTTTTAATTTTTGCTGCAATCTCTACGGGATAATTATGTCTATATCAACAGTACCCTGGCCAGAGCTTTGAAAACGGCTGTGTCATATTATTTTAGTGGATGACGCCGATCGCATATCTAACAGCTGCAACAAGTCCTTAATTGTAGTATTTATCCTCGATTCGAATCGATTTCATCCGATTTATTCCGAATGATCCACTCGTAGGCTAATAGGGGCGATCTGGATACGTTTTCGGCTGACCGATGATTTAGCTGGTACGTGACGTGCTTACGTAGAGAATAAATTGTTTGATTCGCATTATGATCATTCGAATTATTAAATGCTCGATTCTGTGAGAATCTCTGATGAACCGAACGTGAAGGAATTTATTTCATTGAATTAATGAATGAACGCAAATGTTAATATTTGTGGCCAAATATCGACCACCCGGCGAACTCTAGATTTATCAATTTCTTTAAAAGAATACTTGGAAGAATTAAGGTACGTCTCACATTCTCGAGCGTTAGCTTAAATTGCATATTATGTTACTGAGAACTATAAATGCTGATGTTTATGAATGAGAATATGACTAAGATGTGATTGGATATCAAAACCGCAATTTATGGAGGAAAATAGGTTTTACCGACTCTAAATAACGCGGAACAAGGACAGGAAAAAAATAGTTTATGACTATTTGCCCGTGTCTGGTAATATCGTGCTCTATGGCATCAGCCAATTACTTATCTGCAGAAGGACAAAGTTACTGAACTAGACTAGTCTTTTGTTTCATTAGTAGCAATTGTGTCTGCGGCGATTAGAATGAACTCCTTCCCTTTTGTGTGGACACCGAGTGTAATTTATTACCCATTAGACCTATATACTTGATAGACATGAATCAAAATGACTGAAACCCGCTAACGGAATAGAATTGATTATCATATGTATATTAAATACTTTATATCTAACGTACATATGTTTAATTTTGTTTCAGTTACTATAGAGTTTAAGATAAAAATGTCTTTATTTAAATTGGCTATTTAAAAAGTAGTTTAATTATTAGGCATTTAGATTATATAATATATTTGACTTAAAAGTTAAGAAAAGAAAAGAAAACTAATGAATGTATGAAAACACAACTTAACGAAAAATGCAACTTTTCTCATAGATATTTATTAACAAAATTTTTCCATAAAATTGAACATATTGTTATTTCATAACAAGGACCTTAAATTTAAAATAAGGCTGCTTATTTCTTTCAAAAAAAAAAAATGAACCACAAAAAATGTCATAAATCACTTTTTGACTAGTTTAAAATTTAAGGCTAGGCCTGAACAGTTTAAACTGCTTCTTACAAAACCCTGTGCAAGTTCAGTAATTTTTAGAAATAACGCCTTTTTGGAATCATATTATTATGCAAATTAAATATAAGTAGAATATAATAACAGAATATAAGACAACAGATTCTGTAAATATAAACTGCATAAAAAATGATGTTTGTTTTACTTATAATTGATTCCACAACTTTTAAATTTCATTCTCGACTATTTGTACACATTTTTGAAGAGAGTAAGGATGTATTTACGGCGATACGTGAGTAAAAACATTATGTATGTAAAAGAAAAGGATGCGTGTACTTTTATTTTGATTCGATTTTCGAAAAACATCTACGGTTTTTTTCTTTAAATACTAGCAATGCAATCCTTAAATACATTTGTATATACCGTTATACTATTTATGGAAGCCTAGATCCAGACTGACAAAATAGCACACTATATGCCAGTAGGAATGTCACACTTAAGGTAGTCAATTCGTCAGCCTAAAGAGTCCGAAAAGGGTCACTACCCACTGCGCCAACGGGCCAGTCCGTATTATAGACATTCCTTGTTTTCAGTGAAAACGAAATGGGTATATCCAAAAAGATTGTACCGGTTTAATGGGACTTTCATTAGTCGATAGCTAATGTTATAGGAAATGAAATAGGTTGCCTTAATTTTAGCAAAAGGAATCCATTTTTGCTACAAAAAATTGAAACTACCAAAATTTAACACAATCATTGAATTGAAAGACGCCGGTACCAATAAAATAAAATCTGCGTCCATCATGAAAACAGCAAGAGTAAAATTTGAGCAGCTTTGCAGAATATCCGCTAAAAGATTTCACCGCCGACTGAAACAGAATATGGTATTTTTTGAACGAATCCTATTGTAAATTCGAGTGCACTTCCCTTAGCTGAGAGGAACAGTATTGTTCATATTTTGGTGCACTTTTAACTCACAACATAGCCCTATAATAAATTTTACAAGCCCTAAAAAACTAACTTTCGCCTTGTTTATAGATGCTTTGTTTATCGAAGCTTAAACAAAAATCGTAAAGTTAAATCCGAAACAATCTTAACATATATAAATTACGCGTCACGTTGTTTGTCCGCGATGGACTCCTAAACTGCTTAACTGATTTTAATTTGAAAGAAGAAAGGGTCCGTTCCGAAGGTAGACAACTTAATGTCTGTGTTATAGGTAACAGCCGCCTGTTTTACACACATGTTTTTTTTTATCACAGAAAGATTATTTTATTTAATGAATATCATCAATTATCACGACAACTTTGTAAAATTTCACATAAGTTTTATCAGGAACTAAACCATATTTTTTTTATGGTCCCAAAATATTTCGTACCTTCGATCTCTGTAAAAAATAACTTAGGTTGATCCCATTTCGTTCTGAAATTCTTCGTGCCTTATCGTTAATTTCTTCGATACAGGTTTTGTTTTTTCTATAGCGGTAAGTATATCCGAAAGAGATATCTTGTCTCGACGATTGGCGCAATCTGTAAAGAAATATATTTAATAAATTTGTTGATGTGTAAATATAAGTTCAAAGAGTATTTATTAACACTAACTATTATAATTTACAATTGAAAAGCATATTTCAATATATTCACAACAACTTTACACTAAATCGGTTCTACTAATTTTAACTTGTTTGAATGTACAGAGTTCTATTAATTTTCTGTTAAAGGTTCAACGATTGGTTGGAAATGGAAATTGTCCAACCTCCAATAAATAAGGTCAGAAGTTTACCTTTTCGGGCTTCTTATTCGATATAGATATACATATAATTTATAAGGGTATTTTTTGTGCGTTTCTTTTTATTTTTAATTTGTTTATTGTATATATCTTTGTACGGTGTGTTCTTATATCAAATAAAACTCTTTCTTTCGATACACCAATCCATTTTGTAAAATAAACCGAGTAAGTACGCCTCATGATTTGTGCACTACGGGTTCCGTGTCATCACGTATTACTTTATCAGATAATTTTGAAATTTATATTTCCCACAAGATTTCATTTAATTTGTCAATGTTGTAATTTTTTTTTTCTCAAATTTACCGTTTTCAGAATATTTCCTATACTTGTACTTCAATATATAGCCTTTTGCCAAATTTCATGATTCTAGGTCAAAGGGAAGTACCCTATAGATTTTGATTCCCTTTGCGTATGTGCTAGTATGGGAAATGTCACATAAACGGCCGTATCTTTGGATTGCAAACACATAGAGGATTTATTTTTTCGCAGCACCAAGAAACTGCAGACCTCAGTATTTGGTAGTAAATTCAACTTGTTGGCTCTACGCGGTCTTGACAGACAAACGGGCAACGAAGTGATCTCATATAAGGGTTCTTTTTCCCCTTTGGAGGTACGGAACCCTAAAAACTATAGAGATAAGAATATAAGGAGGACCATCTCTATATATCAATGTCCGTCGAAATCCGCAAATAAAGAGGCGCCACATTTGAATGAGAAAGAATTTTAAAGGTTATTATTAGTCAATTCATTCTACACCATTCATCATTTTGGCGAATCTTCTAACGATATGTTACTGTTTACAAATGGATACTTTTTCAACTAGCCCCTCATAGAATATGGTCTTCCTTATATTCTAATCTCCATACTAAAAACATTTATATAACCTGAAATAAGTTAAAGGTAATAAAACACTTACTCTTTGCACTCATATTGGGTAGCATTTTTCTCACGCTAGCCATCAAAGCCTCCTTACAGACTAGCTTCACATCACTTCCAGAGTACCCCTCGGTCTTTGCAGCTAACTCCTCAAAGTTCACCTTTGGCTGCAGCTCTATGTTCTTGCTGCATAAGAATGTTTCAAATAGCTCTGCTCGAGTTTTCAAGTTTGGTAGCGGTATATAAATTCTCTTTTCTAATCTTCGTAACATGGCTGCATCTATATCCCTGAAAGAATTATAATAAATGATCACTGTAAATTTCCCTTTTTGCAGTTTCGAGTTCCACGTGCTTTTGTTTTTTTTTTAGAAGATTTAGTTTGAGGTTATTATCTAAGTATCTTTTGACTATCCCGCTGGTGCAGTTAGTAGTGACCCTGGCATCCGCTGGTTTGTGGGTTCAATTCCCGCCTCGAGTCTGGATGTATTATCTGTATGAATTTGTTTATATATTTATACAAAAATATATTTGTGTATAGCAGGCATCTGTGACACAGGCATTAGTTATCTAAATTAGAAGTCCGTGTGTCAAAAACTCCTATATAATTATTTATTTATTAATATTGAATGGATCAATCCGGATAAATACGATAATTCATTTCAAGGTATTAATACAAGCTATTACGTAAGGAAGCAAAAATGTATCTAAATATCCAACCAAAGCAATAATGCCCATTTATTTAAAAGGATACTGAATAAAAGATACCGTTTTCATATTAACGCATTCAATTTTTTTAGGATCAAATTACCATGGCATATTGGAATTAACCAGAAGAAATACGATGCCCTCTCGCTGCGTAATTCCATCTAATTCAGTTAAAAGTTGCGACTTCAATCTTCGCGACGCCTCGTGTTCGCCAGCCCCGCGCTCCGACGCAAGCGTTTCCACTTCATCTATGAAGATAATGGACGGTGCGTAATAGGAAGCCATATCGAAAAGTACCTGTAATATTCCTTATGTAATTACATAATTATACCTATGAAATTCATAAAACGTTTAAAAGGTATTACTTATAAGTAAAATAATCCAATTTGAGGAAGCTCTACGTTACGTGGTTAAAACAATAGAAGACAATATATTGGTTAGAAAAGTTGAAAGAAAGATTACATCTATATGGTATATAGCGTTATCCCAGTCTAATACCAGGATCCGCCCGGTTGCAGAAGTTGTGGCTGCCACCTATATGGTATTATGTTCTAGAAAATATCCAGTCGCATTCAAGAATCAGTCTTTACTCTAAAAAAATCTGGAAAAACTGCCTAGTTATAACAATAAATACTCATGATTCTACGTTAATTAAATTTATTTTTAACCGACTTCTTCAAAAAGGCAGGAGGTTCTCTATTCGACTGGATTTTTTTAATGTTCGTTACTTAAGAACTTTCGTTTGGGTAAACCGATTTTGATGATTCTTTTTTTTATTTGATAGATGGTGCTTTCCGTGGGGTTCCCTTTTTAATTTCATCCAAGTCTAGTACTTTGAAGGCAGTTCTGTTTTAAGAAGAAAAGACTATTATAATTAGAATTACAGTGACTCATACGCTTTGCAGACAGCTCAATATATTTTAATATTGAATTTGGATATGCATTTGGTAGACAATAATGATTTAGTTATATCAAATACTAGCTCTGCCCGCGACTTTGTCCACGTAAAATTAGGTAAAAAAATGGATTGAATTTTAACGTGATGATTATAGCCTATATGACATATAGCCTTCCTCGATAAATGGGCTATCTAACACTCGAATAATTTTTCAAATCGGACCAGTAGTTCCTGGGATTAGCGGGTTTAAGCAAATAAATTCTTCAGCTTTATATATTAGTATAGATTAATACACTATACCTTGATCATCTTCTCCGATTCTCCGCGCCATTTATTAACCACAGTGCTACAAGTGATATTAAAGAAAGTACACCCGCTCTCGCTGGCTACTACGCGAGCGAGCATAGTTTTGCCAGTGCCTGGAGGACCGTGAAGTAAAACTCCTCTCCAAGGCTCTAAGAGTCCAGTAAATACTTCTGGATATCTGGAATATTACCTATTCATATAATGCATGTCACACGACATTTAATGACAGAATTCTTCAGAATAGGTAGGCCTCTACATATAATTAACTCGTTGTATATAGTGAGGATTTTAGAATATGAACCAAATAAGTAACACATACATATTTATTAGTAAATTAGCTGTGCTCGCGACTTCATCAGCGTAAAATTATTAAAAAAAAAAAATAGATTCAATTTTACGCGTGATGATATATAGTGATTATATATACGTATATCTGATGTACGCATACTTGAACGCCTGCTCTATGCGGGGGGGCATTATACATTAGCACTGCAGATCTTTTGCGGAAATGCGCATGATGCTGATTTACACATACTAGAAATCAAGTGATCCGATTTTAAAAATTCTTTTACGGTTAGAAAGGTATATTATTGACTAGCTGTGGCCGCGACTTCGGACGCGTAAAATTAGGTAAAAAATATCAATATCAAATTTCATTTAGCGTGATGATATTGCCTATACCCTTCCTCTATAAATGGGCTGTCCAACACTGACAGAATTTTCAAATCGGATCAGTGGTTCCTGAGATTAGCGCATTAAAGCAAACACACAAACGCTTCAGCTTCATATATTAATATAAATCAATATATGTATTTTCTTGGTCGCTTTTCATTACTTTCTACTGCAGTTTTTGAAATTGGTCAAATAATACGAAGTAGTTGAAACATAATTCTACACATTTAAAGAGTTTTAAAACATTTTTACCTCACTGGATAAACGACGGACTCCATCAGAATCCTCTTCGCGGTAGATAAACCTTTGATATCGTCCCAACATACCCCCGACGGTCTAATAATGTCTTGGTACAATAAATTCACAAGTTGTTTCGTTTCCGATGAACGGTTATTTAAAAATTCAGCTAATGGCTTTCGTTCCACAGGATAGGGGCAACAAGGGTCGAAGGGCTTACACAAAATATTAGTTCAGCGTGACCGGAAAATGACAAGTCATGAATATGTTTTATACGAAATCTGTGTAAATATTTGTTTGATGAACTATAAAGTATGACGAAGATTAAAATAAGTCTATGTTCTTTTGGCCTCTTAAAGTTGTTTTTGAATGTCTTCTTTGTGTACTAGACGTTGAATCTATTAAAACTTTGACAAAATGAAGTCATAATCATACATTTTCTTCTTATCTACGAATATATTATCTTAATACGTGAATCAAACACTTTAGGTACCTTTTTACGAAAATTACGCGTGTATACAATAATAGTTGATATATTTCATAGCAGCTCATATTTTTTGATAAATATATATATACTTACGACACGGCAGACGTCGTCCTGTCCGAACATTAGATTATTTTGAGATGTAAGCTATTCTATCTTTCAAGTTGGATTTAACTGCACACGATGTGCAAATTTGATTAAAATCGCTTAAGCAGTTTAGGAGTCCATCGCGGACAAACAACGTGACGCGTAATTTATATACATATACTAGTCGCGCCCCGCGACTCCGTCCGCGTGGGCCACCCTTAACATATATGGTGGTTGAAAAATAAATGTTGACCGATTCTCAACCCTATCCTAGCCCGCAAAATTTCATGAAAATCGGTCGAGCCGTTTCGAAGGAGTTTGGCAACGCATCCCGTGACACATAAAGAATCTATAGAAACATAAAAGCTATTCTTATTAAGACTTCGTTGTTACCATTGGACGATTAATGTTATACAAACCGTATACCTAACGAAGGTCTACATAAATTTCACAAACAATCCTCGGGCCAGCCATCAGCCTGAGTCCATCATTGTACCAACACGAGGTCCAATTATACGAGCGTTAATGCCCCCCTGGGACCAATATCAACTGGTGCTAAATTGTATGCTTCTACATTAATAGATCATTTTAGTTTGCTAGTTTGAACTCCAATAGATTACGGGCTGTGACCCCTATATTCTAAAATGTAAATCTATTACCTGGATTGAAGTAATAGCCCATTAGGCTGGATACTTATTACTGCGTAGGCAAAAGCAAAGTGTCCCTGGATTAAGACTGCACTCATAGTCTAGTCAACAAATGCCTTTTAAGTGAAAAATTTTTCGCCTTCTTTTAAAAATATGGTTTAGGTGTCATTTAGTTCAGAATTGCATGTAGTTTAAAAAAAAATGTCCTTGCAAAAATTACAATTAAGCGAAACAAAAAATTGGTTTAATTTCTTCAACATATTTTTGAAACTATGTGAGTGTATATTTTAAATCAGATAACAGATTCAAGAAAAAGGAAAAATATCCTAAAATAATTCTACCTTTTAAAAGTTCTATTTTCATTATTTATATTGCTAATTCAATATTGAAAATACGCCTCCGCGCGATCATTCCGCTGGCTGTCTGCTGCCTGCTTGTTTGCCCCTTGTAACATTTAAAAAAAAATCACATTTTCCATATTCTCCGACCATTGACGTATTATTAGGATCCATCAATTTATAATTTTGTTGGTTTACACATTATAATTTTTTTGGTTTACACATTATAATTTTTTTGGTTTACACATTATAATTTTTTTGGTTTACACATTATAATTCTTTTGGTTTACAAATTATAATACAAAATTTTCGATGATCGATCGAGTATTGGAAGCTTAATACAAAATCACATTCATATTTCGCACGCTTGATCATAAACGGATCGATAACGTTTTAGGTCTAAAGTTAGTACAGGCAGCTTAGTTTCAACATCCTCTATCGGCCAATCAAAGAATTATTTCGATATCTCCATCCAACACTGAGATACAGCTATTATTGCCTTTTTAACTAAAACTTATTTTATTTAAAAAAAGAGAAATAATAAAATCTTCAAAATAACATTTCAATATAATCAATCGCTTCGTTAACTATTTTTAAAATACATAATTTGTTACTGCAATGCCTTTTATATAGAATTATAAGCGAGATAAGTCGCAATTGACAAAATATTTTTTACTATTTCTCAAAAATCATCTTTTTTAAGTTAGGCCACTTTATCATTAAGCGTGCGATTTGCTGTCTTAATATTATTTGTATGTATGTTTATACATAAATAGATACTTACAAATGTTTGTGATAGGAATACTTTTTAGGTATGTCTAATATTCCCTTTTCCCCTCCTACTAAGCTTAAATTAAAAGCTTGTATTAGGAGTCGGTGCGACAATACCCCAACGGCGGTGGGGTTTGAACCTGGTACCTTGCGGATTTCAGTCCATATCTTATACCGTTGAGCTATCGAGGCTCGAGGTTCTCTTTATTTAAGTAAGTAACGTAGACGAACTAAAGTTGCCGTCATTGTTCTCAAAATTTGCATATCGAAGTGGCAATGGGAAGATCACATAAAGATAGAAAATAAATTATTATTATTAGAACTTATGAGGTGGTAGAAGCATACTCTTATTTGAAGATCAGTCATATATAAAAAGCCGTAATTAATATAGCTATGCGTGCGTGGGAAACATCAAAATCCTTTCTCGAGGCCCTTGTAATGCTTGATCCCATACAAACAGATCTATCCCATTTACGACCTCTAGATAAACAAAGACGTCTTTGTAAGCCGATAACGTTATGCAATTAACCTTCTAAAGCTGAACACACATTATTACAGCGTATATATACGTATAGAGATTTGGTTTAAAAATATTATTATAATGCCGGAGCCAGACATAGCTTCATTTGAATGATCATTTTAATAAGTAGTGTGACCGGGGGCTTTGTGAAGCTGCGCAAAGTTTTGTAGTACTTTGTAGTCTTCAAGGACAAAAATGTACAAACACTGAGCTATGTCTGGCTCCGGTCTCTCCTCCATTGTTGGCTTGAAGCCTTTTTTCCAAATTTGCATACCCTAGAGGTATCGAAAATTAATCTTAAAAAATTAGTAGTACTTTAGATAGCATTTACAAAAACATTCCGTCTGTTTAAAAATGTTTTTATGAAAATTCTTATTCCTATTTTAAAGTCATGTTCCTAATTTTTTGTACAGTTTCATATAATACTAGCTGTGTCCGCAACTTCGTTTGCGTAAAATTAGATAATAAGATGAGATTCAATTTTAGCGTGACGATATATAGCCTTCCTCAATAAATGGGCTTTCTAACACTGAAAAAATTTTTCAAATCCGGCCAGTAGTCCCTGAGATTAGCGCGTTTAAGGTACAAACAAACAAACTCTTCAGCTTTATACATTACCATAGTAGTATCGAGTATAGATGATAAAATAATTTCGCGCGTCGATGCAATTTACAATTCAACTGCGACATATGAAAAATGTGCACGAATTTTTGCTTTATTGGATTGGTTGGGATAAACTAACCAATATGATTTTTTATGAATTATTTTTAGGTAGGTATCATATATTGCTAGATAAGGCATATAACAATATTATATTGATGGGAGATTTCAATGCTAAAATTGGACTCCCTACAAAAGATGAATATTTGATTATGAAGCAACATGGGTATGGCGAACGAAATGATAGGGGACAAAGACTAGGAGACTTCGCACTCGAACGTAAACATACAAAAAATATTTCAACCCAATAAACAGATACATATTCAATTTTCTTCATAATGTATGCATAAATGTAGAGTTCAGGATGATGTTATTTCCTATCTACGACATAGATGGCATTAGTAAAATATGTATGTATTTATATATTTCCAAAATATATATATATATATTTGTTTAAACAGGCGATTGTTACCTATAGTACTGGCATTAAGTTGTCTATCTTAGGAACGGTTTTCCGTGTGTCATATAGTCCTGTATATATATTATGCAATAAATAAAGATAAAATAAAAATATGCAGTCATAATCTTATTTAAGCGTATGAATATTTCTCGCAAACAAATACGCTTAACAGCCGAACGGGAGCGTTTTATGAAATAAACATCCGTGTTTCCTTACAAATCGTAATGTATGTTTGCTATTGTAGGGCGCTTCCGCCCCGGACCGGTCGGATCGGAATTACTTTGTTTTGATGCCGTCTGGATGGAATATGGCTGAGTTATGTCTCATCAACTTTGTTAACATATTCCGGTAAATTGTATCTCCGGGAAGTCTGTTGTAGCTTTCGTCACTATGTCATTGGCTGATAGAATTAGACGCTATTCTGCATAAATCTACGACAAGCAGGTAACTAATGTAGTTTTGATGCCGACTGGATGGAATATGGCTGAGTTATGTCTCATCAACTTTGTTAACATATTCCGGTAAATTGTATCTCCGGGAAGTCTGTTGCACATCTTAAAGAGACAAACATAATATTCCAAATTTGTATAGAAAGATACTCCGACAGTGCCTAAGACTGACCAATTCTTAAAACAAAGACGAAAAGCGATGTTACTTCTGAAAAGTTAATATAATATTATTTATATAATTCGGCCGGATCCGATCTCTAGGTTAAGTAGTTCTTACCGCTTCTCCTACCGTTCTTACATAGGTGATCCATTCTAACGCTGCCTTTTAAAAAGCCGGACCTCTTCCGTCTTTCGGAAGGTATGTAAAAGCCGGTCCCGATTAATGTCGCTGAGTTATATAGGTAGGCAGTCGGACATCTTAACTGGCCCCACAGCCAAATCCTTTGAAACTAACGTGGACCCTGGTACTAGACCGAGATAATGCTAGGAAGAGCATGACCTCAAATATAACTTGTCTCTACAATCTATATACTAATATATAAAGCTGAAGTTTGTTTGTTTAAACGTGCTAATCTCCGAAACTACTAGTCGGATTTGAAAAATTCTTTTAACGTTCGACAGCCCATTTATCGAGGAAGGCTATAGGCTATACACCATCACTCTAAAAGTAATAGAAGCGGAGCAACAATGAAGAATGTTTCAAAATCGGGTTCTTCCCCCCTTTGAGAGCTTCCGCTGCGTGCGCTGCGTAAACGGTTAAAGTTTCGCAAAAATCATGTATGACGGAAGTGTACTCCTTTAAAAGTTCTAAGGTCTGTTGAATGTGGTGTAGAGAAATACACATTTCAATACTATCACATCGATTTATGTCGTCTGATAAATAAAGAAATTTTAATTTGGTTTGGAATTTGAATTGGAATTTGAATTTGTGTTTGAGTTTGGATTTGAGTCTGAGTCTGAGCTTGAGTAAGAGTTTGAGTTTAAGTTAGAGTTAGAGTTAGAAGTAGAGTTTGAGTTTGAGTTAGAGTTAGAAGGTGAGTTTGAGTTTGAGTTAGAGTTAGAGTTAGAGTTAGAGTTAGAATTATTAATTATTTTTATTTTTTATTATTATTAATTATTTGAATTTGAATTTAATATCTAAAGGAAAAGTACCTTTGTGGAACCGTCTATGCATGTATTCGTACGTCGTAACCACTTTCCACGCTCATACAATTTCCATAACTCGGAAAAACATTTTCCATCCAATACAGGCCTCCAACCGATTCCCAAACGATTGAGTGTAATATAACCGAAATAACGGTAATATAACGGTCTCGGTACTTAGGGAATTTGTTTCTTTTTTGTGTATTGCGGAAAATTGAAATAAAATCTACATTCTGCGATCATTTCCGGCGGAAGTTATTAATTTAGGAACAAGTTTCTTGTGTGTACCGCTTAACTGATATTTAAACTTGATAAAAGTAAAAAAGTTAGAGCCTCAATAGCTCAACGGTATAAGGTATGGACTGAAATCCGTAAGGCACCCGGTTCAAACCCCACCGCCACCCGGCCAAAGCAACTTAACTTAGCGATCGACTCAAATGCCGACCACTGATTAGGCCACGACCTCCTCAAAATATGGTATAAACCTACCGTGTTATAGGGAGGATTACAGCAGTTACATTCAGAATAAAAAACCAGTATCATCCGTAGAACCATGTTTGTTTTACTAAGAAATTTGTGTGAATAGTTTTCTAGATTTATTAGTACCTTGATGTTGACCAAATTTCTTCTTTACGTGGTCGTGATTACCTTAGCTGTTCTTATTTTCCCTTGAACGTAAAGTATCTTACACAGCCTAGGCTGTCAAACTGATGCTAATAAATGCTAACGACGTTTTTCAATTACTTTTCTTTTTAAAGTTTCGCGAAAAATTTAAATATCTGATATCCATTAGAGCTCTTCCACAATTGCCTATTCACTGTAACCGTTAAGTTAAACAAGTTATCTGTTAAAAGATGTTGGTTTTCAGTTTTAAAAAAAGTATCCTTATTCCATTACGAAGTTATGCACAAATTCTGGCAAGAATGTCGTATAATAAGTTATTATTTATGTTGAAAAGGAACAGTTGAAGATTTCGCAAGATGTGAACGTGGTAAAGGATAAAAATATTTACACAAGTAACTCTTATAAGTTCGATGTTAAAGATATGAATTAGATTTAATACAAGGTGGCAATGCTCCCAAGAACTCACCAAAGTCCTGTAATAATGAAAGAAAGTAGTCACAACAATCAGGACGTAATTACATACGTTTATAAGGATTACAGCATTTACCGTATATTATTCATCACAGTTGATACAGATTTATTGCGGGTAATGACAGACATCAGTGCATAGTACGTTGTATGCAACAATTTGCTGCTTATTTCTATTACTAACATTGAACACATAAAAAGTGTCTTTGAATTAAAGAGCATCCATACATCAAAGACCGGCCATTATGAGCCTTCTCGTAGTTCAGTTTTCCTCGAGCGTCGGCAGACATTGAATTGTTTTATTTTAACTGATAACTCGACTTGTTCAGGACTTTGAAATGCTTCTGAATTCGTCGAAGAACGGCGCGATCTACTTCAGCCTCGGGACCAACGTCATCCCATCGCAACTTAAACCTGCTACGGTACAGATGATGATAAAAGTGTTCTCAGAACTACCTTACGACGTTATGTGGAAGTGGGATCAGGATATTCTACCGGGACGCACAGACAATATTAAAATATACAAATGGCTTCCACAGACGGATATTTTGAGTAAGTATTACTGTAAGTAATGGACTGTTTTGGAAGGTCTCTAAGTTAAATAGACTCCCAATGCCGGGTCTTTCGCGTTGCAGAAGTATCGAAGCAGAGCCCGGAATTTCGACCCATGTGTAGGTTTCAGAGATCTCTTTAAGTTGACCTAGCTGTATCTTTAATTTCTTTAAGTTATTTACGCTTATTGAAAAATGTAATACAGAGGAGCACGTATGCCGTTCTTCAAAAATTGAAAATGTCTTTTGTAAAGCAGTTCAGTTTTAAATATTAAAAACATTTGAATATTTTCTTGTTGTAGTTTGTCTTTTGAGTACAATACAATGCGGTTAAACTTTACTCATTTAAAATTTACTGATGTTTCAGGATTTGGGTTTACTAATATTGCCTTTGCGATAGTTTGCTTTTGTCAATATTAGAATATTTTTATATTATAATTTTTGCTTTAACTTCAACCATCCGTTCTCAGGATTGAATCGAGAATACTTTTGATTTAAGCCCGCCTTTCTGTTGTTTATTAATTGTCTTTACTTTTACGAATTTCGTTGTAGAGCATTCAAAGAAGATTTGAGGAGGTCATCGCCTAATTAGTGGTCGGCATTTGAGTCGATCGCTAGGTTAAGAAGCTCTTGCTGCAACCAGTTGATAGATTGGTGGGTGAATTCTTGATTTATATTTGTTATCCGACCTCTTTCGTGTTTCGGAAGACACGAAAACAATGGGACCCGATTAATGTCACTGAGTGATATTAATCGTGAGGTTGTAGAGATCGTGGAGGTTACGAGGATGACGTCAGATGGCAATCGGTCATCTTAACTCGTCCCACAGCCATATCTTCTACAATGTAAGGGGACCCTGGGTTTTTAAACAGGATAACGCTAGGAGGAAGAAGAAGATTCAAAATTCATAGGGCATGAATGTTTTATATACTTAACATGATACATTATTTTTTTTATTTAAAAATAAAATTTTGTCTATTTCTTCCAAGATATTTCCAGCGACAAAAAAATACCAGCTGTAAATCTTCTCATGTTCTTCTAATTCTCTTCTTCTCGATCTTGTCATTCTCATACTATATAAAAATGCAGCTAAATGTATAGAAATAAATGGTGTTAATTTTGGAGTTAGTCCAAGATCCTAATTATGGAGAAAGCCACTGAGTTGTTTTTAGTGGTCAAAACAGTGCTGATAGCGTTGCAGCTCTTTTGGCGCCAGTTCAACAAACAAAATGATTTAAGGTATTGGCTGAATGCTTAGTGAATTTGGTTTGCTTCGAAATTGTCGGTAAAGTATCCGTTTATAATCAGGCAGATTGTATGCTAAATAACCTTTAAGTTAATGTCGAATGAGAAAAACTTTGATATACTAAATTAATCTACTAATAAAACGAACATTGACTAGTATTATATACACTGAAAAGGCATTAGTCGATTTTAATTCCATTAGCTTTTAAAAAAAGACATCGTTTAGACAAAGGCGGAGTAAAAGCCAACCTGAAAGTTGAATTTTTATCTTTGTAAAAATATCACAACGCATTCTGTTTGTCACAAAGACTTCATTTAATTTGATTGCTAGTTTCTTATTATACGTTTGTTTTAT